>CADDXX010000720.1:0-72290 GCA_902810485.1 Alauda arvensis | reverse complement strand
TKCWKKKTTTTTTTTTTAATWTGTTCACTTTTGACTTGGGTCTTATGTAAGTGCAAGAACACCTAACATTTCTGACTTCTAATGTTCACGGAATGCTGAACTGTAAAGTTGCCTTGGGAGCTAAGGGGAGACCTAAATTTAGAACCAGTGATTCTTTTTGGGGTCAGTGGTCATTTGTTCATCTCCCATATGTACTTAGAAAAGAACTTCCCAAGCAAACTGCAGGTCTCAGCTGGGAAAATGGAAGGAACAAAGAACAGAAAATGAAGTTTGCTTGTGTGTCCCTTTTGCTGTGGCTCATCACAGTGTTAATTGTTTCATTTCAGAGGAGCTGCTGTTTTAAATATGTGTTTACATAGGTGCATATGCATCCACCATCTCTGAACCTTGCAGAGATTGGCTGTGCTTTGTGCTTGAATAATGGTGTAAGGATAAATATGATTTCTGCTTGTGTTTATGSTGCTGTCAGATATAGATGGGGCCATTATGTTAACTGTGGGCATTGCTGGCTTCTTAACTGAACCTTGGAGCACTTGATAGCTTCAGATGGTTTGTGCTGTCAGCTGCAAACACACACAGCAGTGATGCCAGCCTCTCTGTGCACCGTGTTATTAGTGCTTATTCACCTGAGGAATTCCATCCCCTTCCAGCGCCATCCATCACTGACATCCAGGCTTGCATGGCTGTTCCCCACTGGCCCCTGAGGAGCCCCTCTGAGCCTCTGTGGAAGGCTGTTCAGGGAGGTGCTTGTGCTGGAGCACACAAAACACTCATCAAATGGGTCCTGCACTCAACCAATTGTGCTTATTTTCTGTGCAGGAAACAAATCACAAGATAGTGGGATTGCAGAGATGGAGGAGCTTCCAGTCCCACACAACATCAAAATAAGTAACATCACGTGTGATTCCTTCAAGATTTCTTGGGACATGGATGCTAAATCCAAGGATCGCATTACTCATTACTTCATCGATCTCAACAAGAAAGAAAACAAGAATTCCAACAAATTCAAACACAAGGTAATTTTMATTTAAAAATCAAGGCACAAATACTTGATTTTAAACAGATGGATCTCTGTGTTTTATTAAACTTTCAAAGCCAGGCCATGGGGAACAGGAATTGGATATGCAGCAAAGGTAGGTTTTGATTAWTCTGATGGAATTTTGGTTTACTCAAAGTGCCTTCTCTGTCTCCAGCCTGTGTACATGTACACACAAATACATTTGTTCCACAGAGAACCGCACATTRCCTTTTCTGTTTCATTTGAAAGCACTTTTGCAACCTCTACAATGTAGTGCAAGACTGCCATTTTTACTCCTGACTAGTTCTTTATCGTTATTTACAAAATGTGTGTATTCTCTGCCTGTCCTTGTTCAGTGACAGACTCCTGAGAGCAACACATGCCATTTCAACAGAACAGCCACAAATTCKAATGCATTTCAGGAAGGCTTCCAGCAATTATAGTTTGCAGCACTCAGCACTGTGACCTGAATATTCATCTGGCCTCTTTCCTCAAGCCTCTGGTGCAGGAAGATACTGAAGGCATTGCAGGGTCTGTGCTTACCAAATCCAGCAAAATCTGCTTTGACCTCAGAGCAGCTGAAATACTGAGATGTCTGGAGAAACATGGAATGAGATAGAACATTCTCCAAATTTAAAAATAAYGTTGGCATTATCTAAAAGATGAGGTTTGCCAAAGTACAACTAATGGTCCAAACAAATGTAAGGGCTGTAATTCTCTCAGCACCTAAATAACTTGGTTTCTAAGTCAGTGGGATAAACAGGAAATATTCCCACCAATTTCTCTGAGGCTTTTTRTTGTGAGAGTATTTTTCATGAGATTTCTGATGATGGCAGGTGTATCATCTTCTTATTTGRCCTTGTTGTTTGTTTGTTTTGGTTGGAAGTAACATATGCATTAAGAGTAATGAAAAAATCACTTACWATTGCTTGAAATTGAGAATTTTATATGTTTGGCCAGGGTGTTGCAGTTGCTAGGAACCAGTGTGTGAAGCACTACTAAACCTAATGTTATGTATTATGCCCCATTTTTAATTGTAATAGCAAATATACTAGGGGACTTTAGCTTTTTTTCTTGCTCTTCCTAATTTTGGACTAACAGCCTTTGAATTGAAATTACCATTTTACACTGCAGGAATAAATATASTGTCTAAAGTAGGATGGATTCTTTCTAAATTAATTTATGTTATTATTCTACTTTTTTTTTTTTCATTCATGTGCAAACTGGAGTATATTGGAACATTTATTTTTGTGAAAAATAGAGCCATCCTAGTAGAGCAACCACCACATACACTTCAGAATCTTTATCACAGTGATGAGACTAGACTTAGAATGGAGAGGGAAGAAAGGATATTGGTAGTATAATAAAGATAAGATATTAGATTTATTTTGTGTGTCTTAGCAACTCCCTAGCTTTTTACTGTGCAATAGTGTTTAGTCAAAGGACAAAGTTAATTGGTTTTGTAAGAATGGGAGACTAAAATCTATCAATTAAAATGATAAATCATTTGGATGCCTTGTTGGAATTAACTAAAAATTGCATGGTACTAATTTTGTTAGTGACTTGGTTAAGATTTTTTTTGTATGATTTTTTGATGGTTTTATTCCCAAGCGTGAAGACAGAGATCCAGAGAGCAGAGGGGCTGGACAGTAGGAAAGCACAGACTGAATACTCCAGCTCCGTGCCASAGCACTTGGGTGTTCACTGTCTTCCATCTTTAGTACTAAGCAATTTTGAACACACCTCCTAGAACGAACTTTRGTTGATAATTGAAGTGCTCAGGTTCCAAACGTGTAACCCAGGTGGGGTTCCAGACATCTTTCCTCCCTCTAAGGTCAGCCATGGGGGTTTCCTGCTGCTGAGGCTCTCGGCCTGAATCCTCACAGCAGGGAACTGACTTCAGTCCCCAGCCAGCCACTGACTTCCTAACAAAGCTTCTGCATAAAGGACAAGGACAGCACTGCCCTTTCTCCTGGCAGAGCTTTTTAGAGAGGAAAGAGTGAGCCCTACTGCCTAGAGATGGAAAGAGCATTGGGATTTACTCCTAGGAGTCATGCAGCACCCTGAGAACACCTGTGCAAGGAGAATCCATCCTTACTTAGTTTACAGGTAGGGTAAAGCACTACAAGTGCCCATCTCTCTTGCAGGTCATGGCTAACTTTTAATTTTCTAACTTATACAGAATTACATATCAGTTTGCTCAGATGGCTGTAAGTTACTTGGTATATAGACTTAACCTGATAGATCCATGCTGTACCTCAGGAAAGGGAGCTGTTTGTTTTCTTGTGTGCCTGGGAGGCCATCCATKAATGATTCATCCTTCCAATACTGTTTCTGTTGGTAAATATATATTCAGCATACTTAGGRTGCATAAAGTTTTATTATTTTTGACTGTCATCATCATCTCTGTGAAGGAGAAGTCTTGTAGTGGCAGTGATGTGGAAATAACAGAATTGTAATAAGATTTTGTCTTCTTTTCAATTAATTTTGCATACCTCCTCTCTTTTTTAAAATATGGAAATATGATTATTCCCATGTAATAAGAAAAACACTCAAATGTTTAGCAAAACTGGGACTAGAATCTGGGTGTGCTGATTTCCCACAATGTGTTCTATGGGACAACCTGGCAAARGGAAGGGTAACATGAAATGGGAGAAAGTTGAGGACTGAAAGCTGCCTCTTTTCCCAAAAAGGACAGTAGAATGACTCATACAGCTTGCTGCTTAGTTTTTCAGAGCTTCCAGGCTGTTCTTAGAAATGATTGCCATCTAGGTGCCTTTAGAGCTGTCTGCTGAGTGCTGGTAGTGGAGCAGCCATCTGCCACTCTGGGATCCTGGCTCTCCTTGAGCTGGCACACTACCTGCTTGGCACTTCTTTGGTGGCTCAGCCAGCAGTGAGAGCTGAAAGGGAGAAGTGGAGGATCCCCAGAGGAACCTCAATATGAACATTTGAACATTTCCTCTGTATTATGGCCTTCAAAAAAAAAAAAAAAAAAAAAAAGTGGTGTTTGCTTAGAAAAAAACACATCAGATTAGAGTTGTGAAAGGCATCACATCTGCTTCTCCTCTCCAGCTGTACAAGAAATAAACCCCTCAGCTTAATGTGGTGGTCTGCCCCTTCCTTTTTATCCTTTTTTTTTTCTTTCTTTTTTCCGTAGCCTCTCCTTTTTTTGGTTTGGCTRAATGAGGTTGCTGAGGCACAGCTTCCAGCTGTGCCTCAGCAACCTCATTTAACCAAACCAAAAAAAAAAAAAAAAAGCTGACACACCTGGGGGCAACAAGGCTTTTAATGAAAATTCATAAAATTAATGGGAAAAAGGGTGGGGGTAAAGGCTCACTGGGGTGTGAGCACAAAGATCTGACCCAGGTTGGAGCTGTTTTATCATAACCAAGAAGAGGTGACAGGAAGACCAATGATGTTAACTGTGGCACCTGCTGACTGCATTAGCAGTAGCAGGCTCAGTCCAGTGGGATGCATTGCAGGCTGGTAGCTTTAAATGTCATTTGGTGTTCTTTTTTTCTTCCTTTGTAATTTTTCTCTACGTATCATTAATTGTAGCATGCACAACTATCTCCTTTTCAGATAAAGTTTTCATCCAAGTATTTTTTTATATAAATGAGAACTGGCAAAAGAGAAATCATGACAACAAAATGTTACCCTAGGGCTATCACTCAATTGCATCAATTCTTGTAATATCCCAAGCTGCTAATTGTGCAGTTTCTTAATACAGAAAGTGAAGAAAATTTTTTGTTGATAGGAAAACAAAAGATCTTTTTCCATAATAGAYGACAAAGAAAAAAATCCTTCGGGTCTTGCTTAGAGATCATGACAAGAAAATATYTCCCTTCTATTCCTTTTTTCCTTAAAGGACTGCTATGCTAGTATTTATAGGTAGATGATTGTGGAYTAGTATTTATAGGTGAACAATTAAGGATGTCATTTTAAGTGCCCACTTTTCACATGGCAGCTATCTTACTATTCTGTTATTACTGGTGAATATTCAATAATAAATATCTCTCATTCAATCAGCTCCTCAGGTACACTACAGAGAATCATTCAACTCCTTTGTGAGTTCTTTCCCTCACCATTCTAGCATAAACTGTCCTGTTCTTCCATTCTTCCTGTCCCTTGGTGGTCTGTACCAAAGTCTTTGGTTCTGTAGAGATCAAGTGTTTTAACTACAACAAGCAGCTATTTTTCTTGGTTGCACACTGGGCTATGATATACTGGAAGAGMRAAACAGAGGATGTGAAGGGGCAGTGGAGGGGAAAGCGAGGTTCAGTGATAGGCACAAGCTGTGTAGCTTCTTCTGGCCATTCCTGTACAGAAGGGTATTTTTGAAAGATGTGAACCAGCCATAGTTACTCTGCAATGTGTTTAATTTTCTCTCTTGAAATTTYGTTTGAAAGATGGCAGCAGAAGTGTAGCTGTACTGATTGACAGCAGGAGGAATTTTGTTTGATTATATTGGCTGAAAGAAACCAGTGAGAGCACAAGAAGCTCCCAAATTAAGATACCTTTGTTCTCAGAAACTTGTCTTTGCATACGTAAGCCCAGGGGCCATACAAATGGCCCCGGTCTGAATTATGTATTTGGACTATATATAATTGTATTACTCTGCAGCCACTTGGAACAAATCATTAATTCATACATGTAATTCCATGTCTCTTAAAACAGGCCTTACAGCACTGTCCTCTGCCMCTGCCCACTTTGCTGCACCAATAAACTGTGGGCAGCAACTGGAGATTGCAGAGAAGAGCCAGGGGTTGGGGAGTAACTGCAAAAGCAGTGAAGGAAAGGGTGACAGCTTGGTTTGGTTTCACTGCTGACTYGTGTGGTTCTGTGCCCTTGTTTCTGGCAGGATGTCCCCACCAAGCTGGTGGCCAAGGCTGTTCCTCTGCCCATGACAGTGCGTGGGCACTGGTTCCTGAGCCCCAGGACAGAGTACACGGTGGCAGTGCAGACAGCCTCCAAGCAGGTCGATGGCGACTACGTCGTCTCAGAGTGGAGTGAAATCATCGAGTTCTGCACCGCAGGTAATGTCCCTGAGGGGTCTTGTTCCACAGCCTGGGGTCAGTTAATGCTGCCTCTGCTGCCACACTGGGCTGATAACCTTCAATAGCCACCCTGGAAACTGGAATTCAACCTTTAAGCTTTGTATGTGCTGAGGTTTGGCATGTTACACAGAGGCAGCTGGACCACCCTTCTCTTGCACAGTAGCTGTCCCAAAGTGCCAGGAACCAGTGCTTCCCCCAGGCTAGGAAAGGGCCCCCTGTGTGCCTGTTGCTGGCTACCAGTACCTGTGGGGAAAAGGTATATCAGCAGCTCCCTGACAGCTTAARACATTCTGCTGCTCTGCCTTCTCTGTGTGCTGCAAAGCCTCAGCACCATCAACACCCCGTCTCAAGAGTCACTTAGGCCTGTCTYTGATTTATAAGGCTTCCTTTGGATGTTCATGACCTGCTGTCACTGTGCAAGCCTGTGTGAAAGCTGAAGACTGAGGCAAGCACAGTATGAAGGCCATGTTGGTTGGGAAGCCATTTAAGCTGGGTCCTAAGCAAGCTTCGTTAGTTCTGTCATTGATTGTTGGCTCACACCCAGGTATGTTGTAGCAAAGAGTTTGTCAACTGATATGAGCCAGAGAGGGCAGTCCTGAGCTCCTCTGCAGTCCTGAGCTGCACTGCAGTCCCAAATACAGGGAAACCAGCTCTAACACGGGAAATCCTGAGCTGAAAGTTGCTGWAGGCTTGCAGAGTCTTTGTGAGGAAGGAGTGGGGAGAGTCACAAATGCCTGCTYCTGCCATGTGATTTGCTTGTTGCCACTGTTGAAAACTGGGGTGTGATGTGATGTATATTACCAATACTGTGTTGCCAGTTTTCAGTCTGTATGTGCCTGTGACTTTTGGAGAGGGTTGTGTTTTTCCTGCCCCCTGTACTAGCAGTTTGTCTTTCCTTTCCAGATTATTCAAAAGTTCACCTAACACAGCTATTGGAAAAAGCTGAAGTGATTGCAGGCCGTATGCTTAAACTGTCTGTTTTTTATCGGAATCAGCACAAAGAATACTTTGATTATATCAGGTAAGAAACTAAACATATACAAAGTCCTTTGGCAAATTAAAGAAGTAATGAAAATAAGTAAATAGAGACAGCTGTGCTAAAGCTCGAGCAGAATGTCTGTGTGCTTTATAGCCCATTCAGAGGAAGGCAAAGAATCAAATACAACTCATTTCTTTCACCTTGCTTAACTCAGCACTTCCATTAGGCAATAAAAGTCTGTGTTTTGAAGTAGAAACTGAGGTGTTCATAGGGCCTCCAGCTACATTAAAGCATCTGTAATCATAATGGAGAGTTTAGTAGCCAAATATTTTCATTGTACTGAGAAATTAAGAGTGACATTACTGAGAGCAGGAGTGTACAACAGTGTGCATAGGCATTTGCCTGCATGTAAGAGTTCCATCTCAAATATTTGCTCTCCATGTAAAACTATCCCATTTCCATGCCCAAATGCAATTATACAGACTCTGCAATCTGAATGTTAATTTATAGACCATGTGGGGAGGRAGAGGGCATGATGTTTAGCCAGTGTTGTAACACCATGCTTCAGCTGGAATGAAAACACAGGATAGCTGGAGGTAGGTTCCCTGTTCTGCTGGAGACCCAGTGTGCCCTCCACACACAGTTGGAAGCATCAGAACAAGAGAAAAGCAGACTTTTTGACAGAAGGAGTCAAAGCTCATGTGCTGAGTGAGCAGGAGCAGCCACACAGGGTAACCTTCCCCTGTTAGAAGARCATGGATGAGAGGTAAGCAGTGTGTTGGAAGGCTGCAGCACTGACTGTGCTTCTTTAATATTCATTGCGAGATGGGGCTCCCTGTGGGCCACATAAATTCAGTTGTATGTGTGTCATACCTGCCTAGAATGGAAAGRTTTTAAAACAACTCAAGGCAATCCAGCTTCAAAGGACAGACTCTACCACCAGKGGAAACATTCCCACTTTGTAGCCACAGGTATCTGATTTATTCCAGGAGTGTATTGGATATTGCAGAGCATGGGTTTGCTCTASCCCATCTGTGTTTTGGAAGGATCATTTTATTGCACATAGGGACAAARCCTATGAAACTCAGTGGAGATAAAGAATAAATTGCAGTTGTTGAGGCTCTTCAGGGTCCTCATAAGCCACTGCTGCCATCCTAGGCTGGATACCACAGAAGGGAAATGCCTGTGCTSTTCTGATCCTCATGTTGCTTTGTTTTCAGCTATGTAATCATAGTGCATTTGCCTTTGTGTTCATTAGTGTTGAAAATTGCCACTGAGGTGCATTTATAGCTGTGAGTTTGGTCTTGTTCTGCTAAATGTGACTCTAATTGATTGCACTCTATCTGTTCTCCTTCTTCCTGTTAAGTTCTTTGTTTGWCACCAACAGAGATGAGTTTGTTTTCCCTCATACAGTCACAAGGGCTAATCCTTCCCCAGTACMCCCATCTGTATGTTATGTTAAACACCCTAACCATGTGCTTCCTGTTARGGAAAATTCCTTCTCATCCCATGCSTGCCTCTGGTGTCATCACACAGCCTGGAAGAGCTCTGGTAGCATTGGCATACAGGCATCTGTTCCTGGTGCTAAAGCAGCAGCCCCTAAAAGGAGGGTTTGAGGTGAGATTGTGTCACTGCAGCTTACCTGGGCTGGGAGTGCCACAAAAGCAGCTCAGATCCCCCGAAAGGGCAACCTATAATTAGCCTAATTGGCCACTGGATGTCAGTATCTTGCCACAGAAATGGAACCTACTTCCTCAGAACGAAGCCTGACGTTTCAGGTTACAGAGCTTTCAGGTGGTTATTTAAGCTCATTCAGCCTTTTTTTCTTTTTTCCTAGTAATCTCTTCAGTCAAAAAATACTAATTATACCCCCCACTCCAATCAATGTCTTATTAAATAGGGCTTGAGACAATAAGTAGGTGTATTTGACAGGCTTAGAAAACTTCTGAAATGTATCTCAGAGTAAAATAAAGATGTGCTGCTGAGGAGATTGCAAATAATGAAAAGAAATTATCACAGCTGGAGATATTTCTGAGTTGATTTAGAGCTGTTTTGTAATGTACACACTGAGTTTATTTGCTTTGACTGCYACCTCCCACTTTAACCAAGCAAAACCTTCTCCCACACAGCACCATTTTACACGGACTTGTTGCAAGCTAAAAGCAGAGCAAGAACAGTCTTTCTTGGCTAGTTTCCCCTCTCCTAAAAGGAGGAAAGAAGGAAAAAAGAAAAGTAAAAGCAAAGCAAGAGGGGACTATAAGAATCATAAGCATCTCCAGCCCCACAGCCTCATGCATTTTCAGTCTGTCACGTCAGTGAGCATAAAGATATTGTTCTAAGGGTGCCTAGCAAATATGGAGTGTTGCAGAACTTGCACAAGAATGGGTCCCTTTCAGGTATCACATGATTGCAGGTGCAGAGGGAGCCAAAGCTGCCACTGGGGCACTTGCAGAGCTGTGTGGGACACAAATACTGGGGTATAYCTTCTACACATAAAATCTCAGGTGCTAAAGGAGGGTTAGATGGGGTGTTTYGGAGTGTTCTCCTAAGTTTAGCAGCCTAATGATGCTGTGTGCAATTTGGGATTTGGGGTTTTTAAAATTCGCTTGTTCATTTCTTTTCACTGGAATGAAATTGAGCTAAGTTAAACAAAAAAAACTAGTCTTTTTTTCCCCTTAGGACTAGTGTCTGCAGAAGCTGGATACCAACCAAAGTGGAAACTAACCAAATTGCCTAATTCTCTGTGCCCAGCTCTGCACTGATTGAAGTCAGCAGTAGACTAATTAGACTTGAAATGATCATTTGGGGACAAAACAATACTGGCAGACAGTACWTTCTTTCCTATAACCTCTGAAAAGCATCCTTCAGAAATAACTTTCACTGGCAGTTTTTCTCATTGAGCTATATACTGCCTATGCTAAAAATACATATTAACAAACAGTATATTCAGCATATGGAGACTGACTTGCARTATTCAACATGTGTTTATTGTTAGAAGTGTAGTGTAAGTCTGAACAAATCAGCTAATTAAAGATATTTGTGGTTTGGGGGCTTTTTGTTTGTGCTTTTTTTGCCTGCATCTGATACCCAGACAGCTGACAGAGGAGGCAGGCTGCAAAAGCAGATTTTCCTCTTGAGCAGGAATTATTTTAGCTCTTCCTAAATCTGATGSTAATTGATTTTCTAGGTCCTAAGACAATGACAGTAACCCCAGCTTTCAGTTTAATGGTTTTCCTTTGTGTCCCTTCAGTCCTCTTTCCAAACAGCATGATGTCCTAATCTTCCACTTTTCCTTTACCATGTGTTACAAACTAAACAATACCAGTCCTTCATTTGTAGAGAGCACCATGGGAATGCAATGCAGCCCTCTGTTAAGGATAACAGTGGCAGCCATGGCTCTCCGATCAGTGGCAAGCTGGAAGGCATCTTCTTTAGCTGCAACACTGAGTTTAACACTGGGAAGCCACCCCAAGATTCACCCTATGGAAGATACAGGTATGAGATTGCAGCTGAAAAACTCTTCAACCCAAACACTAACTTGTACTTTGGAGACTTCTACTGCATGTACACAGCCTACCACTACGTGATCCTGGTGATCGCCCCCGTGGGCTCCCCAGGAGATGAGTTCTGTAAGCAGCGCCTTCCCCAGCTAAACATAAAAGATAACAAATTCCTGACCTGCGATGAAGAAGACGGGGTCATGGTTTACCATCACGCCCAGGATGTTATTTTGGAAGTCATTTACACTGATCCTGTGGATCTCTCCCTCGGCACAGTTGCAGAAATTACCGGTCACCAACTAATGAGCTTGTCTACTGCAAATGCAAAGAAAGATCCCAGCTGCAAGACCTGCAATATCAGTGTTGGACGTTAAAGCTTCCCTCGTTCCCTAGGAGCCTTCAGACCTCTGTTGCCCATCTCCATAGTCAGACAGTTCTGTCGGAAGCATGCACATGCCGCTGTCACCAAAAGCAACTGCCAGTCTTCAAATTCTCCAATAGGCCGCCTTAGGATTTCTTCTCTCCTTCTTTCCCTCCTGTTCCCCCAATGCTTTAAATGATTAGAAGTCCTGGATTTCTTTCTGGCAACCATTTATACCTAGATGCTGCAAAAATTGTTTTCTGTTTCTTGCCAAACATAACAAAATCCTATATAAACTGCTTTAGCAAAATAAAAATAACGGCTTATAAATGGTGTTTAAATATGCATACATTTTAACTACTGAACAAGTACTGGGATAACTGAACAGCATGAAAGGTTGTAATTGCAGCATGATTTGAATTTCAGAGCCTAGAAATGTCAGCACTTCCAACGTGTTGTTTGACAGTGTTATTTATGTTATTTATATTAGCTAACTGAAAACAGAAACTGTGTCTCGACATAATAAATATAATAGAAAAATATTTTATTTGTACTGTTGTATAAAATATTATACAATCATATAGAATATATAGATTACATTTTAATATCAATTGTATACATGTCATTAAATCATTTTCCCTTATCAAAGATGTAGTTTGTAAACTTCAAATAGCTCTGTATCTGTTCCTGTTGCTCTAGATGACTTTAATTAAAACAGATTTATGAAGACCATTTCTGATTCATAAAAGTTAAGTTATAAATTATTAAATCAGTACACTGAAACAACAAACAGYTGCAAAATAAAAAATTCCTTTTTTAGTGTTCATATTTTTTCCTCCATACTATTTGAAGATGTGTACATCTTCCAAATCATGCCATTACATACTAAATACAAACATGGTTGGTACATAATAGGGTTTATAAAATCAAAATCTTTTTTACCAAGATAGAAAACAGGTTCCTTATACTATGTGGTCAATATAAAATGACAGGTAAAGCAAAACACTAAACATGATTCAACTGGTTCCAGTCCCTTTTTTTTTTCAGTAAGTAATTCTTCCCTCCTTTGTTCCTGGGAATTCCTAGGAATTTCCCAGAATCCCTGCTTTTCATTTCTAGTACAAAACCTGCTGATAATCCTTCTATTACTAGTCTACTTCTCACACCAGTGGCCTATCACAAACAGGGACAATTCTCCTTAATATTACAAAGTGTGGTGCTCTGAAAGTTAAGAAAAATGCGTAATTCCAATGGAAAAATAACTTTTATAACCTTATTTTCAGTAAACAAGAAATCTAGCAGTCCTCATCAGATAACTGTGACACTCACTTATATACCATGTACTTTATCTATCCAAAATATCTTAGCATAATGCAGTAATCTAGTCCTGTTTTTATATATATATGTGGCAATCTATAACACAAGAAGTACTTCAACATTTTACAAAGTGCATGCGTCTGAACGAGCTTTGGTAGTTAGAGAAGCAAATGTTCTAGCATCAGGCAAACCAAAGTGCAAAGGTTAATAGAAAAATCAAAACTAGCATGAAGTTGATCTATTTACTGACTTGTAAATTCTGTGAGCCAGGCCCTGTGAACTAGTGAAAAGAACAGCAGCCAGTACATTTGTTCYATCAGTTCTCAGCAACCTGCAGCTATTTCATTTTGCCAAGCACTTTCCCTTATTCCTGTAACAGCACTAGCTCCATTTGGCAGTCATGTTCTGGCCTCTTCTTGCACAAGCAGCATCACTCTGCTCTACTCCAGCCCTGGCACTGCTTCTTCCTATGCACCTGTCTTTCAATGGCAACTCTSTCTTGACACCTAGAGTATGATCTGAGTTTTTCCTTCACTCACTTGAATTAATTTCTTTTAATCTAGTGAATCAGCACCTTAATAGCCAACATTACTAATTAGTTATAACACATGTTAATTCTAGAAACAAACATGTGGCACGTTAGCATGTACTAAAAACCTGCAGAGCATTTCCTCACACCCTTTTAGAGCAGGTCAAACTGAGACTCTACATTATTTCAGGATCCTTTTAATTTCTTAACATCCTCACAGTGCACTTCAAGGCTTTTTCAAAAAGAAAAATATATACTATAGTCCACTCACCCGTGCTTAATATTCTTGCATATTGCTGTCCTCTCTCATCACAGCTAGTATTATTGGTAAAGTGCATCAAAAATCTCAGTGTGTCAAATTGTGCAGCAGACCAAGACCTGTAAAATTACTTTCTCTTTTTCATTACTTGTTTGCTTGGATTTTTTTTTCTTTTTTTTTTCCTAGAGAACAATATCACAGCATTGCATTCACTTCAAATTGTTTTGGAAATATCATGCTTACTGATGAGAACCTCCAGGAGCCTGATTTTGGCTTTTGTGTGCTTGTATTCAGAGTATTCCTCAGCCATTGGCACCCGATCTTCTTTCTGAGGACTCCTATGCAAAGCAAATAAAAGCACCATCACTTTTTATGAGGAAGAAAAGAAACAGTTTTAAAAATTAATTCTGCAACTACTGATGAGGATTGGGGGGGTTTTTACTGAATTTAAATGACTAAAGATAATTTGACAGGACCAAAAAGCTCTAATATAGAGAAATAAAATCATATTTAAAATACTGAATTTTCATATACCAGACAACYTTCTTGACAGCTGTGGAAGCATAATTACTTGATTCTCAAAAATGCAGAGAAGTCATAATAGTGCTTTGAAACCTGTTACCAGTTACCACTGTTAGAAGTGCCCATATATACCACAGCTTTCAACAAAGAGGTTTGCTAAGCCTTTAAGAGAGAACAGGAGAAAAATGTCCAGTATTTAATTCTGGGTAAAAAACCACAGTGGTTTCTGTTTTAAAATCTGCCTGTTCAAAAATGACCCAACTGCTGAGTCTATTTGCTCAGATTGACATCCTCAGAGATTTTTAGCAGCCTCCCTTCAGCTCAGGGAATATCCTGTGCTGAGGTGGGGTTTATGCCCATTACAGGAGTGCTCTGGAAAACCCCCAAATCCTGGCTTTCCTCATGGATGCCCACATTTTGAAGGAACTAAGCAGAGAGATAGATGGACATCTCCAGAGATCAGACATTTCCAGGGTATTTTCCAACCCTGGTGCAGCCCCTTAGGCCTGCCCACCCTCACAGAGACCAACCAACCCCTGCCCAGGAGCTGAAGGGGACAAGGAGAGGGCTCTGCTGAGCTGCTGAGTACCTTCCTGTCTGTTTGTAGAACTGCTCCTCAAACTCTCGAAGGGCCTTGCGCAGTCTCTTCTTATCAGCTCTTGTTTCTCGGAGGTGTTCGAGCAGAACAGGCCTGTGGAACAGAGACAAGAGCATGAAACCCCCTTGTGCTTGGGGGTTGTGAAAGCCCTGGATTTGGGTAGCAGAGAGCTTCTGCTCTGGGCCCTTGGCAGGCACTGACCAGAGAGCCCTGAGACACCCCATCACACTSYRTMCATGGYTGTACTCCTTCCCTTTTATTGGTAYTGCAGCTAATACAGGGAAGGCAGGGACTCTGGGCAACAGAGGAAGAGAAGCATTCAGGACTGAGCCTTGCTACTGGCCCAAATTCTCTGTGGAATTAAAGGAGTGGAAAGGACTCAGTATGTCACAGGAGTAACTGAATTTAAGCCAACATCCTGCTCTATCTGCAGCTGTTCCCAATCATTACTGTGATGCAGTGGAAATGCTAGTGGTACCCAGAAGTATWATTTTTTAGAGGCCATGTTTTAGCTAGTGTTCAGAGAATAAGGGTTTAAGCAAAGAGAGAATTTTGTTTGACATTTGCTCCTGGTATTCTTTTTTTCATAATGACAAAATGCACAGAAATATCTTCCCAGCATTTATGAGCAAACTATTGTACACACAGTTGAGTTATTTAGAAATCTAAGTTACTTTTATTTGATCTTTATGGTGTTATAGTCTAGTTAGCTTCATTTATGCATCTAAGACCTCCCAATCAAAACACAAAAGAAAGATACCATCCCCTACAGTATGAGAATGTATCTGTTCCTGGAGGGCACAGTCTTCAAAAAGTTACCTTTTTCTTCCTGGAGACATAAAGTTGTTTGAATAAACAGCTCAAACCACCAGTGTGCTGCCCAAACAATGAATCCCCTCTGCCTCCTCTCTCCCATTAGAAAGCACTGAATCACTCCTGTGGTATAGAATATACCTATGCAACAGGTATGGCTCTTCCAGGCTCACATTTCTCTGACAAAGTCTACAAGAAAACTTTTAAAACATTTGGAGGGAAAAAAGAGAGAACTTACATTGTTGCCTCATGTAAATTGGACATAGACAAGGCTGTTTGCTTGTAAACTTTCCTTTCTTCCAGAGGTGAAATGTGTGCAGGCTCACTCTCCTCCTGTGAGTAACACAGGTGCTCTTCCACAGGGAAGCAAGACATTGGACCAGAGGATAACTCATGGCTGCTTTGGGAACGGTCTTCATCTGAGTCTTCCTCCTCCTGCTTGGGAAATGCAAAACATCATCAAATTATTGTTTAAATTACAATACTTACAGCAATAGGCTGACAACATAAAGAATTAGAATCTGACTTCTTGGATGTATCCATTGAAACAGATTATATTGAAAGGTTCACCAGGTCAGCCTGAGGCTGTTCAGTAAAGCACTCCTGGGGTCACTGTGTATTGCCTACCAGGAGCAGAAAGGACAGAAGCTGGCCCTGTTCCCAGTTTATTTCTGTCTGCTCTAAAGTCCTTATTTGTAGCAAAGATTTAACTAACATTGTGTATTTATGTAAGCAGTGCAGTCTGGCTGGAACTTGTACTCCTCTAATATGCACATCTCCTGTGTGTATATTATATCCAGATGTTTTGACTGTAAAAAGAGCTGGAGGGAGAGATTCCATAGTTTTACAGCTACTAGTGTTAACTACTGAAATAGGCTGATATTGGTGTCTTGCTCACATTCCTCCATCCTCAGAAAAAAGGTTGAGCTATTGAAATGAAGGCTTACAYACAAAAACTCCATAGGGCAAAGCCCCTAACAAGCAACACTTAAGGGAAACCTCAGTAAAATTTTTCAATGAAATACCCATGTGCAAGCTTTGTACTGTGATTTTTCAAAGAAATGTAAAGTTACATTGTCACCTAAGAAGACAATAATAATGTTTTAAATTGACCTAGCCCCAATTACTATTAGATTAGTATTTTTGTAGACATGCTAATTAACTACCAAGTAGCCAGATTCCACTGCCTTCACTCACTAAGAGACCAGCACTGTTCCATTGCACCAAAATATTATTAAAGTACTACAAATTGCATATATGTGCTACRTGATTGATAAAAGCATTRTTSATWAGATATACAAGTTASATACAGTGACAGCAGAGTCCTTCATGGAAAGAGAAAGGTTTCCTTCTGTGTTGCAGATGTTTGCCATGATGGAAAACTAATGCCAGCCTTTGATGTCTTACCCAGCCCACTGCAGTTCTTGCCTCAGAGACTGCTGCTGTACATTGGAGYCTCTGGCATGCATAGAAGTTGAATTTTACAGAGCATTTGCTCCATTTCAAGTATCAAMACCCTGTATTAACCAATGAGCAGGTTTTTTTGGATATCAGTAATTCTATTGCAGCTCAATGGACATACAGGTACTAATCAAACATGGCATTTGTGTGTTTCCTTGACAATGGATGAATTCTTTCCAACTTACAATTGTTGTGATCAAAGATGGAGCAGCCAGAAGTTTCTTGATAATTCTGTATCTGTCATAAAGGGGTTTCATGAGGCTCTTTTCTTGCTTAGTYACCTAAAAAGAAATCATAACAAAACATAACCCTCAAAAATTAACAAATACCTAGTAAATTTAAAAGATTCTCATTTCCTCCTGTAAAGCTGAGAAAGGTATTAGAGGGGTATGAGCAGATGTGTATTCTGCTTCAATAGATATTCCATGGGAACTGTAATTCAATCAATGCAATCTAAAAAGGAAATGACAGTCTGTTCTCTACTGGAGAATACCCACTATGGTTTCMTCACTTTCTTGAGCCACACTGCCCAGGCAGAGGGTGAATTATTCTCTMTCTGAGGCTGCTGCTGGAGCAGTAGGAGTTGAGATGTGCTGCTGCTGTGCCTTGCATTGCCAGCTCACCTCCTGAGCTGTGATGACAGCAGCAGGAATGCCAAGCTCCCTGGGACAAGCCCAGTGGGATGGAGAGCACCAAGMCCATGGCTCTGCAGCCTGCTCATGGAGCTGGCTCTGTGCAGGATTGCTGTGTGCATTCCTCACCAGAGCTGCCTCCCACAATGGGGAGTCATCCATCCGTTCATTTACTTTGTTCTTGGTCTTTTCATGAGCACTTGGAGCATTGATTTGGAAGAGAACATGATTTTAWATCAGGTGTTAAGTGCCTGATCCAGCCACAAATGTTCACAAATACAGAAATACACCGTAGGGAAACTAGCTGTGCACTAGATTGACTTACTGCATTAAGGGAGGGGAAAAAAAAAAACCAAGGCAAATTCCACAAGAGAAAAAAAAAAGCAAAAACAAAAATAAGACAAACTTCTACCCATTCAACCAACCACGCCAGCACACCCCCAAAGTAACMTTTTCCTCAGTGATAAAATGTCCAAACAGGGTCATTTGCTCCTAGTCCACCATCAGCCTCTGCTCATCAGCTCCCACACCTCTGAACACCCACTGGGTGCAATCTCATTTATTTTTGGCACTGCAGAGAGGCCCAGGTGCACCCACTCAGATGAGTGAACACATGGCAAGGCTGAAGAGACACAGACTGGCTGATGGCACAAACAATAGTCCAGAGCTGCTCAGACAGACAAATGCCTGGTCACAGGAGCAAGGGGACAGTGGACAAACCCAGGCTGGTGGCACTGCACACAGCTGGCTGAGGGACCGCTTCCAGAGCCACCCTTCACTGCAGAATGGCAGGGCTTGCCYATCCCAGCCTGGCCACTTCTCTTCCCCAGGCATCATGTGCTRTTTAACTACAACACATAAGAGCTCCAGGGAATGCCAAACAAGCCAGAAGGGAGAATTTTTTTGCTTTTTGCTTGAAACACACTCCACTGTGTTTCAAGGCTGCTGTTACAGAGCTGCTTCAGCCCTGAGAAGAAACAGCCTCTCTGTGTGCTACAAAGGCACCCTGCTATTCTCTTTCCTGTCTCTGAATTAACTCTTTTTTACCTCTGCATTGCACTAATAATTCCTTTTTTGTTTTCYTTCTTAAGAAATGTAATTTCTTTGTACCTTTCTTGCATACTCACTCCAACCCTCAGCTCACATTCCAAGCCCAAAGAAGATGAACAAAACTCAGGTCAGAATCAGATCACAATTTCAACAGCTGGCATACCTTTGGACAAACAGTGGTGCCAGTTCCCTTTTTCTCTACCACAGCAACTACCACCCAGAAACAGACATTCACAAGAATACTGATATTGATATAAAAAAGAAATTCCTCTGTGTGAAGCTGTGAAGACAATTTTTCAAATCATCATCTCACCAATTGTGGCTTTTTTTTTGTTCGCACCTACATTCAGCAATGAATCACTTAAATGGGATTTTAAGTCCTGTTGGTAGTAGAGGCAAACACACACAACACTTCTGTAATTTGGTATTTCATATCTCAGATGGTGCCCTATATAAAACCTTCCTCAGCTAATAAGCATTCTAATCATACATGACAGCAGAGACAAATCTGCTGTGAATATGTAATCTTCCAATTTAATCCTCAAATCTGGCATTTTCCAATCAGGGAGAAATACACTATACTTTTTTATTTTACTTTAATTTCTAACATATAAACCAAATTCATCAGTGTCAGGCAATAACATTTAAACCTGAAAATTAGTTTAAAATAACTAAAATTACGTTAACTCTGCAACCATGTAAATATATTTAATATACCAAAATATTGGTTAGAGAAATTAGATAATTTTTCATTTACCTATCTTTCCATGGCATACTTACAGGCTGTCCATGAATACTTTCAAAATATAGTAGACATTTCTGAAGGTTGATTTTTTCCAAAGCCATTTGCTTTTGTGTCATATCCTATTTTAAAAAGTTATTTATAAGATAGTAAGTCAGGATTTCATGACAAGGGTACAGGTACATATCTGTTTAATAATCTCTTCTTCCAGATAAACATTATTAATGAATTCTATTTCTGTCTGCACTGAGGTCAATGGGGACATGGCATTAACTTAGCAAGAAGAGTTCAAAATTACACAACATATATATAAAGTATGTTTAGTTGTAAAAAGCTAGAACAACCACAATTCTAGACAAAATACTCAAAAAAATGAAAAAAATGCATAGAGGGCATTCCTCAACTTTTTAATTATTCATCAAGAAAGAGAAATAGATTTGCCTTGGCTGGTAAGGGACATAGAACAGAAAGCTTTAGCAATGCAAACCCAACCTGTTATGGTAAACAGTTCAAAAACTGCAGTGTTCTGTACCAATAGAACATTGATTTTTCAGTGTTGGTAAATAATCAGCATTTGTACAGGTGGCTGCTGTGGGGAGCACACAATGTAACAGGAATTTGTCTCTTCCCTTTCCCCAGCAAGACCTGCTCCTGACAGTTGCACATTTTCACCTGGGCACAAACATGAAGAGAATTTCATTTCCCACAGTCTCTGCCAGATCACAGCAGAGCCTGAGTCAGGGCCAAGTGTTCAGAGGTGTGGGGGGCATGAAGTCATGTGAAGAACCATGGAGCTGGGGGCACACACACACACAGGGGCCTTTCTGCAGAAAGCTGATGACAAGGGGGCTTTTAGTGACAACTTGGAGAAATACTKCTACTAATTAAACCCTACTTTTAAAAAGATATCAACCCTGAAGAAGTGACACTCTTCTAATATCAGAGCACCTTGTTATTATACTTCAACAGGAGCAAAATCTTTTTTCTTTGATGCTTAAATGCAAAACCAGCACAGAGCCATTAATCAGAACTGCTAATTTTCCTCAAAGGTCTGCATGAGTTAATCACTCTAGAATTGTCTGTCATTCATGTTAAGAGATGAGCTGCTAACTAGAATGYAGGAGTGTTATAAGCCAGCTAATTTGTTTATTTATTGCTAGTTCTGCAATTAATACAAGGTTAATTCTTTCAGAAACTATTAAGCCTGGAGCAGCTGGGTGGTTAGGAAGAAATGGGGTGATCATTAATATTGATTTTACACAGGAGAAACGATCTCAAGAGAGCTTAGCATTTGAGCCTATTTCATTAGCTCATTTTATTAGCAATCTCAGGACAGGCTGGTATGAAACAGCTGATAATTTCAAAATCAGAGAAGGCAGCTGGAATCACAAACCACAGAATTGTCTGAGACATCTTAGGACTGTAGGCTACATACAGCAGCAGGAGATTCAATGCTAATTAAATAGAAACACTGCTTCATGGCCAAGGAGAATATGAACTGAAGTGGGTCAATGATGGGAAGACAGATACATAAAGGAGCCAGGCTGAGAAAAGCCCTGGGGGACAGGCTGCAAACATTCAAACAGAAGGCAAAACTTATTTGTGACATATAAAGAAAGAAAGGGAGACTTGACCTAAAGATAAGGTAGTGCCTTGGTTTTCATAACTTGGAACAGAGGCACAAAGATGYATACAGATACCTTCCTTACTAGTCTGTTCTGTTCCCTGCAAGCTTTTGCCTTCAGGCTGGCTGTTGTTTTTCCAGACAGAAAATACAAACCCTGGAGACAGAAGGACAGACAGTCCAGTGGAGAGCTGGGTCTGCCCAGACCCTGTCAAAGGCTGTGCTTTGTTTCCACACAGGCACGGAGTCAGGTTCCCAGGGCCTCAGTCTGCCACTTGGGGATGTGTGGTGGCTCATTCCAAAGCAGCATTTAACACAAGATTAGTAACACAAAATCTAAAGAAGGACAACAAGTGACATGACACCTCCATAGAGCAGTGCCAGCTCCAATCTCACAGTGCTGAGAAAGGCTGAGSCAGAGCTGCTGCTGCCCAGGGCWCTGAGACAGCAGCCACAGCCACCCAACACTGGGATTGGATACAAAGCTGGCAGATGGGTCTTGGGTTTGTCTTTGGGGGGGGATTTGGTGCAGCTTTTTGAGTAATATTATTCTAAGTGTGTTTATTTGCCTTTTTTCTCTTGAACTCCTACACTCATTCTCTTAATCTGTATTTTTTCCTAAAACCTTATACCTCAACCCAAGGTGAGCCATTACATAAATGACCATCTCCCACCAGGAGTTAGTGACACAAACAATAACAGGTGGCAGCCCTTTGTGGGGTACTGAGCCATTCACAGGCCAACCCAAATTTTCTCTACACCTTCTCAAATCAATAACTTTAYTCCCAGGCTTTTTTGCAGGACAGGTGTTTTGTTCTGGAGACCACATKCAGCTGTTTCCTATTCAAACCTTGTGGCCTGTGCTCTTTAGACATACTGGGATTTTACCCTGCACCTTTCTAAGGACACACATGCTCTCATTTGTATTTCAGCAGGGCTTTRGGGTTTTACATGGTGAACTTCAGGGGAGACTTGGCAGGCTTTCATAGAAACATTATCTTTATATAACTAAATACCAAAAAAGAGAAACATTTAGCTTCTATTTAGCTTACTATTAATCTAGCTCAGATTCCAGGWGCAGGATCTAAATGTTATATAGAAAACAAAATTTGCACATAGAATATATTGACAGTAACACCAAAGTTGTTTGTAGCTGAAATGAAAACTTTGATCTTTGCTGTGACCACRTTCATTTTGCATCATCAGTGCCACAAACCTCATTCTCCCCCAAAAGTCCAGGTTGACTCATAATCAAAAYCCAATCTTTTTCAATGTCATGCTCAGGGAGCTACTAAAATACATCATTTTGAAATAGATCTATGGGATTTCATGTTATTCCTGCTCAAGCCTCTGCTCCCCAGAAGTCTGGATAACTATTACCAAACATCCTTGCTAACAGACAGTTTTTAACACACAAGTTTTCTCTTCAAGAAAATAAAAGGAAAATTATTAAGACTTTTAAAAATAATTGAAAATATTGGCATGTGCAAACATTTAATTTACATTACTTCCTTATCTGTGAGATTATTTCAAGTCTGCATTCCATTTCATAGATTTAGAAGGTTCTCTTGGGAAAAAAAAAGGAAAAGTCCAAAAAAATTGAAAAATTAGTGGGATGCCCAACTTGCTTTTATAAGAAAGTTTTTTGGACTGGATTTCCTCACAGATATCTGTTTTGGTGTCATCTGATCTCACTCCATTATTAAAAAAATTAATGACTGAAAAGTTTGCACTGTTAGGATTTTAGAGCTATGAMCAGAACAGCATGGTTTTGTTGCCTTTCATTGTTTTCTGGTTATGAAATGCTTTTTCCATTTCATTTTTCTTTATAAAAAATGTAGCATATAAAAAGAAACWATTTAAAAATCAGTCATGTATTGGGCAGCACCCAAGATCTGAGAAGCATGGCATTGTTATGCACAGTCCTGGTTTTTATATAGTAACTAGTTGTTTAAGAACCAAGAATAGAAACAAAACAAAAAATTAAAAATTATCTCTATCTCTGCTCGGTACACTCTGCTCTGAAATCCACCCAGAATAATTTCTTAGTTCTCACATAGTTTAGCATGTAGTTCTTCACCCTCTCACCCCTTCCCCTTTTCCATTCACCAGCCAAAGTCTCAATGTTACTGTCAACACTGAGATTTTAGRTACCTTTGAGGGCAGAATTTATTGTCTTGCTTGGCTGTAACAGCATCAGTACAGCAACATCCCCTGACAGCAAAAACAGAACAGGGGGGCTTTGGGTGGTATGTATTGTCTTAGAGAACCTTATATTGTGCCAGGAATATGAAGGCACAGCAAAAATTTAATATAGGTACTAGTTTTAAAACAAAAACTGATTTTCCAGCCAAGCAATCATGTTCCATGGAATAKTGCTCCTACATTCAGAATTGAGAGCATGGAAAAGAGGCAGGATCAGCACAAACATGCAAGGTCAGGAGAGCAAAGCAGTCTGGCTGTCCCTGTCAACTCAGCACATGCTACTGACTCTGCAGAGGCTCAGAGGGGATCTTTACCAGCCAAATACCTTCAGGAATGTTTTTAGTCACACAGTTTCTGAGGACTCAAGGTGCTTGTGCTGCCACCCCCTTCATTACAGCAGGATATGCAGTTCTGGGCACACAGCCTCAAGTGGGCAGGTTCCAGCAGTGCCTGCAAAGAGTTTCACATGTGCATCTCTGAGCAAAAAATGCTTAGCACTGCTTGAAAAAGCCTYCTGCACCTCTGCACCTGAGCAATTCTTCTCAGAAGAGTCACTYCTGGAAACTGCACTAGAGCTGCCACCTCACTAGAGAGAAAATGCACTGCAGTGCCAGCAGRCAGCGGATGCACACACCCTGAGCCAGCCACACACCAACATCTGCCTCAGGTGGGAGAGTTCTGAGGGAACAGCCATGCTTCTTCCATACCTTAATAGTCTCAGGAAGGTGGAAGTGTTGTCTTTTCTCCTTCAGCCGTCTCAGCACACTGTCCATGGTTTCCTCCACTGAGGGAGCTGGCTCCATGCTTGTGGCCTCCTGTGTGCCAGCCTCCTTAGAGGTCCCACTGCCCTCACAGTGCTCATGTCTTTGGGGTGCTGTGGAGGTGCAGTTCTGCTCTTCTGACATTCTGAGCTTCAGCTCTGAAAAGCAAGTTGCATGGCAAGTAAATAGATGAGAAGTATTTGCACTTTCCTCTGACACTACTAAGAAAAAAACAAACCAAAGCTTTCCTACTTCTTGCATACAATTATTGTCATACCACAGGAATGTAGGAAAGTAATTCTGCTTCACTTTAATGTGTAACATCTCTTGCTTCCTAGAGCAATTTAAACTGYCCCTGTCCCTTCCAGAGGCCACCCTGTCATGCCAGCCCAGCTGCTCAAGTAGTCCTTACAGGAAAAGCAGACACTTTCTTAAATGATTTCCCTTGGCAGATGAGCACCTGAGCACCCCAGCAGAAGAAACTTCCCAGTCAGCAGCCTGCCTGGATGTGATAAAATGTGTGCCTGTATTAACCTGACACCAAGCCAAAGCCCCTGGAGCTCCAGGGACCTGAACAGAGCAATAAGGAAATGGAATTAAAATCTGAATTAGCTCCCATAAAACCAGATTTTGTTCCAAGCATATGCCTGTCTGGTGAAGGACCTTGGGCAAGGCAGGAGATGGATGTCTCCAACTGTGTTAAATTTGTTGAAATCTATGCAGGAACAGTAACATAATTTTTTAGCTGTGACAGGCTGAGGATATAGGCTAGCTTTATGGGGAAAACCAGTAACTTTCAGTAAATCCATAAATCTAGAAAGGATAAACAAGCCTTGCAAACTYGAAGAAGGATCTACAAGCATTTGACTGTTTTCCATTTCAATTGTACTTGGCATGTGAGCCTCCTGAATCTGGCTTCACTTAAAAGCTGTGCCATTACTCAGGATAATAAAAATCAAGGGTTGTCACAGGACTGAGGCATCTGGGGTGTTAAGGTGAGACTGATCTATGAAACCTAGACCCTCTGGACAGGAGAAGCAATGGTTGAGTCAGAGATGTAATTTTCAGAAAAGAAACCAGGTAGATTTGCCATTTCTTCTCATTTGCCCTCMCTGGATTTGCAACACAGAGTTCAAGGGGAAATAATAATAGTAATCATCATCATCATCTAGCAATCATACAGGATAGCACTCAAGGGAGAACTTTCCAGATGAGATTTACTGAAAGATAAGTTTCTACTTCTCTATTTACCACAATCACGTCCTCTATATCTACATTATTGACTACATCCAAAACAGAAATGAAAGACAATACTACAATTTATTTAGTAGTGAGACTCCATTTATAACAGGGGAAAAAAAGTATTTAGATAAATTATAAATAGCCTTAAAAAAAAATCAATCAGTCTTGGCTACAGGCTCCCCCAGGGAAAGCAGCTGATACACCCACAGACAGTCAAGGGCAAAACCTGACCCTCAAGGCCAAATTTATTATCAAGAAAGATCTGTTTTTATGATCAAAATAAATKAAATCCTTACAGATGTCTATCCTCAGCCCTAAAGAAACATTTGCACCTACATTTGTGCTCTTACAAGGAAATGTCTAACTTCTACATTTTAGACACTCATAGAAGTGTTCAGAATAGCATCACCTTTTGCATGAATATTTATAGTGAGGAGGGAGAGACCACAGCTTCTTCTCTCCCCCTTTCTAGCCTTGGTATTGAACTGGCTCTCTTTAATCCCTGRTTTCAGGAATCAAGGCAAGCCATATCACATAATATCCTTCTTGCCATTGTGACACTTATTGTCACAAGCCGTGAAAAACAAGCAGAGCACTGAGGTTAGAAAACCGACTTTAAAACATTCCAGGTACACTCCCACTTSCAAAAGCTTCAGCAGCAAAGGGACACAACACTCTATTTATGTACCTTTGAGCTGCTTCCGRCCTTTGGCCAGAGCATTCATCCACTTCAGCACCTCAGGATTGGAAGTCTTGTCCCCGTGCGAAGGCTGAACGCAAAGGAAAATGGAAAGAAAGAGAAGGAACTCACAGTTAAAGGATCAAASAGATAAAACCCTCCCCACCCCCAGTGTGCTACAAAATGTCCATAGCTCCCACTGCACTATATCAGTGTCGTGCAGAGCATCTGGCTTGATCATGGCATTAATTTGTCGTGGCTTATCTCTCCCCATTGTGACACAGTGCCACAAGGATCTGAGCGTTATGTCTCTGATCCCCCCAAAAAATACAGCAACAAACATTTCAGTCTCTGACTAATTGGATAAATAACCTCGGTGACTTCAAAAGGATTGATCAAATACCTAATTTTAGTCAAGTTCCTCAGTGATTTCCAGGATGGTAACTGAAGCTCTCTATCCCTTTCAGGAATAAACTCTTGCTTTAAGAGGGGATTCTCTTGGGAAACAGCATTTTCAAAATTTCAACTGACCTGCTTAATTAATCAAATGAAAAATCCTGTGCAAGAGTGATTTCAAAAGAAACAAACAACAAAGCCTTTGTAGATCAGGGGTTATTTTGCATTTAGAAGTTGCCTGCAAATTAAAGTGAATGTACACCAAATCTTCAAAACTCAGATATTTAAAACTGCAAAACAGTTTTGCAAAATCCAGCTTCTGAAATATTTTCTTTTCAGGCCACAGTGTGAGGGTTGTTTAGGTATGAAATTGTGCTCCTAGGAACCCATGATGACCACAGAGCCAAAGAGTGCACGAGTTTAAATTTTCAGCCATTAATGGGATTAAAAAGTAATATATCATTTGCTTATTTTTAACATAGTCAGAAAACGTCACGTTCCCTGTTTCATGTTGTACACCTCCTTAGCATCAGGCATGYTTTGATATTCTCATCCTGCACAACTCCCAGCACAGCGCTCACCACTGACCTCAAACAACCCCCACAAGTTTTATTTCTCTCATTTCTGACACCAGCTTCTACTGAGCCCCAGGCTTTGGAGGTTTACAGGAGTCTGCCTGAATGAAGGAATCTGCAAAGCAGAACAAGTTTTCAGGCAAGTGACTCCTACAAAGCTAAAGAGTAGCTTTTCACCTTTTGCACCATTTTGTTTCACAAGCCTGTCAGCTGTGTTTAACTGATGCACACCTCTGAAAGATGAATATTATGCAACAAAGGTAATGCAGAGAAAATGTAGAGTCTCAGAACTACTGCATGCAATGAAGGATGCATTAAAGATATTCACTGAAGATTTTCCTGTTTCATTTTACCATAAATGCCCTATCTCACATTGCTTTGAACAAGTTTAARTACAATGGGATCCTCACCTCCTTCTTGGAGTATTTACCTTTTCAATCATTGTCTTACCAGGTATTTTTTTTCTTGCTCAAACTTTTCTTCATACTTCCTAATTTTTCTCTTGAGGCTCTGAAGATGCTTGGTAAGTTGTGTTACTGTCTGTGGTTCCTTGCAGTCTTCACAGCTACACCTAGAAGAACTTCTTGGCCTGCAAAAGCCAAAAGCACAGCTGTGGGATCTAGGAGCTGGCTATGATGGATCATGCCTTGTTTTCAGGCACACTTAACATTTAAGAATTCATGGTTATTCTATTCTTTCACTGGACAGAAACAGCTTAGTTTTACAAAGTAAGCATAAAATAATTGCCTTTGCTTGATGGTACCCCTAGGGTATAACTAATGGGTTCACCATCTGTCTTTCGTTCTCTCTTTTTTTTTTAATTAATTGTGGGATTTCTGAATAKATTTCAAAAAATTAATCTAGTAGGCAAAAGCCTGATCCAGTATTTACATTTAACACCCACACCTTTATTCACAAATCTTCCAAGTAGGACAGGAGACGGTGGTGACATGATTTGTAAAAATAAACTCGGAGACTTTTTCATTACTAGAAATAAACATTATGATTTTGAAGTTAGTTTAGTTTCTGGGTATTTACAGTTGCGAGTCAATAGAGCTGATTATTATCCACATGCAGCTRAAGCTCTGTATATAAGCTTCTAAGAAACTTTGATTTCTCTCTGAAACTCACATCTTGGTTTCTGGAAATCACATACATGGACTGTTTGTATGCTTTGTGACACTGTTACCCCCCATCAGTGACTCAAACTATAGCTCAATAACAGATGAATTTTTAGTATTACATTAAGKATAGATAGCCCTCTCTATCTTGTGTTCACTCATCATTCTAATTACTAACACTTTTAACTGTCCTTACTAACTATAATTAACAAAGACATCAAAAAATCTTGTACACTGTTATGACAGAGGAAACACTAGTTCCTATTTCTGGTGTTGCAAATTACCCATGTCAAAATACGCCACAATAAGAAAACTTGCTTTTTATGACATAGCAACAACTGCAGAAACCCCATGAAGAGTCAAGGGTTGTGAATTGCAGAAAAAGGCTTAAAAATACATAAGAAYGAAAATAGATTTTCTTACATCATGAAAGGTTGAGCACTTGGTGGAGAAGGGGCAGACTCTGTGTCTAGATTAAATCTCTGGCTTTGGCTAAAGATAGAGCAGCGTGGTGACAGGAGAGGATTGTCTCCATCTGTGATGTGATACAGCAGGCGGCTGGTCCCTAGGGAGTGCTGCTCCTGGGGGCTGCTCTCCATCTCATTCTGCCAGTCCCTGTGGGCTGGCACAGGCTCTGGAAGGAAAGCAGAAATCAGTGTGGACTGAGGCTCACTCACATGGGCTTGAGCTACCTAGGTCAATAAAAATTTGTCCTTAAAGAAGTACTCCAAGCATAAGTATTCAAAGTGAACAGCAAACAGATCAGCAAAGTGGTGCATGCAGGGTGGACACAGCACTGAGGATGAGAAAATAGAAATACCATCACTGGCTGCACAGAAATCCTTTTTGAGTTCCACAGGAGGAGGTGGATGGGTRTATTTATAAACTATGAAATAAAGATGGAGAGTTTCCCAGAATGGAARCATTACTTGTATTTTCATAGATCTGTTTGCTTTTGAAAGCCACATTCCTGAAGATGATGAGTGCCCACAATAAGTTAAATTTTGTGATTTAGTGGTTATTCCCTTGGTGAAGAGAAAGGAAAGGTCAAAAATATAATACATCCTGGTGCTAAGARCCTCCAGGGCTGCTTGCAGCATCCTGCAGGATTTTGTTTGGTAACAGTAGCATACCCTTAGCTCAAAGAACACAAGATATGAAAATAACAACCACCACCAAGAACATTCAATTTATTTACTCAAGGTCATGGGCAGTGGCTGCTCCTTGGAGGAGTCATGCTTGTGGTACTGTGTTAATGGCTTGGACTGTAAATGCAAACCTCACCACAGGTGCCTTAAAAGGTAACATTTGTTTTATAGTGATGGTCAAGGTAGAAAAAGTAGGAATTGATGAACCTCAGCACACTGGCTCTGTTAATGGGTAGCATGAACAATAATGGCACATCACAGGGCCTGCCTAAGGGAACAGCAAGGGCTCATTGTCACTGTCCTCTACCTGAGTACATTGCAGGGAACATTCATTGAACCTTCTTCCTCACCCTCAATAGCTGAAATGGATGAGGATGATCTAACCTAATTGATTTTTTGCTATCAGATGATTGGGATTTATGCAGATTATACTTTCTAGGGAGAAACTCCACAACATCATAAAAGGTCTTGCCCAAAATTTTTCTTTCTTGCTTTACTGAAGCAAAGTTTGTGCTCTTACTCAGGTTCTCCTACAGCAGCTTCCACAGCACATTATATTTTACACCAGCTACATTTTTTTCCTTTTTTTTTCCTAAACCCATTCATTTACACAGCTTTTTAGTTCATATCTATTATCTTGCATTTCCAGGCAGCATGTGTGTCCATTCTAATCAGCATTACATTTGCCATATGTCATGCATTCTAATACATTTCACAGAATCTTTTTATTCAATGGAAGTCAAAAACTGCACAGAAAAACAACTGTTCATGGGTTTACTCACAGAAGAACTGGCAGCTTTAGGTGAGTGCTTTTACCTTCACTTCAGATTTTCTGCTTTGCACGTGGGGCACCACCTTCCCATGCTGTGTATTTTTTTCAGGATTTGAATGGAACCTTTGTAGTACCTTTTATTTGCCCTCTTTCCCAACAAATAYCAAAACTGTAAATCCCTGTTGCTGCACTATGAGAGTGGTGAAAAAMCAGCTCTGAATGGCACCCTTCAAARRACACCCCATATTTCTCTAAAAAATAGTAGTTACAATGGCTTAAATATAATTTTATTGGGCACTATCCAACTGCCTCTGCTTTACCGACAACAAAAAAATCCTACTGTATAACCACAGTTTACTCTGTCAAGGGAAAGTTACACATGACTCTTGTGTTTATAAGCTCACCTACTCTTACCAGCATCATCAGTTATAATTATGTTAAGCATTTTTGCAATGACACAATGTAGTTGATTGTTAATTCCAAMCTTGCATCCTTCCTCTAAGTACTTCATACTCTGTAGGTCAAATTCAACTCTCCAAGATACCAGAGCAACTCCCAAATCTCCTAAACCTTGTATGATATTCAAATCCTGTGACACAGAGACCCCAGGAAGGCTCCTGGGAGAAGCAGGGGTAGAGCACTGACCAGTCCTGGGAAATCATGGACACTCACAACAGACAGTGACAATGGCTGGAATAATTGGTGTTCTGCAAACAAAACTGTTCAGTTTTTGGAAAGTACTCCTTCCTTACCTTGTAAGATTTTAAAAATAATACCTTTGGTTGGATTTTGATCTGTTGTTGTTGCTGGGTTGTTTGTTTCTGAAGAACAGTATTGCCAGTGAGAAGAACCTGGCTTCCCTTGCTTTAACTTCACCATCTTTGAACTTCAAGAAACACACAAWCACTGCAAAATAGGTTGACTAAAAACAGTTGCACAGTTTTTCATGTTCTGTTATTACAAGCAATAAATTCTCTTATAGTCATATTAAATAGCAATGCCCTCACTGTGAAAGGGAAATGATGTGATAAAAAGATCAGCCAGCCTGTGTTTGATAGGTGAAGGAAATAACTTTCCAACATTTGAACTCTGATGGCCTGTGGACCTAAAAACATCCYCCTTGCAGGAGACAGCCTGTACCCATTGATAAGCCATATGGTCACTTTTGCTCCTCCTCACATCTACAAGCAGACAATTTTATAGGCTCAGCCCAGACTTGGAAATGGAAGAAATGCACACGTTCAAGACTAAGCTCTCCTGGAAGAGAAATGCAAAGGACAAGAAGGGCTGGTGCAGCTCCAGTGTAAAACCAAACACATCAAGTTCAAGGATGTTCTTTTATTCTGCTAGCAAACAAAAGGGAGACAACCTGCATGATTTATAATTTGGGAATATTTCCCAAAGGCCAGGGCACTTTCATTTCCTTGGCCTTCAGACAGCAAGGTCTGCAAGGCTTGAAYCTGGTGCAGCTTTGCTATGGCCCAAGAAAGGGTTTAGTTCCAGCTCTACTAGAAGTGCATTAAATTACTACAGAATGGTCAGAAGTGGTCAGCAAATAATTCAGACAGATTCACTTCAGTAGCACAGATAGTAAAACAGTGGGACATCTCAGGGTAATGACAAGTTCTAACCAAACCCAATTTCAATTAACACTTAAGGCCATCATTCCAGTTTTGTGTAGATCCTAAACAAGACACTAAATACTATCCTAAGAGTTGCCTATGAACAGCCCTTCTCTCTGTCTTCATGTATCTTGTCTAATTTTAGTCTCTATTTTTGCCAAAACTGGGAATTAGAGCCACTTCTATCCAAGCAAATGAGTTGTCCCTTATCATCTATTCCATCCCATCTACTCCCTGCAGCTTAGCACTGACAGGAGAACACCACAGGAATTGAAGGCAAATTCTAGTGTCTGATAACCTGCAGCATGGTTCAGCAGGTGGACTTCATGTGACAAGTCCTATGGTACAGGCCTGTATTTGTGCCTGTGATATTCTTYAAGTAAGACAATAATACACAGAAATCTCTTGTACAGAAAAAGTAATATTCAGATCTGGTGTGCTCAGACCTAAACAAATCACAACTGTTAATGCCTCTGTCAGGATTTTTAATTTAAAAGTCCTTTAGAACTTCTTGTAGTTAGGTTCAGCTGCTCACTGCTGCAGGCACATATTTGATATAATCTCATAACCAAAAGTTACAGAAATCACACCCTACTTTTCCATAATCACCCCTTTAAAAAACTACCTTAGGTACCCATCACAATTCTTTACAGTGTCACTTGGGCAACTCTAATTCAGCTTTCAGATATTCAGAAGTAAACCAGAAATTGCTGACTTTGCTCAGAGATAAGTTACTGTTCATGCCCTTAAAATTTGYATCCTGGAGCACCCTGTCACCTTACTAGTCTGCTGTATCTTCATTCTCCATATGATGATGTACCCTTTGCTAAAATGTGTTGACTGGGTTGTGAATGAAAGGATTGTGTTTATTTTGCCTGATCCACTGAGGAAAGGCTGATAACTAAAGATGGAACACATGGCACATCCTCTGAAAACCCCCTTCCCAGCCTGGTGCCAATCCCTGGACTTCCAGCCAAGGTGGAGCTCAAGTAGCCAATAGTCCCGTGTGACAGCTCAATGCATCAGAAGATTTCAGTAATTTAAGAGACAGGATTAGGACCAGCTCTGTCTGTGCAAAATGGCAAGTTACTGAAAATGCCACAAACCACAAAGCAGATGTTAACAGAAATGAAGGGCACATTAAAACCCACTAAATAGATAAGCTTTAACTAAAGCACGAGTTTGGACTGCTGGAGTGGCAGAGCATGCTCTGAAACTGTGCGAGAGAAATGCTACATCATGCAACATTTCCCCATGTGGCTGCAGAGGGGAAATGGGAGCAGAGAGGGCATTGGAAGCAGCAGTCATAAATAAAAAGCATAAATAAAAAGAAAATCTAATCAAAACAGCAAAAAATTACTAAGGGAATTAATTAGGAAYCATCCTAACAATGAACTATGAAACCACCAAAGCAAAATAATGCAGCAAACTACTGGGAAAGRAGGAAAACTCCACCCTGCCACAAAGGAAAGGAGTCAGTGCAGATTTTGGGTGAGCTGCAGAATGTCTGTTCCTGTGCAGCACACAAATGAGACCTGTGCTGCTTCACATCCCCATCAAGGTTGGCCCCAGTCCAGGCTCTGTATCCAAGAGCTATTAAGGTATTTGCCTGGCTGGACTAAAGCATCCTCTTTTTTAAAATAAAACCCAGGACATCTAGCATTTTTAGATTCCTTCACCCTTATAATAATTTAATTTCTATGTACRTTGTTCCTTGATTTTTCCAATGCCAACCTCAAACTTTGGAATTTTTGAAGCAGAACATTATAATTTATGATTTTTTTTTTGTAAATAACCTAATGTCATTTCTTGCTGAAAATGCTGAGCAAGCAGCTCCTAAAAKAAGTTCTTCTAAACCCAGATTTTTCTCTGATATGAAACATCAATTGCAAAGGGATTACTGACCTACCTGCCTTAATTTGAACCATACATGGTGCAYGACTTGGGTATTTGTGTATTCATGTCACTCGTCTGTGAGATGTATTAGTCACACTGCCTTTGACCTATTTTTCACGAGCAGTGACTCCTCTTCTATTGAGCATCACGACTCTGCCAGCCCTGTGACTACAAGCCATGAATTGACAAAAATAGTGCTGAGCCTTAGGGCTATTTATTTCCCTTTTGAGGGAAGAGGGAGAGATAACACACCACAGTTTGCCCAGCTGGGTAATAATACAAGATCATGAATGATTAAAATCCACATGCTGTAAAACTCACCTTCGCTATCTCTCTGCTGATGCATTAAATTAAAATCAATAATAGGAGAAATGAAGTGATATTGCTCTGACAAAAAGAATGACAAAAATAGAATTACATGATATGGCATGTGATTTCACACAATACAGACAAAGGAAGTAAAGAGAGTAAATTTACTTGGGGAAGAGTAAGAGATTAAAACTAAAAACAAAAGAATTGGGATTCTTAAAACCTCTCTGGAAAGGAGAATTCCCTCTCAGAAAACGGGAGGGTTACAGCCATTAATTKCCATTCTTTTAACAGGTATCGCCCCTTTTTACGTTACACTGTTTGCAGGAGGAAATGGTGCCTTGCATTAGCTCTGCACTGCTTCCCAGAGGGCTGCGAGCCCGATTTAAAGTGCAAGTCACAAGGATTTTTTATAATTGCAAATGAGAACGCATCATGGCACGCTCGCTTACCTCCACAACTGGCCCCATCAGCTTGCACACCGCTGTGCGCTGGAGAAGGGGCTGTGTCCTTGGGTGCCGGCAGCTGGGGAGCTTCCTCCGGGGCTGGCAGAAACGCGGAGCACAGATCCGTTTCCAGGGCTTGCAGCTTCAACAAAGAATTCTGCAGACAAAAGCAGAACATTGGGCTGGGTAGAGAACAACAGGGATCAGCAATTGCTCTTCAACTCCCGGAGCCCATCGGCAGCGCCTGCAAAGGGGTGTTCCACTGCCAGCCCCGGGAGGATGGGGGAGAGCAAACGCGCACTATTCCATGAGTTTCCTGACTCCTGGCTATTTAAGTCCCAATTTACATGGATTATTCACGGCACGTGGGAAAGATGACTTAGTCAGCAAAAGACGATTTATTCCAGCATGACAAACTGAGATGGTGTCCCTCTTCTTGGTCTTGAAGCAATACATTAAGGAAGTATTTCATTCATTGGGCTGACATCACGATCTGATGACATTATGTCCCTCCCCATTTACCATTCATAAAAAATCAAATCTCCCTCTCCAGCCTGGGAGTGCAGTACACAGCAGTGAACAAAGAGTTACTGAGAACTCGCTCACTCATGGGGTTCTTGGGAGAGAGATTGTTTTAAYTGGCTATTTTAGAGAGACTTCATTATGTAGACATGGCTTTTATGCGGGCTGCTGCTTGATCATTTGTGATCCGCTGCGAAGGTAAAAAATCAACACATCGTTGTCACTGGCTGCAGGCAAATCAATGACAGGGACAGCTATCTGCCACATCCCTTGCAGCCTCTGCCATGCGTGGTCCAGCTCTGGTTTGAATTTTTAATGCTGCATGCAGCACTGAGCTGCACGATCTGACACGGGCATCTCGCTGTGATGGAAATGCTGTGGAAGCCCTGATCACAAACTGACTGGGCAAAATGAGTCACTCCCCACACCCCACGCGTTCAGCTCCCCCACCTCAAGGGAAATACAGCTTARCACATCAAACAAAACCACACAAGGCTGCCCTAATAACCACGCAGCTGGCACACACAGAATGTACGTATAACATTAAGTCGCTCAACTGATACATATTTATGAAGGGCATGTTCTGAAGAAAATAATCTGAATTGCAAAGAAAAAATATTCCTCARATTTATACCCTGAAAGCTCCTTTCCTCACTCTGTCAAATACCTGAAACCAATTTATTGATTCATTTAATGAACAATGAATTGATTTATTGGCCTGGTTTCCTTTTTGTGACAATACATCACCTACATATGTAAACATACAAAGTTTAATATATCTTTGCATTATTTGTGTTGTAAGGCACCCATTTTGTAAACACAAAGATAACTTTAAAAAAAAAAGAAACCAGGTTGTCTGAGAAAAACAAGGAAGACTTTCTTCCTTTATTTTTTTAGTCCTTTTATCAAATTCAGGAAAATTATGGAAACCTTCTCACCCCTAGAAGTTTTCAGGTGGCAGTGCATTTCCTTGTCCAAGGAAAAGTGCTGACTTGCATCATACATATGGCACTGTTTTGGTCCTCATTTCCCAGTGTCTCTCATTCCAACCAAACCCAAACAAAGAGGCTGTGGAGTTATCACAGGCAGAATTTTACAGTCATTAATGTCATCTAGCAAAAGATGACTATACCAGTTACAAACCAGTGAGGACTCTGATCCCAGCCTAGACCTTACCAGGAGAACAGCTGATGAAAATTAGGGAGAACACAGATGACAACCCATAAGAATGTGCCAAGAAGGAAAACATTAGCAAATGTCTGACAAAAGGACTTTAACTTCACGGGCTGTTACTTCAAGCATTTGGCAAGAAAAATCCCATTTCAAGAAAATACATTCACTTTGCATCACTATTCCTTATGACACGTTAATATTTATGGGAAGTTCAGTGTAAAAGCATTCTTACAGACTGCATTGTTAAACACCATACTTCAGCAATGCTTATGCTGTAATTCACCAGCTGGTTCATATTCAGTTCCTCTAAATGATATTTTTCRCCCATCTGGGGAAGGTGGGTGGATGGCAAATTTCCAGCCGCTGCCAAAACAGTTAAAAAAAAAGAAATACCTTATCTATTTTCATGAGTGTGCCCTTGACAGGGATTTGAGAAAAACACTAAGTGGCTTTGATTATCCTGAGAGGATGAGTGTGGAGTGTACCACCAACCCCTCCTCACTCCTAAACCACAGCAGAGTGTTAGAGCATTACCACACTGCACTGTCCAGGAAACATCACCACAAATTTACAGGAGACCTGGCAGGAGACACAGCTCAGAGCAAAGGCCAAGCACAAAGGCCAGCACGTGTGCTCTGGGGSAGAACCAGCCTGTGCTGCTCACAGCTCTCCCATGGCCAGCCCTGTCCCTGGGCCACCTCTGCTCATGGCTGGTCACAGGAGGTTGCTGAACATGTTAGGAGCCAGTGCAAACAGCTGAAACACACAGAGGGAAAAGTGTTTTCACAATTTGAGAAAGCCCCTACATGGAAATCCAGTATAACTCAAGTGATTTAAGCTATGGCATTCTATATCAGGTAAGATCTCASTTCAAATACTTCAGATCTGGTGCTCGTTCCAGCATCACTCTGGTGCCTAGCAGGAGTGTTTCTGATGCAGTAATTCCTGATCCATGCTAATGCAAATGAAAGGACACATCAATATCTCAAATGGATCCATAAATTGCCTTGGAAAAATAACCATATTGTTTTCTCTTAAGAAGAGTATCCTGAAAGTTTGGAAAAGAAGCAATTAGAATTGCCTTGGACAAAGGTTTCTTATCTCTTCTTTTGTCCTCTTAAAGCAACTGAYAATTCAAAGATCTTGAGCTAAGCAAATTCCACTAGAGAAAAAGCATTGTACATTATTACAAATAAGGGTAAAATGAAGACATTTATAGGAAGGTGGAGAACGGAAGAGTGTTGTCCTTCTCACCCATTTTTTTATTTTTGCTAATACTTTAAGAAAACACAGTCACTGATTGGCATAGCCTTGTCTGCTGGAGAAAGCATAGAACAAAAGGTCTGCCACTCCCAGAGGAAGCTCAGCTGTAGCTGAGACACCTCCTCTACAACTGAGCCTGGACCCACTGACCATCACTCCTTCCAACAGTGAGTATTGAAACGAAGAGAGGAGGCCTTAGGGCAAGGAATTACCGAGATAACAGATAAGCTCTTACATCTAGAGATGAATGCCACACACTGTTAAATCCCTCTGGAGAGKGGGATGCTGAAAGAACAAATTCTCCCAGTTCCTCACCAAAATGCTGTGGCACTGAGGGTGCCCTGACATGGCATGGGGCCACGCCCAGCAGGATCAGTGCTGTGGAATGTGATGGTCACCATGTGCAGGAGGCCACAGCCTGRCAGGAGACAGTGTGACAAATGAGAGCCCCTGCCCTTAGAAAGAATTCCTTTCCCTGATAAAGCATTACTGTTATCAGCACCCTTTGTTAATTCTCATGGCCATCCAAAGGTTTGATACATTTAAGAACTGAGGGGAAGGGAAAGGACCCRGGTGTGCCCCAGCCATGAGCTCTGCCCAGACTCAGCCAGGAGCTGACAGCAGGATGAGGAGCAAAGCCCAGGTTTGGTGCTTTCTGCTTTAACTGCTGTCACCCTGACCCACACACAGTGTTCCCTGCAGCCTGCCCTTGGGCCTGCTCCTGTGCCTCCCAGACTGGAAGGCAGCTATTCTATTRTATCCAGTTTACTGATGGATTTACGGGATATATGAAGGCAGCTGAGAAAAAGAAGGAGAATAATCCAAGTTTTCAGCATTTAATAGCCTTTGGAATGATTCATATTGGAAAGAAACTGAGCAAATTTCAACCTGTTCAGTTTTTTCACTCTAAGGAAATTAATGCTTTTATATGTCAGACTGGAACAGCTTTTTAATCTGAGAATTGGGGTTAAAATAAGATAGGCACATTTTATGTGAACATAAATAAATCTCTGCAGTATCCGTTAAGGCAATATTTGTGCTTTGAGGCATAYGACATTTTCAATTCAGAACTTCCTTTATGGGGAACAAACAAGCAACAATAAGATAGAACAAGATATGCCCTGGGTCTGCATAATGCCACGGGTGAGCAGTGAAGAGAGACACCATTTTCTCTACTCCAGAAAGAGAATTTATTTTTTTATGGCACAGGTCCATTTGGGTTTTCAATAGACCTGAGACACAAAAAAAAAATCTAAGATTTTGCAAAAGAAAGCACCAGGTTGTAAACCTTGCTCATCCTTCATTGGTTATTAACAATTTATTTTAATTTCTAATCTAATAATTGGTTTTAATATTTTACATTGATTTATTATCTTTTTTCTTAGCCTTTAAGGAATCCTTTTAAATTATTTTAAATGGAAGCTTTCAAGCAGAAGCTTCAGTGAATATTTGCATTGGGGCTTCTCAAAAGAAACAATAACTTAATGATTTCTCCCTGAGGTGGCTCAGCAGAGGCTGAGTGAGCTCCCTTGTATTGGTCACTGAATGTGCCCTGCTTGTCAGCACTGAGATTTTCTACACTGAGCTGCACAACAGTGACACAGAATGCAGAGGAAACAATTCACTGCAAGGAGAAGATTAAATCTGAATTCCTTTAAAAGGACACTTTGTGGTCTCCCCCTAATGAAAGTTGGGTATCTATTAATAGACATAGATGTTCTCTGGCTCATTATGGAAACAAAGCTTTCTTTTGCAGAGTTCTTCAGAAATGGGCTTCTCTTCACCCAGCTCTCTCCTCCCACTGCTTCTGTTGTGTTGTCTTGGCCTGCACTAAGAAACCCAGCTGCTCCCTGTCCTCCACTGTCCCTGCAGTGTGGGTGAACTCTGTGCTGAGGTGCAGAGTCCCCAGGTGTGGGGAGAAGCTTTACAGGGTTTCCCACTTTCTGTAAGTGCAGAGCCTGGCTGTACCCCCTGCCCCTCCCAGCACATTGCTGTAAGGAGCTCGCCCAGGCTCATCCATGGTTGGACATGATCCCACAAACAGCTTTCCTGTGCTTCCCTCACGCCGTGCTCCTGGCACAATCCCTGTGAAAGCAGCTTGTYTCAAGTGTCACTGGTGTTATTTGGCTTTCCTTGCTCCCCCTCCAGCTCTYCCCTCCTTCCATCTTACAGCCAGAGCACCTTTYAGACTCCCTTGTACTGTTATTATTTATTTATGCAGGATGTAGCAACCTTGAGAACTCCTTATTTTTAAACCAAACACATTTAACAGAGGAACCACTTTGAGCTGTAATACGAGGCAAAAAATCAAACATTCTTGAAAGATGTCACTTCACTCAGTCAATAGTGAGTGTTTGATTCTCTCCTGAGCACAAACAAAAAAGCAACCTAAAGGTGGCTTAAAAATTTTTAAAATCTCTTGCTTTTAAACCATTACAGCAGTCTCATATCACACTTTTAAACTTTTCTCCAAAAGTATGACTACAATGAATCATTAAAAAGCTGGCCTAGGATTATTAAGAAATGACACTATTCCAAGACCTTAACATTAACAAAAAMCCCAAAACATCTGTTCAAAATTTATAACATCATATTTCAATTTTTGGTTTCACTTACCTCATTTAAGCTGTTAAGTTGATCAGTTGCTTCTTTTGGTGAAATGCTTGTGTTCTGATCTATTCTACAAAACAAAATTTTTAAAAAATCATTCAATAGATTGTYTATCTGTGCTGCAAATATCTCAAGCTTTTCCTCATGTGCATATATAACTTATAAATTACAGAATGAGTTTGTTTCATTTAAAAAATACCATTTCTATGAAAGTAACATCTCTATATTTTAACCCATTCAAAACAGCAGTGATTTTACTGGAATCTTAAATAATAAATTTAAACTGTTAATGAAGTCCTGGAAACTATAACAATAATATCTGGGCTCAATCTGTTGTGTCAAAAAGTTCTACAGATRTATGATGTGTGTCTTGGAGACCTAACAGGGTTAAAGCCAAGAAAAAGCTCCAACAGATCCTTAAATTTAAGCACAATTTGCCCCACATGCTTTAAATCAGGAACATGAGTTTTCCCAAATCACAGCATTAAAGAAAAAATCTTTCCATATTTAAATCTGATGGCATTTCAGGCTCCCAATCTCCAGCTTTCTGCTTCTGCAARTTTCAGAAAGGGCCCAGGTGTCTGGAAATCCTGTAAGAGAGATGTCCACATTTTCTAGAGTCGCTTTGCTGCCATCAGAGATGTCCACACCTTTGGTTTTCTCTCAGTGAATTGCTGCTTCTCCATGTGGGAAGAGGAAAGGAAGGCCCTGGACGAGTGAGGGGCAAATCTCTTGCCCTGACTGTGCCCCATCCAGGCAGATGTGGCCCACAGAGCTCCCAGCTGTGCCAGGGTTACCAATTCACCACACCAAGGATTGAGTGAGCAACCCCAACAGCCTCCCACCACCTCTCTGTCCATCCCAAAACAGGCTGAGGCTTTCCACACGTGATTTCCCAGCCTGACATGGGTGTTCCACAAGCTGACTCCCGACTCAGGGGAGGCAAGGGAACTGCAGCTGTCTCACAGAATGAGATCTGTCAGTGCTGAGAAGGTGGTGATGTCTGCTGGCCCCTGGAGACTCCCTCAGAGATGTGATCAAACCCTACACAACACCCAGATTCCTCTGCACAAAACAATTCATATTTCTCTGGGCTCAGAGTCATCCCAGCAAAAAGAAATAGCTGTAAAAGCCTCTAGAGACCTCAAAACCAGAACACTGAGATGCAGAGGTGTTTGTAGTTCCTCCTGGATTTGTTAAGCACTTAAAGACTGAAATGATGGCTGTGCCACTTCTCTTACCAAACCAGACACGTTAGATAGCTACACCAGGGTGAACAAACACTTGGCTCCAAACAGGATCCAAGATGTGCAATTCCCMCAGGAACAGAAATGAGTCATGAGAACAGCAAAAGGACTAATAGGAAAGAGTGAAATGTTTGTAGTTTGGTTTAATAACAYGCAAGGAGGCAGCTGCAAGGCTACAAACAGCTGAAGAACTAATTCACAACTGAAGAAAGAATATTTAGGGTGATTTATTGCATTGAACTAGAGCTAGACACGAAGGAAAGGATGAAAACAACACGTGGATTAAAACAAGAAGTTTACGAGATTTGTAAACTTCTGGTATTCATTTGGATGACTCAGTGTGCAYAACAGAGCAAAAGGGAACTCTCCTTAATGAAATAAAAACAAAGCACATTTTTTAAAGAAAGACAAAAGCAAACAGTAAATGCCAGCAGCACTTTGTACAGGAACTGTGCGTTACACACTGATACATTCACAGTGTCTCTTCATGAGTCTGCACTCTGGAGAGTGAAAGGCTCACAGCAGCCCTGCAGTACCACCTTTCTCATCCAGGCTGATGTTCTTGCCAGCTGTTTTAGGATGCCTTTAAGCTTTCATTTTACTGTTCCTTTTACACTGGAAATACTGGAGTAACATGCTCTTATTTTTGCATTCTTTGGATTCTGAAGATCTGAAATCATTAAGGTGAGTGACCATTTTTGTGTGATGAGCATTCACATTTTCAGTCTCATGTGCTGAGGTGATCTTGCTCTACACAGAGTTTTGGGGTGTGCTTTTTCATTCTCACCAAGATTTATTGCTCTGCTAGGCAAATGCAGGTTTTCTGATTGTCACCAGGCAACACAGGGCTTACAATTTAATAACCATGGTTTGGATCCTACTCTCATTARAAGTCAATCACAAAATATCCATTAACTTCAAAAGCAGCAGGAGCAGGCCCTAATTCTCCATCTGTGCTGAGTACATTAAAATTATTTCAGGCCTTAGCTGAAATTTTGAATAATTGCAGGCACYTTTATTTTGTATAATTTACATCCTGTAAAATAATGAAAATTAAATTCTCTCTATGGCTACCACTCAAATATATGTCTCTCACCCTCCTTCATAGACTCTGGCTTTGGCAAAATTATCCTTTTCTCCATGAGAAAGATGGCAAAGTAACAGGAATATTTGAGGCTTGTGGACATAACAAAAAAAAAAAAAATTCTAATTATCATAACAGAGCTCCTACCAGACTTCAAGGGGGAGATAAATTTGCATGAGCACTGTGCTGTTTAAAAAAAAAGAACATGTCAACTTCTGAATTATGCACAACATCACTTTTAAACCTGCATAAAATTCAAATAAAACCACATAATTTTAAAAGCTGGGGGAAATGTTTGAAGATAACCTAAGCAAACCCCCACCACATCCTCTGTGAAATCCAGAAGGGAGCATTACATTTTGTAACTTGCAAATCTCACTCTGGTCCAGCTCTGATCACACAAACCCCATCCCCAGGCTGTTCATGTGTTTCTGCACCACAACACCACATATGTGTGGTGCCTTGGCATTGGTGATGCCAGGGTGAGTCCTGCCCATCAACCTCACAGTAATCTGTGGGATCAGACTCCTTTTCCAGAGTCCCCTTCAGTCTGTCCTGGCCCAACACTCCTCCCCTGTGTCCAGTCCAGGAGCCAGATCCACCCTYCCCACCCTGAGGGTGACCTGGAAGGTCAACAGCTCATCAATGGGAGCCTCAGCTCTCTGTCAGGGGACTGATCCAGCCTGTCCAGGGTAACAGCAGACGAGTTCACAGAATGGCAGAACACACCACCAGCACCCAGAAAACAAGGCTCCTTTCTGAGACCTTCCCAAATGGCAAAAAACATCAAATCCAAACACCTCCACACAGGGCTGGGAGTGAATGCTTCAGAAGCACACCTCTGACTCCTGAGAAAGCAATGCAGAACTGCAACAGGCACAGGGGTGAACATRAAGTGCACACCTGCCACGAAAGAAAAATCCACCTTGAAGGGCCCAAGGGCACAGCCAGGGCACAGCCCACAACCTGAGGGCTGGAATAGGAAATCAGACAGAGAGCCAGGGTAGCAGTGCCTGTCTCAYTGGTCCCAGCCCTTATGTAACCCTGCCAGCACTTGTTATTCTTCCTAGGAGCAGCTCTCCTACTCAGCAGGTGCAGCCTTTACTGGGGCTGCAGCAAGAGCTGCTCTCATCTTCCTCCTCTATCCTCTCCCCATCCCCCCTTTTGTTTTGGTTTTTTTCTTTACTTGCATTGCAACCCAAAAGCTTGCTCAGAGACTTTTCCATGCCTTGGTACAAGAAGCATCACTGGAACCATAAACACCAGTATTTTAATACCAACACCTCTGAAGAAATTGTTCTTAGGAACCAGTCAATCATTTCCCAACTTTTTCCCTGCTCACCTGGCTGCCTGTGCAGGTGAAGAAATGCAGCCTCTCAGGCACTGCCTCAGCCATGCATGTCTGCACAGGGACATCAGCACTTGTGCAGCTTCCCTGCTGCCTCCCACTCATTTCTGAGTTGTAGCTGCCCAACACAAAGCCTGGAAACCACAAGAGTTCTTACAGCAGTCGAGATAGCCACTGCACTCAGAGTGCTTCCTTAAAACTTTCAGAGGGCTCAATTATYTATATCTCTTATCTATCAGGACTTTATTATCTATAAGTCTTCCATACTTTCCAGAAGGCTTGACACTCCACATCTTGTTATTTAAAAGGCTCTACCTTGTGTCCCAAAGGCAGCTCCAAACTGCCCTCAGGGTCTGTTCATTTATGCCATCTGCTAGTCAGGCAGTTCTTCTTCTGCCTTCCTTCTGCAATTCTGCCTCACTCCTTCCTGTCCCTGGTACAAAGTCTTACCTTATCTGTCCCTTCCACCACCTCCTGTCCCTGGGTCTTCACAGCACAGCAGCAGGCTCCATCTGACTCCAACTGAGGCACAGCTGAAACTGAACTCCCTCCCAGCCAGCTCACTCCTTTATTACACCCATAGCTGGGRGAACAAGGCTGTTCCCACTCTTGGATCATTAACACAGCTGAAACATATCAAAGTCAAGACTGCCCTCAGCACTATCTGTGTCTCCTCACAATCTGTCTCCCCACAAGTTCTCACCTGAMCTGTGTGCTTAAAATATATTTGCTTTGCAAACTTGAATACTGAAAGCCTTGCTAGAGCTTGGCCTCCCAAGGAGGCTCTGGCTGACCCCAAGGTCCAGGGCAGCCCAGGRCTMCCAGCATTTCCACTTCTGCAGARCAATCATAGGTGTGACAGGARCCACCAMCCTACAGCCTCTGCCAAAAATGGAGTTACAGAACCCCAAAATGGGGACCAGCCCTGGGACCAGATAAGTCCTGTTAAATGAAACCATTTCATTCCAAATTTATTTGGGGAATGGTGGAGAGTGGGAACTTTCAGGGATTTTTCTGTGGCAGAAAACTTCACCCCAAACTGTAGCTGTGAATTCCCCACTGACTTGACATGGAGCCTTCACTGAAGCATTGACCATCCCCCTGCCCAGGGGTGCTTTGCTTCAGCCTCCCCTCCCTGTGGCAGGCACCTGAGGAAAGCACCAGGCTCTGCTCAGGTAACTGCACACAGCCTGCAGCCCACTCCRGTTTTCCTGATTGCCTTTGAGCAGGCAAYTGGCAGGGGAAGCTGTTTGTAATCAKGTGTATTGTTCCATATTGGCTTTCTAGCCTCTGTTAAAAGAAAAAAGCAACACCTTTACTTGTTCCCAGGATCTGCTTATATCTTTTATCTACCTTCTATCAAGATGCAGATTATATTGCACTCATATCCAAACCCAGCTACACACAATGACCAGAGCAGTATTCAGTGTAATCACTGTAGTGATTAGAAATTAGAATAACATTAGAAATTCTTGTTCTGGGAAAAAGTCTAAAGGTTTCCTTCCACGTAGATGRTGGTTCATCTTAAATTGATGCTGGTGTTCATAAATCATACATGATAAACACCACTTGAGATTGAAATCCTTGCTTCACAGGTCAGGTACAGCTTAGCCAAAAACAGGACACTATTCTTCTGGCTGCAAATCTCTTCAAGTCTACTCTTCCATTTCCCCCAAATGCCACAAAACCTTTCCTTTATTGTTTCAGTGGTTGCCATAAAATGAAAGCACCCCCTCAAAGAAACAATACACACTTCTAAGTCATACTTTCGTGGATTGTTGCTCTTACATGGCCTGGTTTGTTTTTCTCTGGCACACATTTGTTTATGAGCATCCCTTGTTAGAATATCCTAAACTTAGATTTTTCTGCTTWACAGGAACTATACTGAAAAGTTTTTCTTATTTCAGCGGTCCTTCATCTATATTTAGACAAGTTAAAATTATCTCTTTTTTAGCTGCCTCACACTCACCAGAACAGATTTCTTAAAAACCTCTGCAGAGTTCAGAGGCATTTGGGCCTTTAATCCCCATTGAGACCAACAGCAGAGCTATAGACCCCTGCAGTAATTAAGTGAAAGCAGAACAACACAATGCACTAGAAACAATCATTTGAGGCAGAAAGAAATCCTTCTCCTGCCCTCCCCTTACACATCTGATATAGGAGGTGTATAAGGACACCCCTGCAGCAGTGTGTCCCTCTGCCCACCTCCTAAAGACCAGAGAGGTTTTACTCTGACTCAGGGACACTGGGCAGGTGTGGTGTCCCAAAGCACTGCTCATTTYACCAGCAGCCCAGCAAAACCACTGCAAGACAGTGAAACCTGGGCTCTGTGGTGCTGGCAGATGTGTCCTGCCCAAATCTRGCTGTGCTTGCTGCCTGCTGCCAACACTGAATGAACCTTTGCATGCCCCACAGCAGAGAAGGCAGAAAAGGCAGAACAGCATCCCCTGGCAGCAGCTCCACAGCCTGGTGCTGTGAGCCTGGAGGGACCCCTGTGAGCTGAGACAGGGCCTCTCACCTGGCAGCACAGGGAGGGGCAGCTGGTGGGGACCCTCAGGAGGAGTCAGCAGACACAGCAATGCTCAAACTGAGACTGGGAACTCAGGCACAGGTGAGTGCCCTGCCACAGCTGGGTGCTTTCYTTAACTTTCAAGGACAGTTAAAATAAACAAAGCATGAACTGTGTGCGTGAGGCCACAGACCATGTGTTAACACTTCTTCRTGTTTAAAGTTCCTGATTTGAGAGTAAAGTCACCTACTTTTTTCTCTTTTTTTGTAATGTAATCAAACTGAAACATGGCTAGAATTGATATTTGATCATTGTACTTTCACAGCACTTAGAATGTAGATCCAGGCACCATTATCTAACAGAATTAGCCCTTGTGGATAGCAGGCTTTCTAAAGAGCTACTGTGGTGTTAAACAAGAATAAATAGCATAGTGAAAAATGGTTTAATACCAGGCAGACTAAAAAGGCCAAACTATTGAAGTGGACAGGGAAATTTTGCTGCATTGCTGTTTTATTCATGCACACTGCACTCTGGTTCCTATCTTTAAAGTCTGTGTGTCTTTCATCATGTTCCTTTCAAAAATAACCAGTTMTTTTGCTACCTGCCCATACACAAACATGCAGAGCCACTGGGTTGGTCTGACTGTCTGATACCATGCTCTGTAAGCTCCTCTTCACAAGAAGTCCATGGGATTCTTTCCTTGCATAAGGAATTCCAGAAAAAGAGAAAGCAGGCTTCCTAATGAGGAACATTTCCTGTGTTTCTAATGCAGTGTTTCAATTGCACAGACAAGCATTGGAGGGCAAAAGCACTTTATTGTCCAAGCTAATTAAATGCTTTTTCATTCTGCTAAGCCTTCCTTTGAGYGCACAAATTAAGATCATTTACAATGTTGCCTCCTAAAAGCTGTGGAGAAGGCAACCAGTTCATGTCACATGAAGCACCAGAGTGCCATTGATGGCAGCTGTCACTGCTGTCCCACTGCTGACTGCAAACCAGCCTGGAGCCAGTGAGCTCTAGCTGCCAAGCAGCTGTGCCCTGAGCCACTGAGCATCCCTGGGATGCACTGCTGCTGCTTCACACCCTCCAAAGGGAGCCAGAGGCTCTGCCACAGAGCACCAAGGCTGTCATGCACATCAAGACAGAGAGCAGGGACCTGGCYCACCTGACAAAACCTCTGTGCACAGAAAAGCAGAGCCAAACCAGCACCTGAACATGGGAAATTTGTAAAGCAGTGCCCCCAGACTTAATAAGGACTAAATCTTATCCTTAGGACACACCTTCACTGGTCAGATGGGTGATTTGAAACCCCATTTTTACCCTTTTGCAGGGCTATAATGGATAAAAGTAGAAACTGTGGCTTCCAACAGTGACCAGAGCTGAGTGACTTCATCACCAGCTGAGTCAGCTGCCATCAGGSCTCAGTGAATGCCAGACCTGAGCACACAGTGCCCTTCCAGCACCAGAACAAGCACCCAGAGTCTAAACTGCACAAAAACGGATACCCTTGCTACAATCAGGTATGAAGGCTCCCGTTCCCATGTCCCAGAGAATGCAGCTTGAGGGAGAGAAAAAGTCTCCCCCTCAAACAAAGGTCAGGAGATCCTGCCCCTGGTAATCGGAACCTAGTGGTGACCACGCCCCCTCATATTGTACCCTATAAAACCGGCCAGCTCTGGCCAGTCTTGGCTCTTGGAATATGCTGATCTGAGGAGGCCATGTGTGCTTGTGTTCCCCTGAATAAAGGCAACTTCAGATCTTCATCCAAGATCCCGTCTCGTCCTTCCATAACTAGCAGATAGATAAGGTGAGCCCAGGGCTGCACAGAACTTGCTCTCAATCCCGCTCACTACAGCAGCTCTGAGAAGAAGAGGCAACTCAGCACTGGGGGGGAAAGAAAAGAAGCAGAGAAGTATTTTTGAAACTTGGCACAGAGCAACTGAAGTTTCTAAACTAAGGATGTTCTTTCTGCTTCAGATGTAAGGGGTTTAAAGAATGATGAAATTTGCATCTTATCTTTATCCCTTTCACTTTCTCCAAACAGTCCTAGATGTATAAATATAGAATACACTGCCAACAAGAACCAGGAGCCTGAATGTTTTATGCAGAAGGCAGTGAGTGAATTAGCCTCTCCTGCAGTTAATCAGAAGTGAAATGTGCTGTGTTATCCCAAGTGTTACCTTGGCTGGAGTCTCACRACTGCTTCCTGGCATTTCAGAGCCACGTTCTGTGCATAGTTATTAGCTGAGGATCCAGCCTTCCCCTGCCACTCTGGGAGGCCTGGCAATGCACACTCCAGCTCCTGCACAGAGAGSAAAGAAAGAAAAGCTGAATGCACCCTGTCAGTACCAATCCAATCCTAGCTAGATGTTTTGCTTCAGGAAAATTCACCCATGAGACCAGATGCTGGTTGAGGGTCTTCATTATTTTTTGGTAATAACCTGGAAACAACTGGAGAACACAGAAGAKAAAAGGTTCTAAACAAAGTAGTATGCTATTTCACTGGAAAACAGTTTCTGAAACCAAAGCAGACTGTAACTTTTCTGGTTATTACTTAAATAACAAATGTCAGCTTCAGAGCTAAGAGGTTCTATACAAAGAATTCACTTGAAATTATTTACTCACACATCAGTAAGATTTTATTRCTTGGGTATCATAAAAAAATCTGGCTGACAAAGGCAAATGCAGTTCACTTAAATAAGGTATGTAAAATTTAACTGTTTGCCCCCTTCCCTTCCCTGTCATATGTGTAGCTTTACGAATAGAGTTTCCCCTAGGGGGAGGGAAAGGCAGTGAGGGGAAAAAAATTCACATCACCCAATCTGCTACACAGAAAATAAAAAAGGCAATTTATCCAAAAAACTGAGTAAAAGAACAGGAATGAGAACAGTGTCCATTTAACTCCAAGCTTTTGAAAACCAGTTGCAGGGCTGTGAAAAGAAGTGTTGGGCACATCTTAGTTTCCTTACCCATGAAATGGGTTGKAATATTTCCTTTGCATTGCAATGAAGATCTTTGAAAATGTGATTATCAAAGTAGGACTTCTTTCCTATCCCTTTATTAGCTTTTGTAATCCAATATTTTAGCCTAAAAGTTTAAAAAATTGGAATACAATGTGCTCTGCAAAACAACAGAGCTCCCTTCCCTGTTAAAGCAATGGACCTGACTTTGCTCCAGTTTCCAGGCTTAGTTGGATAAATGGAAGTCAAAAGTTTGGATATGACTCTTCAGATGGGAACTTGCAGAGCAGAGAGAACGCAGCAATTCCAGGTGCTTTCTGCTGGATGAAGGGGAATGCTGAGGACAAGAGCACCTGCTGGCAATAAGCCCTTGCTTGCAGGCTGGATGTTTGAGGACTTGGGTGGCTTTGCGTTGTTTCTGTATTTTTTTCTCTCTTTTATGACTTTGTTGCTGCTCATAAATCATGTAATTAGGGTATTAACATGTAACACTAGGGCAACAACCTTGATGGAATCTCTGTTTCTAAAGAGCAGTGAAATTCTGACGTGTCACAGGCACCTACAGCAGAGCCCCACCTTCTACTGCATTTTTGTTTCTTTTTCACTGAAGAGGGTGACTTCTGTGATGAAATTGTATTGTAATAATCATAAACAGAGTGCACCCTGAAATTGAAGCCAAACGTTCAGACTGCCTGATGTGTTTGTGTGTTTTTTGCAGCTGATGTGTCAATATCAGCTCTGGTTTTTTGATTACTGTGCACTTAAAGTCACAATTTTTAGATCAAATTATTGGAAGTTCTTTGATATCCAAGCAATTTGCACACTTCATTTATACTCAAAACACAAAACTTAAGTGGGCAGTTTTCAGCATTCTCATCTCTAGGCAGTGATTGTCAGGCCACCATTTCATTTTTATAGCCATTTACCTTGATAATAAGACTTTAAAACTGAACTTTTACTGTCTCTGCCTATTAGCTAGGAGGTTTGGTGTCCTTTTGTAAATATGTCCCAGTATCAATAGGGAATTGGAGGGTGATGCATTCAAGAATCTGTACTCATGACTGTGCACCAAAGGTGAGTGACAGGAGAAAGGAATGGGCAAGGAAAGCAGACTTTCTGTTCCTCACCATCTGTTCTCACACTGACTCCCTAGAGTATGCTCTGGGCATATGCTTCCTCACCTCTGAAGTCAAATAAATCCAAATTCATTTGATTTCCCTTAGATGAGTGTTGTGGAATTGCTAAGGAAGGTCATGGAACTATGGGGAAGATGAAACCAAATAGCTGGAGCACACCAGTGCAGTCACATTCCAGCAGCCTCCTCTCTTCCCAGGCTCTGTTTGGAAAGGTTACAGCTGCCTCCAGGGAAATTACTGCAGGTAAGAGGCAAAGAACAGCTTTATTCTGGTGACATTTTGTCATCTGATAAGTGGTCAAGTGAAGTCACCTGATGCTGCTCTTTTATTACACTTGAGTTTTTTAATCATCAGTGTAAATCTAATAACCTTTTCTTCATGAAGACCAAAGGCACATGACCACAGGGCTACAATTACACCAAAAATATCAGAGGCACAGGAAYCACACTTCRGCTGAGGGCCTTGGGAAGCTCCAAATCCTCAAGGCTGGCCATCTTTCCTCCACCTGATCACAGCTGTCCTCTCTCAGTGACCTTTCTACAATGGAAATTCCTTGGATTCTCACAACTAGARAGGCACACAGAAATGTTCCCATCCAAAGAGACTTTAATCCTTCCAACACACGCAGCAAACTTACTCATCTCCCAAGAGCCCCTTCTAATTTTAAAGGGACAATTCTTTGTGAAAGTAACTCATGGGATTATAACACATAAGAGTGAATAGCAAACAGTTCCTTGGCTTATCAGAACARCACCTTTAACAGAGATTCTGTCACTGCTCTGGTGTCATTGTGATGCCACWGAGAAGTCAGGCTGGGGAAGTGAGGAGACTGCTGAGAAAGCCCTCTGTCAGTAATCTCAGGAGTTTAATCATGGTGTGCAGTGCATCCTGCTTTTCTTTCATAAATGCRTGTGCTCACAAAGTGCTGTTTGTCATCATTTATCCCATCCAGTGGCTCACCAAGGGGTCCCACCAAGGAAGGTTCATGCAGTTACAGTGTTTCACCACTTCTGCCTTTCCTAATTCAAGCGCTTGAGTCACGTAAAAATTATCTGTCTGGCACTGTTTTTCCTTCCAGAGGCTGCATTCTTAAGTTGCTCTGGTATTTTATGGCAGTCTAATTATACACTCAAAAAGTTTCCCATGAAAGAATGTCACCATTTCCAGTCAACCCCTTGGGGCCATGTAAAATGCCACAGAGCAGCAAATCTGGGCTCTGTTGGCTTTCATGGGGTGAGAGGCACAGGCAGGACACACACAGGGGGCTCTAAGAGGCTGAAACAGCAACAGATGACCTATGAGACAGACCTTGCACCATTTACTGCTTCCTCATGACTCTTCCTGATCTGCCTCCACTTGCTCTTCACAAAATTCCCATCATTTTCTCTGTTCAGCTGATAAACATGCACACCTCATCTCCCTGCAGGTTAAATAATATTTCCTAGTAATGCAGTACAGTAGCAAAAAAAACCCCCAAAACCCAGTTATTGCTTTATTTCTGGATGAGCTCCAGAAGAACAGGAAGCTCAGGGCAAGAGTTTGACATTGATATTCCAAAAGAGACTATGATAATACCATTTGCCATTTGCTTTGCATTTTCCTTCAACGATTCAAAAGAACAGTTCTCACTTAGAAGACTTTCTGTCTAAAATGATGAAATCTCATTCTAAACTTGATCCAAAATAATTCCTAGTCTATGATAGGTTTGAAGCACTTCACAAAGAGCTCTTCAGATGCCTATCCACAAACAAGAAGGGAGGAGAGACAAAAAGTGGCCAAATACATTATACAGCAAGGAGATGGAAATGCAGACATCTGYATTTGTGTATGCACCATTTTATGTAAATACAGACATCTGTATTTGCAGATGTCAGGCCTTGTGCCTCCTGCAGACCAACAAATCTACCAGCATGAACTATCTTGGATATGGGAATGTTTCCAGCTGAGGGGTTCAATCTGCACTAGAGCTCTACCCCCCCTTACACCACACATCCAACATGGCTTGGGSAGCACCAGGGAAGAACAGAGGCATTTTCAGCACCTGCTGACAGGTGGAATTCTAGAGCCAGCAGAACAAGTGCACCTCCAGGGACAGCAGCAGCAACTTCCTCATTTCTAGTTGTCCTTAACACCTTTTACAGAATTTACAGTTCTGCTCCCCCTAGTTCAACCTTGGAAGATGATGAGTAGCACTGCTAGCAGTATGCTACTGTACTGGTATGGACTTGCTATTTAAATATGAGAAAAACAGAAATTAAGATAAAGGAAAACCATTAAATCTTTCCATTGCAGCCAAAATTGCAGAGATCCTGGATCAAATAAACAAAACAGAAACTGTTCAATCCAGTGCTGCAGCTACCTAGTTTTTGTATTTGGTGCAAGGAAATASAGGAAAACTAAGGAGAAATACTTGCACATCTTCAGCTGTGCTCTGCACTCACTTCTGAAAGCAGTCACAGCACAACCCTCTCTGCAACTCCCCAGCTGAAAGGAACTGTTATTACAGGAGGGTTGCAGACTGCAGGTCCCTGGAGATCAGGGTAGGTTATTGTGGAAATCACACCATGAATTATCAGGGAGCCCCTCTTTGCATTTCAAAAGTTGCTTAGAAATCGTGCCACAAGCCTACCCCAGTCAGTTTGATTCTTTACCTGACTTTCCTCATGGCTTTTTCCATTTTCTAGCTTTGYAATGGGTTTAGGTTTCCTCAGCTTTAAGTTGCCCATTTCAGGCTTTAGGGAGCAGTCAATTACAAGCTGCTGCTTGAGCTGCTGAGTGTCTTGCAGAGGCAGCTGCCTTTCCTCTAAGACAGCAGAGTTATCCGGGTAATTCTCTTTGTTATCATCRTCTCTGTAAGAAAATAAAATTGAAATGCATCAGGCAGGATTTCAGACACCTGTCAAAACATTGTGAAGGAAGAAGAGCAACAAGATTTTAGCTATTTATGGCAAATTGCTTTTACTAATTTTAGTGGTCTACACATCAGTAATGGATCCAAACTACTGYTAGCATTATTACACACCCAACTGTGGAGCTACTTCAATGTTAGCTTTAGAGGCACTCTTGGGCTTCAGACCTACAATTCACATTCCCCAAATAAAATCTGAAACTGTCCTTTTCATGCAGAAATTCCCTCACCCAGTGATTCACAGTAAACTATAATCCCACAAAACTATCATCACAGACAATAATTCCTCTCTACAACACACCTCCCTTCTGACCATCTCTGGCTTTGAGGGCCACTGCACAGAGGGAAGGAGGAAGCCACTCAAAGTAAGGTCTGAACAGCCAGAGGTGTKTTTGGAGAAAACATCCTCCTCTGTAAGGGCACACCTGGTGCCTTAAACAAACAGCTACTCATGGATGCCTAATCTGGGATCTGGGACAGACTTTTTCAATCCCCACCCAGACTGCAGTGTGCAAGCTCTCTCCAAGGAGACCTTGCCAGTGTCATCCACACCCAGTCACTCCAGCCTCAGCCTGCTCTCGTGCCTTCCTCTGGGATCATCTCGGTGGCACCAGGAAGTTACAGCAATGCAGAGGGCAAGGCTGCTGAGGAGCTGGCAGTGTGAGCTGGGCAGCACTGCTGCTCCCAAATCCCTGCCTGCAGCTCAGAGTTCAGCTGGGAGCTGGCACTGGGAGCTGGGCACCACTGCTGCTCCCAAATCCCTGCTGCTCCCAAATCCCTGCCTGCAGCTCAGAGTTCAGGTGGAATTTCAGATATTAGCTTCAGCTGGTAGCATCCTAATGGTTAGCTGGGAGATGGCCTCTCTCCTGGTGTGAAACTTCCACAGCTGAGGGAGTCAGAGGCTATTGAATTAAATCTCCCTGAGATTTTTTTTTTTTCAGAAAGCATAACTTGCTGGTTCAATGTTTTCTCCTAAGGATTTTGAGCTGCCAAAATCTCTTTCCATCTGTGGCCCATCAGCATCCAGATGGATGCTTGCTGGGTGCCTGTGGAGTTGAGCACCACTGCTGCCCATGCCTTCTGCAAGTGTGCTCCAAGGCAGTTGTTATAGTTACAGCATCAGAGCCCACGGGCACTCCAACAAGGTGCACAAGAGTTGCTAATTTTAAGGCATCCTCTGATTTTAAAGCCTTCCTGAAAGGTTRAGTTACACACCCTAGCAATCGATATGTATTAACATAGCCACGAGACAGGCATGCCTCAAGAATACTTCAGTTAAATCACAATTTGAAGGATTTTTTTTCCAGACACACTCAGCAATGAGCACATCCTTGTACTGTTGGAAAACTCTGCTTACTACTGCTTTGTGCCAGCTGCTGTACAGTAAAATTCAGTGTATAAGCACCACAACTGTATCTGAACGACAGGAGTATGATGTGAAGTTAAGAAGTTAAATTACAGACCATAATATATTCACTTAYATAATAACAACAGTTATTAATCTTAATATTCATCMCATAAAAGTACACAAGAGAAATACGTGTTTCCCAGAAATACTGACAGCTTTTGCAGGTAATTCTGCATTCCCTTGAGAAAAAAGGTTTCTTTCTAATGGTTTAACAGRAGCAGTCACAGCTTCATTTGCTGCCAGTGGATCTCAGACAAAGTTCACAGCAGAGTACCTGGGACTGGAGCTGCCTGCTGGATCCTCATGCACAGAGTCTGAGTGTCCGTCACACCTTGAGAATGAACACAAGATAATCACTGATCCTCTGCCAGCTGCAGAAACTTGGCTTTTAATGACACTACAGTGCAGCTGAAACTACAAACACAATTCTTCTTCTCCTCACACTTTAGTTAGGGTCATTTAATGGCATAGCTGCTCCAGGATAGTCCAAATCTCAGAGGAAGAAGAGGATTTGAGATGTTAAACGTGCACAATTTGGTGTATCATTTTCAGACATATGGAAATAATTACTAGGAATTCAGATGTCACCATAAAAAACGGGAAAATTACAAGAAATTCTGTATTCTAAYTGCTTATAGTATACTTCACATTAACCTCAAAAATAATTAGACACAATTAAGGATGTTTTTCTCCCAAACTCACAAAAATATTAACTATGATAGAGCAGCCACCTTTTGTGCAGCAGGAAAAAGAATCCCCAACTAAAATATGCAGTGAGAGTTAGTCTTCGAAAGTGAATTAGCACTATTTTTTAAGATACCTGAACAATCATAATCAATTACTTCCTTTAAGTTACAAACAAAAGAATTGTCCTAAGGCTGCCTAATCAAAAGAAGTCTGGATAAATATACTAACCCACAACCACTGAGAGCTGAGCATGACCCTATGGCTGAACTTTGCAGGATGATTTAACCTGCAAAGCCCACGAACAGTCTTTCTTCAAATAAACATGCATCCATAAGCATGCACTCCTAAAATCTGCAAACACCCAGCCTGGTATTGCTGGGGTAAAGTCAGGGCCCTCTCCTCACCCTCAGTTCATACTCACAGGGCACAGACACTAAGGAGGCCTGGATCCCTTGAAGTTTTCTGGCAGAGGAATCTCTTCATTGTGGGGAAGCAGCCTGTACTTYTGCTGACTTGTTAAATTTTGAGAAGAACTGCCCCACTTAGAAGGGAGCACCTTAAGTGACACATTCATAGCTCTGCATTGCAATTTGATGGCAAGGGTTTTAATGTATTCCTCTTCCCCACCAGTCTTCTGCTGGTGTCTATAACAAAAGTCAGACTGCAGCAGAAAATATTTAAAGGGCCACTCAAGTGTTTACACTTCCTGAATACATCAGTATACGCATGAAAGCATTTGCTGCTCCCAACTGGAGCAGAGAACTACRGTGGCAGATCACCCAAATCACACAATATTCCTGCTGTGAGTGCAGCTTTCCCCACATGGCAGAGTGGGAGGATGGATGGAAGACTGGGCTTGATGTGCAAAATGGAGAAATTCCCTGGAGGAGTCTGGTTGCCTCTGGATGCCAGTGACACCTTTCCCTYTGGCCAATACCTGACTGCCTCATGGCAAACAGCAAGGGGTGGGCACAGCACACACTGGGGGCTTGAAGAAGGAAGCCCAGTGTGAAAGGAACCAGGAACCTGGCTGTAGAGCTAGGAGGAATATTTCAGAGGGAGGAAACAATGGGAAGAAAGTGCATTGTGAGGAGAGAGTGCCAAGGTCAGAGCTGGATGGACAGAGCTCCCAGCAGACACAGGAGGAGGTGCCACCATGGTGTGCACCAAGCAAAATCATGGCCAGCAAAGTCCAGGGATGCCCTAAAGGGACAAACTCTCCCTCCTGAGTGTGCCTCGGAGAGAGGAGGTGGGAGGAAGCAGCTCTGCCACCGGTTTTGCTCCTCCCTCCTTTCACCAGTCACCTCACTGGGCAGCCTYCAGTCCTGAAAGACCACCTTGGCAATGGGGAACACTCTGTGCAGGGACAAGGGATGGCTGAGCCAAGCCAAGTCCAGTTAATGAGCACTCTCCTTAACTGGGGGAGCTGAGCTGGCTGTAAGGAGGTGATCTCGAGAGGCAGAGGTTCTAACTCAGCATCCAGCAACTGACTGGAGTCATAAAACAAGACACTTATAAACAACATGTGTGTGTGACAAAATGTATGTGAGTATCTGGATGGCAGTAGATAGGAAGACAAGCAATAATGAGAGAATACAATGACCATCACAAAATTTAAAAGATCCTAAGGAAGTTCAGAAGCAACACAGTCTAAAATTTCCAACAGATATTTTTGTCTGTGCAAGAATAAATAATAACCAGGCGGTTGAGTGCTCACTCACACAAGACAGTGCTAGGACCATAGCAGGACTTTTTAAAAGATGAATTTGTGATACAATGCAAATATCCATCATTAAAGCATGGACTGTTTTTACCTTGGTTGCTTAAAGAAATGTGTTTTCTGTGTTCATGGCACCTGTCTGCAMATACCAAAACAAACATGCACACCTTCCTTTCCTCTCACCAGTCACTTGTAAATCTTGTTGTCTAGCCTTGGCTGTATTTAATAGATAGGGTGATAGTCAAGAGTTTGGTAAGTTTTTTGATAGTTTGTGGCCATGTAACAGAGACTTCCCACCAACCAAAAAACTGCAACAGCATCTTCCTCACTCCTAAACCACCAGAAAATGTGCCACAATAGCTTCAAGTCAGAAATCCAAATGGGTTGAGGCTTACATTGGGTAGGAGCTGTCTTTTAACAAAACCRGTGATGTGAATCCTCTCCCTTCAGTGCCCAATTCAGTTACTGACTGATGGATATCTCTGACAAGTGAGTACATCCATTATTGATCTTATGGCATGGGCAGAGCCAGGTCAGAGATGGGTCCCAGCCTGGATGGAGTGCTGCCCTGACTCTGGATAGTGCTGTCTCTGTGTTCTTCCAGGGTCTCTGGGTTAACAGCACCAGCCTCTTTAACTTTCTTCCAYTTTCACCTTCCCACAGGAGCCATTTCAGAAAAGAATGAAAACTGCTCCTTTGGCTGACTTGACCTTTCAGATGCTCACGTGAACAGCTCCCAAGCCAGGCTGCATGCTTGGCTTGCTGGGAGCTTCACACCCCCAGGCACTCTCCTTGTCCAGAGAAATGTTCCTGGAAGCGCTGTACCACTGGCTTKGTATCTCAGGAACTCCTGGCTTTGCCTTTGTCTCAAACAAAGACAGAAATTGCTAAATGAGGATGTCTAGGTTTGCATGGCAAGCTCTCTTTTCTGCTAAATAAAAGGAAATATATTCTCATCTGTTTTCAGAGGTGGTCAACACAAACAGTAAGTGCTGAAATCAGTAAGAATTGTGTATCCTCAGCAGAAGCAGGTGCTGGGGGACAGCTCCAAATGAGGCTTAGGGAAGGCAACTCTGGAAACCAAGTTTGTTCAATTGGACAATGCTTTCCAGATATCATTGTCCATTCATTTTCTAAAAGTACATTTCTACCCCTTTGTTTGGAAATATAAGATTAAACAGGAAATCCCACAGACAAGAACCAAGAGCAGCTGAACTGAGGGAGATGCAGCCCCTCTCCATCTCCCCAGGGGCAGGGCTGGCATCACACTCACAGCTGGGCTTTAACATGGAGCCCCACAGAGAAAAGCCATCACCTTGGGCTCCCAGAACCCTCAGGGGTGAGGCAGGCCTGGGGACTGCTCCAGGGGAATCTCCACAGGAAACAATGCATGTGCTTAGGGACAGAGAAAAGGGAAGGAGAAAAAATAAAGAAAAATATATTATCTGTAATCTGGCTATTTTTCTGTGAAGGGGGAGCAACCCATAATTTTACAGACCACAAGTAATCAYTTAACTAACAGGAACACAAGAAATGGAAACAGACATGCATACAAGCAAACAAAAACCCCTCCATGATTTATTAGCTTCAGTTTAATCTTTCTATATCTGTCCCAGTCACACAAAAATGTGACTGAATTTAAGTATTAAATAAAGCAAGGGAATATAAGCACATAAAGCAAAGCAATATAAGAGTGAAATTCTTTAGATCCCTCTGAAATATTACTTTTCCTGCAGAGGTTATGACAATGCTTAGGGATGGCTCAGACAATTACAACTTGGCCTGCATTCAGAATGTCCCCTGTCCCCACAGCACTCAGCAAACAGCTCACTGCCCAGCTGGGGTGTTTTAGATTGGGAGCATTTTAGCAGTGTAAAGCTCACCTAATACTCAAATAAATCCAYACATCATTTTCCTCCTGAAAAACAGTTTGGCTCCTTACTGCTGCAAAATCTTCCCCAGAAGCTTTTGAAACAACCAAAAGCATACAAAATAAAAATGCGCAGAAAAACAATATTGAAGTGGTTTAGACTAAAATGAGACAAAGGCCATTTCATTTGCAATAACTCCTAGAGGGTTTGCCTTTCTAACTTTCTAATGTCCTCCCTTGTTCTRTTGTCTCTGTAAAACRACAAGAAAAAATCAACATATACATCCTTAYGATTATGATATGTACAMAAGGCCATATAAGGAGTTTATCAAATYGATAACAAAGAAATGACATTTTTCATACTTGGCYTGTCTAAACAATGTATAGGGATTTTTCAAAATATTTCCTAAAGATTTTTTTCCCCTAACAATGCTTGTGATAAGTACAGACCATGTGTCCTTAGAAAACAGACMTGCTTGTGTTTGACAGGRTCAGCAGTACCAGAAATGAGCAATATTCTGACAGGAGGTTTATCTGACACTGAAAACCATGCACTTAAACACGTGTGATGTTCTCCCAGCATATATTCTCCCAAAAAAGGTATTTCACTGCTAAACAGTCACAGAGCATTTCAAGGCAGCTGCTTTATGCAATCCTCCCCATACAGTCAATAATATATTTAGATAACACAAAACTCAATCAAAATACACAACAGATAGCTTGGGACTTCTCACACACCACTTACAATTATTCTCTACGGTAACTAAACTCATCATCCTTGTTTAAAAATAAGGACATCTTTAAAGTGTTCACTTACTCTGCTAAAGCTGTCGTGTTGAAGGACTTATCCTGAATGCTGAAACAGAAACAAGAGAACATCAGATAAAGCAGCAAGGCGGGCAGGCTCCCTGTGTCCTCCTCAGCTGCGGGAACACATGCACAAACATGGCATTGCGAGGCACGGCTCTGTGCTCGCTCTGCATGCACSGCTCTACCTTGGGCTGCTCTGCACATGCTCATCATCGGGAACCACAGGGATCAGTCCTACAGCACTCACAGAGCCCTGCCAGCAGAGCCCAGGTACACTGTGAGGCTCGCATCGTGATCTTTTATAGCTGTGACAGTGCTGTTAATAAAGGCTTAGGCTCACAAACAAGTATTTTGCATTCTGTCTTTTAAATGTTTGCTCTGTGTAATTGGCTCATCAAACACAGGGGTTTTTCACTTAAACAGGGTTGCCCAGCTAAGCTGCCCGGAGGTTTTCTTGTTCAGTGGTCTCTTACATGTTCAGCTCATGGCAAAACCCCAAGGGATTCTGTGGAAAAAAAAAAAAAAATCTGGCAGACTGGACGGTTCAAGGAGGAAAAGGTTATTAAGCTAACAGCAAGCAGCAGATGAAACCATTCCTGTGAAAGGARTAGGCTGCTGTGCTCCTGCAATAAAGTGTTTCTGACCTGATCCAATCCATTCAGCAGAGTCAGCTCAGGATATTGCAAAGTGCTGGGTTTGAGGCAGCAGCGGAATTCCCCCTCAAACAACACCCCTCAAATACATTGAATACACTCTTGGATCATCCTGAAATCTTACAGCAGCAAAGAAGAAAAAATAAAARAAAAAAAAAAAAGAACAACAAAAYGATAAACAARCAACCTCACTSATTTCAYAGCAGAAATGAGGTTTTTGTTGTTGTTGTTTGGGCTGGGGGAGAGAAAGCAGTGCAGACAACGCCTTGCGATGTCTCCTGTTTGTGACAAAGGCATCTCGGAGACGCCAGCATCACGCCGAGCAGGGATAGAGAGAGGCACCTCCTCCTCCCGCTCCCCGCAGCAGCAGCAGCAGCTTGTGCCTGTGCGTGGTACTGACACACATTTCGCAGGCAGCAGTGGCAGCCAGGAATCACAGCCCTGACAAGCGCTTTCCTTTCAGCTGCAGCACGAACAATGCATGGCACCTTCCCCCCGCGCAGCCTCGCTGCCTCTCACACACACTGCCTGCTCTGGTCTTCCCTGGATTTGTACATATAGATCAACGTGGATAATGGCAGGAGTTACCTGGGAATGTCACAGCCAGTCTGCAGGGACCTCTGCCCTTCAGAGAGCAGGTTTTGTGAGAGAAGGATGAACAGAAAAGCTAAATTAAATAGTAATTAAATCCTGCCTTAAAACTGAAATTTCAAATTTTTTCTCCTCCTGTCTCCATTTCTATTGCTCTGGCCATACAAATACAAATTTCTTTATTGCTATTCTATTTGCAGGACAGCAACTGAACAAAGGTATTCTTCTGGATGTTGAGGGAAGTAAAAGTTAATGTCATTAAAAATAAGTTGCATTATTTTTAAGGGATGTATTCCAGAATGCTTAAGTGAATGCTTGACTCACGATTTTGTTAGGCTGGGTTCACAGCTAGCACTTCAAGTGTGTCATGGAGGAGTCCCTACATTTTATCACAAAATCACACTGATAAACATCACAGCTTTGCTAGAGTACGATTTAAAGGACTGGGTACTTACACACACCCCACAAGAAAGGGAGCTCTTACAAGTATGACTTCTCCATTTGTGGGTGCATAAGTCAGGGTCTAATTCTCTGCAGTCATTCCCTGTGCACACTGGCAGGCTTTGATGTTATTCCTGGGAAGATAACATGGCTGAAGATCAGTTTGTAAGGCAGGGATGCTTTGGACTGAGGCCAAGTTTAAAGCATCATCACTTTTCAGTTGTTTGTCTGGACAGCAATTGCTGAATCTCCTTTAGAGAAGCCCTTTACATTGCAGCTCACTCCCAAACTTCCACTAGTTTTAAAGATAGGACTTGATCAGTGTAAGTGGAGAGACTCTTCCTGCAAGGTTGTGAAACCATTCACCAAAATGAAATTTCATGTACAACAGGCACAGTAATAACAAATGCACATAAGTAAAGGCCAGCCAAACTCAGGAACCTGTTCCAAAGCAATGCCCTGGGGTCAGGTAAATGGAGCCACCTTGCTCCTGGGGAGCACAGGACAGGAACCACAGTGGACTCACAATAACTTTTCTTCTTTTATCAGATGGAAGTAATTTGTCTTTAGGGGCAAACACTCATTTCAACAGAGAYGTTGGTTTGGGCCCTCTTGGCTGATCCCTGCTCCTTCCACCTGCTTCCCATCCATGAGCTTGGGGTGACAGCAGAGCAGGCAAAGAGCCAAAGGTGCTTGAGCCTGCATCTCTGCTTCCTTCTAAGTCCTAGGCATGGAGAAAACCCAAAATTACTGTCACCTCCTTATTTTCCATAATGACCTGCAAGCCCATTAGGGCTGTAGTGCTGTAAAACATCACTCCAACACACTCAAATTCTCAGTGCCAGATATATCTCATCACCACCCTCAGATGACATGCCAGGCCTCTCATCATCCTGAAGTCTCAATGAAAATAAAGCTACACCTATGTGTGAAGTAACATTTGAACTAYGAATAACAGATAAACTTTTAAGAACTTTTTCTTTTGAATTCATCAGAATACATATTCAAAAATCCTGAAAAGAAAGGCTKTTTAATCAGTTTTTCCTTATTTCTTCTGAACAGTTTCAGTGATTCTTATTGTTTGAAAATCCTATGTCGAGGAAAAGACACTTTCTCTGCAGAAAAGCTTTCCCATTTTATACCCAGTTCTGTTCTTATCCTCTTTTGCCAAGTGTTGATCTAGCCAACATAAGCRCCACATGACAGCCCTTAGCTGACAACAAAAATGTCAGAGATCCCCAAAGCAAACATCTACACACATTTTGGAGGTAACAAGATTCAGAAATACGTTGCTGTTCACTTCTGGAAGTTTGACTGATATATATTGTCTCTTTATGGCTGACAGATTGGCACAGAAATTCCATTCTTTATTTGGTTTGTATCATCAGGAGAATTACTGCTAGGTCAGGAAGAAGAATGAAAGAGGAATCACAGCATCCAGCTTGGGTTTGCACCTAACAGAGACCCATACTCTAAATAAACCACATGTTCATAAGCTCAGAGCWGCATTAGCTGGCAGTGAGTGCCTTACAAAGGCAGTGTGAGTCTGTAAGAGGAGAGAGAGAAAAGTGTGCAGAAACAGTTCTGGCTTCAGCAGAACRGGAGAGTACAACAATCAAAATGTCATAAAAAAGAAGGAGGAATAGTGAAGCTCTCCAAGCTGCAGTTGTCTCAAAAGTCACAGACCCCCCACGCCCACATCCCTGCAGGCTCTGTGGGTCTTTGGGTTCACCTGCAGAACAGAACCTTTGCCTCRATTTCCTGAATTTGCTCATCTCACTAAATGACTGCTTTCTGCTAAGGGCATTTCTGACTCAGACAAATGATGAGGCCATTCAAACCCAACTACAGAATAATGAAGAATTTGTACTGGGAAATAAACCATATTTTAGAGGGGAAATTACACATTTACAAAGAACTCCAAACTCTCTAAGGTTCTGGGAAAGTTAGTATTTTGCATGTAATATCCACTACCTAATGAATAACTCAGTGCAAGCCTATAGGGTGTGATTACCATTTATTGCCAGACTATTTTCTTGGTTATTATTTGTAATTCCACAGAGCCCAAAGTGCTGGAATTGTTGCATCAAAGGCAATAACATTTTTCAGTGCAGTCAGGCCATACAAGGGAGCTGCCCCAGGCACTGTGGAGGGATGTGAGAGGCACAGTGTGACACACACACACACTGCAGGGTGAGGAGCCCAGGGCAACTCCCTCCAGCTCAGGGAAGAAGTTACTCATGTTCCACCCCCCAATAAAGGGAAACTTGGAATGATCTCCCCACTACTGTCTCTCTGGATGAAGTCAAGCCATCCCTGCCAGACCTGGCTGAGCTCAGAGACTCATAAAAATACTGAGCAAATCTGTTTTTCTTGGAGCACGAGTGATCCTGCCAAGAAACAATTCCCTGAAGGGCTGCAGCATCCTCCACGTCCCTCTCAAGCTGCACCAGCAGAGGGGCAGGGTCCCACCTGTCTGCAGGCACWGCATCTGCTGCACGAACAGAACACAGGCAGCTCCCCTGCTCTGAGCAGCAGATCAAAGATGCTCCCTTGGCAGGTCACACTGCTACTTCTGAGGCCACCCCTCTGACTTTTCTTTAGGCAGTAAAGCAGTCACTCATTTCTGACTTTAGCAAGTCTGTTGTCTTCCCACACACAGGGTTTTCTGGAGGGGTAAGGGAAGGAATCATCCTGCAGCAAACTGTTGGCACTGTGGATTGCTCCAGTGCCTTGCCCTTTCTTCAGAAGTGATCCTGCAGGATACTTCTGCTGTTTTCCAATCTGTAAGGCATAAACCAAGGAGCTGCCATGTGAGAGAGGAGTCACATGCACTCTCCTGGAGTGATAAATACCGAGTGCTCCACACTGAGGCTCAAAATATTCCTGTGTTCACTGACTTGCTTTCCTGACAGCAGCCTGCCTTTTTATGGGCAATGTTCTCCAAGACACAGCAAACATCTCAGGAGAAATTACACCAAAATACAGCCATTACATGTAGGATCTGGTTGGTGAGCACTCAGTCCAGCTTTTACATCTTTGATTTTCTCTGTGACCTAATTAGGACATCACCATCTGAGGGGGGGAAGCTGGGGGAAACAGCACTCAGTTGATCTTGCTGTGTGTCTCAAAATGAACTGACAGGCTCATGCAGGAAGAGACTCCAGCTGAGTGTAGGAGCAGACACAGATGTCATAATCCAGCCCAGGGAAATTCCATAAGGTGCCTTTCTGCTGGCTTGGGTAAAACTTTGTGCACCTGTACAGACCTTCAGGGTGTGAATATATATATTTTCTGAAGATATTTCAGTGTGCAATCAAACTGTGCATAAATCCTGGCTCAAGCCTTTTAGGCAGCAGGCCCATGAATCCCACACACACTCCCAGAGTACATCAAAGTTTGCACTGAGGAGGGCACATCTACCCTGTAGCTCAAAAGGCACAGATCCCTGCTCTTCCAAAGGGAAAAATACCATGGAGCTACACAATTTTGTGCAGATTGTGGACCACTGCAGTCCCATAACTTGATTACATTTCTGCAGCCCAGGTGCACATGCCTGAGCAAGCACCAGGGGTGGCAGTGGGAGAGCCAGGGACAGGGTGCCCACACCAAGCTCTGCTGGAAGGCTGCACCACTGCTGGTGCCCTGCCTGAACAGCATCAGCTGCTTTCATACAGGCCTGTGGTCTGAGGAAGAGTGCTAGGGTGGAAATGCAGAACCATGCCTCTCATTTTGTTATTAAAGAACTAGCTGTTTCATGAAGACCCATCAGCTCTGCTGAAAATCCCTGCAGAGATGCCCAGGAGTGATTATCCAGCACTCCCAGGGCTGCATGATGAGCCCAGCTGTGCCAGCCTAAATGGTGCTCCTGATGGAGCTACTGCCCAGTTGCAGGCATCCTCTGCAGATCATTTCATACTGTCACTGATGACAAAACTATTGCCAGCAGTTTGCACCAAAGTCAGGCTGGACTCAACACAACACTCATTCATAACCAGTTTTTCCTCTCAATATCGCAAGATAAGGAAAAACACACCCATATCTTTACTTTTTATATTCATTCCAAACATCTATTCACAGAATGGTGCAGCTGGAAGGCTTCAGTGCCTGTGTGTGCACACACCTATGAGGCACTGGCAGATCTTGCTCACTCTCTCCATGTAACCAGCAGACCAGCTCATACCACCTTTCATCACCTGTAGCTTTACATTCCCAGCAGCAGAGAAGCCAGAATGATATAAAACAAAATCAATACCAATCAAGAAGACATATATCAAAACCAACCTAAAGCAATTGCTGTCTAATTCCAGAGCTCATTCTCAGTGACATACAGAAGCACCTCTTTAATTAGCATTGTCAAAGAGTTCCATTATCAGCAATTATGTGTTTTCAGAGGAACCTGGCCTTCCCCCCAGGCACCACCTGACACTCCCTGATCAGTCCTACTGACATCTGAGGGACAGGCCAGGGAACATAAAAACCAGATTTGCCATGAATCCTCTCTAAGCCCATTTCTAGTTTACAAAACCTGTGATTAGGTATTTCTACCCTTTGACCATCAGCAGAAAACACTTCCCCATTTTCTATTTTTGTCACATTGCAAAAAAATCTGATACAGGCAGGTATGAACTATTAATGCATAAACTAACCCAGGACATGACATTTAAAGCTACAACATTTTATGATGCTTGTGCCACTTAACAACTGCTTTCTGCATTTAGATCACATTCAGAGAACTCTGAATAACCACTACTGCTTGTGTGCCACCAGGAATGCTGACTGAAGTTCAGAAAGAGAACAGCAATAAATGCAGTTACAAAAGTACAACCTGAAACTTAAGTCTGCTGTGTCATAATAAATAACCAGAACTACTTTTCTTTTGGAAACAAAACGAAATACAGACAGTAATACAGGTATGCTTAGCAGTGGATTTAGATTTACTCTGTATTTCTCTGAATACTTCAAATATCTGAAAACCTAAAGATAATATTCCTTCCTACATCAAAAGCAGGGAAAATCAAGGAGTCTCCATTTGCACACATCAGATACAACTGTACAAGACACAGGATCCCACAGAGAGCTTTTTAACCCCATTCCCTGCAGTCAGTATCTACACATATAAATCTTGTCACTCTTTTGCCAAGTGCTTATTAATTTCAGGGGCTGGTATGGTCAGAGAAGAAGCTGATGTCATTAAGCCAAGATTGATGTAATGTGTTTATTTATATGCTCCTTTCTGAACTTGCTACATGCATCAATAAATATAAACCCATGACAGCTCCAACTTTTCACAGGCCCCTCTGGAGGCCATTCTGAGCCATGGAAAAAATCCTACAAAGAACTGCATTTAGTCAACTTATTCCTGGCTGTCAATGCAGACATAGTATTTCTTCCCAGCCATCCAAATCTCATAGAAAGGAAAAGCTGTCCACATGTCAGAAAAGAAAATAATGTGGTGGACAAAAGAAAGAAAACTCACATTGGGGAATATAATATGAAGGCACAAGCAAAATCCAGAATAAATCCAGCAAACATAAGCAAACATTCCCAGTGTAAAACACAGTTGTGATGGGCAGGCTGAGGGAGGTCTTCTGGGAGTTAACTCATCCATTTTTGTGGGGGTTTGTAAAGTTTCTGTTGCTCATTCTCATTTCTGCCATGAAAAGTGCATGGTAACGAATCCTACACATTTTTTTCCAAGTTGTTTTCTGAATTACCATGCACTAAGTGTGTAGTCAGTGACATTTGAAACCCACTGATTCGGGCCATTAACTTTTCTAATCTCATGATCCGTTGATGTGAGATGATGAGAAATATCCCATCAGTTATACCATACTCCCCTGCACCTGTATTTCACCAAAATGCTGGGAATGAGCCACCAAATACGAGCAGCCACAGTCAGTGGTCAATTCCTGCTCAGCTTCCACCTTGCTGTTTCAATTTCTTCTCCTAGCAAGGAGCCCTCCTCTGGCTTCTATTCCTTTCCAGGCTCATGAGCTGTGCTTGTGTCCTACCATGCTAATTAGCTATTGTGCTAATTTACCAGAACAATCCACAGCTCCTTAGCACAGACATACGTTTGTCCTTCAAAAGTCTGAGAATATTTTTAACTTTCATTACGTTTTCAGTTGCTTTGATTTTGCTGGATTTGGTTTTGGTTTATTTTGGGTATTTTGGTTTTTGGGGGTTGTTTGGTTGGTTGGTTTGGTTTTTTTCCCAGTAATCGAAGTAATTTTTTCTTTGATCTTGAGGGAAAGACACAGAGAACTGTATTTCACCCAAATGTACATTCTCAGCACTTTGTGTCTTGCAAAAGAATAAAACAGCCAGAACTGGTCACAACACTCTGTAGAAACTAAATAATACAATCCTGTCACATAATATTCAATTCTGTGGCACAAAATCAGAACCCTACAGAAAATATAAGGAAATTGGCACATGTTATAAAGGAAAAATGTCTTATACACATATTCAAGCTTATTTTCTCGTTACTTAGAGGAATATTTTTCTTTGTGTAGCGGTACTTTGGGGAGGAGACAAACCTGTGGCAGTCACTGGAACAAGGACCTAATTTTTTGACAAAGCCAAGGAACTATCCCCATAACCACACACCATCTGTGCTCTTGCCTTTTTATTCTCCTGCTGCCCTGCCTCCTGCTGCAGTGTGTGTGTTTATCTCATGGGCTGGCTTGGCTCCTTGCTCAGCAGTGCCCTGTGCACAGACGTGTCCCGTGCCAGGGCCACCAGGACATCTCCTTTCCTCAGGGAATGGGGTCTCCTGCCCCACAGCCAGGCCACAGGTGATTTACCAGCCATGGCACCACAGAAAGGTTCTAACAACAGCCACTTATCCTCATGGGGACAAGTTGTTTCCAGCTCCTAGGAGGAGATCCTCTCCCAAGGACCAGGACAAACCTCACTGAACAAGACTTTGGAGAGGAGCCTTCTTCTGGCTCAGGGCATCTCACAGGGGTCTCCACAATCAGCTCCCTAAAGTGCTGCAGCACCCAGCCCCTTCAGTTATGCACTCTCCATTCTCCTTTTCAGTACATCATTTGTTGGAATATGTCCTCATCCTGTGTTTGCAACAGCTTCTAAAGTCCAAAAAGAATCTGAAAGCAGTAGTTTTCCCTGGGAAAACCTTGTGCAACTTTACAACAGCTGCTGACCCTGAACAAATTACCTCTTTCACATAAATTTGGTCCCAATGCAAACTACTTGAGGCTTGGATATTTCCTGTATGGATCTGCTGAAAGGAGCAGAGCCACGTGGGAAAGAAATGTATGGAGAAAACAGTTTTACCACTTTGCTATCTATTGCTAAAGGGCAGTGCAAATTACTTCTCCCCTTTGAAGCATTTAAATTCTTTGTTGTAAAGCACATTGAGTGTTCTTAATGACATGATCACATTTTCTATCTCAAATTGTAAGTCCCCTGACCCTTTGATAAACTAGAGAAAATTGGTTTTGGTTTTACACTACGCAGAGAGTTGTAAATATAAGAAAGACATTTGAATTCTAATTTTGATAATATTTTCTGTCTCACAGTTCTGCAGCATCAATCAGAAAGATACCAATCATGGAAAAAAAAGTTCTATTTCTAGGTGAGCATTCCATTTTTAGAGAGAATTAGAGCCTTTACAAAAATTCTCAGAAGCGGAGCCAGTGAAAAATAATAACTAATCCTTTAAAACCAGACTGTAATCTATTTTTTTTTCTTTTTTTTTAAGATTACAAGGAAAGGATATCTTGCCTTTATATTAACAAAAATGCTGACAGTACTTGCTAAAAAAAGAGCAATGAACACTGTAGTCTAAATGCAGACATTTTTGGGAATATTCAGAGCTACAGTCTCTTCCCTGTCTTTGCTGAAGCTTGAAGAACTACAGCCTACACTTTCCAACCCAAATCCAGGCTCTCCAACCCACATTTGAGCACCTACACAGTTTCAGACTAATTTTAGGTAGCCACCAAGCTGCAAACCCTTGGCCATACACACACTGCTAATTCAGTGTCTGGGATGATGGTTGTAAAGGCTCTGGGATTATGCCTAACACTACAGCTGTGTTGATGCATGCTCACTACAAATATAGAAAAAAATTCCTCCAACACACCCAAACTCAACTCCAACAGTTATTAAGGCACCAACCCAGTTACCATCTCAGGGCATGTCTGTTCTTCTCTCCCACCTCCTCGTTTTCTCTGTTCCTCACACATCTTCTCTGCTCTGATTGCCTACCCCCAAGTTCCTGTCTCAGCCCCTGGGGGTGCACAAGGGATAATGCCAACCAGGAAAACTCTCAGTACTTCCTTCTAACCCCACAGAAGTGGTGTCAGTCATGGGTTGGTAGTGAGGGCCCCTTGATCTCTTTTCTCTGCCCACATTGGAACAGATTTCACATCACTTGTGTCATGTGGCCAGCCACTTGAGTGTTTTGAGAGAATGGACCAACAAATGGCTCTAAAAACTGCCCAGTGCATAGAAGTGTTCAGGCAGAGCAGGGAAAAGCCATTCTCCAAAGCAGTGCAGTTCTTACCACAGCATTACTCATGGCTGCGTGGAGAAACAGGAAAACCAAATAATCCATTGCCACCAAAAAGTGAGTGTGACTCAGTTGGAGTGACTCACAGTTCTGACTAACCTGTTCAACAGCTCTTTCTCAAAAGAACCACTTTTGAAGCAGTTTCTGTGTGTTGTTCCTCAATTGCCTTGCATTGCACGGTTTTAAAGCGATTGCCAAAGCATAATCAAAGAGCAGATCCAAGCAAACCCCAAGGATGCACAAATGTACCTAAAAGCTTTAAATAAAGCATGTAGTAAATAAGCGATAGGCAGATGTATTTGTCTAGAACCTAGCAGATTATTTCTCAGTCAAACACAAGGCAAATGCAGCTGAATGCCAGGCTGGGAGGATGGAGGGTTGAGTCATGCTGCTGCTGAGTGCCTGCACCCGGCCTGCAGCTGCACTACACTCATCTCTCCATCACATTCCTGCTTTGTGCACTCAGTTTCCAGCAGAACAAAACAGTAGCTGAGTCCTCTCCCAGAATCAAATGCAGCTGGGATCAGGAACAGAAATGCTTTTAAGGAGAGCTTGAGGAACAGTCACCTCCCGGCATAAAGCAGTTTGCATTTTTAAATCAGTGGGGATGTTGTAATAGAGATGGAAGTTCAGAGTTCATTCATTATTAGCCCACTCTTCAATTCAGGGTAAATATTCCTCCTTACACACCATTAAAATGAAACTCCACTATTAAAAATGTTTATAAAACCATAACTACTCTTTGCATCTGTAATGCAGAGTAGAAAAATTAATTTATTAATAGCTCATTCTTATAAATAGTCATATGTCAAACAGCAAACAGGCAGGAGAAAAGTACCCACATGAAATCCATTCTCCAAGTGTATCATCAAAGACTGGGGTTTTCTAATTTCACCAGTTACCACAAAGTGTCCTGTCAGCCCCTGCAGCAAATGAGTCTCATACCCACTCAGAGGAGCCAGAACTGACTGAAAAGGTTTGGAAATCAGCTGAAGAGACACACAGAAATTGTCCATTGTATGGTGCTGTAATTACTCTGCTAGTCTGCTCTATCTCTTGGTGAGTCTGTAGAGGTACCACATTTCAAAATTACACTTAACATCTAAAACTCCACATGCAATAAATCATCCATGTAACATTCCTCAAGAGTCACTAAGCAGCTTTATCTGACATTGCCACTAACAGAAAAGAGGATTAATGGGCTTTGCTATTATTTATTACACTTCCACTGACTGTAGAAAATCCAGTTGTTTTTCCCCAAGTTGTTGCTGAATGCCTTGACCCAAATCCCTGCTTACAGCCTTAGGTAACAACAAACAAAAACGTTGTCATTTCAAGGGTTAGGCAGTAACCAAGAACAGATTAAATTTAATCCAAACTGAGTACAATTTGATTGATTGACAAGTGCTGAGGACCAGTCAAACATCTCTTTCTGCTGTCTGGGTGAGAGTTTCCATGTCATTTTTTTTTTTTTCAGAAAATGTTTACTTATGTGTGCTGATGAGCTCCTGATTTTCCACTGTCCTCAGCATCCTCACTCCCTTGCTTGTGCAGTGTATACATTTAAACAGATCTGGAACTGTTCCACACACAAAAGTATGATTAAGTGATTACAACTAATGCAGCAGGCATTGTAATAAACCATTTAATCCACCTTTAGGAATTTCATCTGATGCATCAAACCTGCAGAGCCTGTGTGTATAACAAATACAGTGCACAGATATTTAAGATGTCACCCAAATACCTTTTGGTTCACAGCAAAATAAGACTATAAAGCATTCCCCCCAGTTCATTTTTAAAAGGTGGTCATTTCATTTCCTTGGAAAAATTACACTATGCAAAAACTGTATTATGCAACCCTGCATTCATTAATATTTCATTTGCTGGCAGAAGCCGGCTCCAATTTTCAAAATCCATTATGGATGTAGGGAATGATGCCCATGGAAGAGTGAGTCACAACACTGCTGCCACTTGAAATAAGCAATCATCAACATTTTTCATAATGTCCTCTGATCCATGCAAAAAAATAACTTTCCACTTAAATAGGAGAAGCTTGACAAAACTGGAAGCACGTTTCAGATATAATCTCAAAAATAGTGACCTTTTCTGATATTGTTTAAAAGCAGTCTTAACAAAACTAAATATTTACAACCAGCAGCAATCTGTTTTCACAGCAACACAAGGTGCACAACCAGAGCAACACCAGGCCATGCTCCCTCCCATGGCAGTGAGATTACACACAGAATATTATGTTCCCACATACACAAGAATTAGTACGAATTTCAGAGGGATAATGAGGAATTCCTGATTACCTCAGCCAGCTACCCAGACAGGGTTTTATTACCTGGCTGCATGGTAACAGCCTGCAAAAAAGTGCCAGCAGCCACCCTTGCCCTTAACTCCTGATCTCTGTCAGACAGTGACACAAGAATTCACCACCAGCAGCGCAGCTCCAGAGCACAAAACACTGAGATGTGCACAGAATATCCAGCAGCACTCAGCCCCAGGCCTCAGCCAGGCATTTCCCTGGAAAGCTGCTGAGTCACCCATGTGTTGGATGGGGGACTCCTCCCCATGGAGCTGCCAGGAGATGCAGAGCTGATTTTCTGCAGCAGAAAGCTCTGCTGGGCTCCACAGACACCCTACATTTGCCCTGCTGTCTCCTACCCTGTCGTTGTATTTCCTTCACCCTCCTCATCTCCCACTTGTAAAGCTGCTGGTCTCCTCAGGCTCTCAGGAGGACACATCTTAGAAGTTGTTACTTAAGGTTCCTCCTCTGCAATTAAAGATTTCAAGGAAATAGCCTCAAAACTTCTCATTTGTAAGCAGAATTCCAAGTTCTTCCACAAGTCAAAAGGAGATGAGCAGGATGTCTGCTTCCAACATGGGACCATTGCCAATCAATTTAAATTATCATTATAACATTGGCTTAGACAGCACAATCCATTTCTGGGTACAGAACAGCCATCTACCCCATGAAACACCCTAAGAATCTGAAGAATCACATCATTCCCATAAGTCAAGCCACCATCCAGACATCTGTGTTTCTATACAAGGTTACACAGTGTGCAGTTTTCARAATGTAATTTTTGCTACTGCTTGGGTCAACAAGAGCTCAGAGTTCACCCAGCAGGAAGATTAAAAACAACCACACAATCATGAGCATCGGAAAAC
>CADDXX010000719.1:222216-354512 GCA_902810485.1 Alauda arvensis | reverse complement strand
GTGATCTATTTTTCACTGTGAATGTTAGCTTATTATTTGTGCCCATACCGAATTTTTGAAACATGGTTTAATAAAAAATTAAATTGTTGCCCTGTCATCTCTGTCAACACAATGCTCTGTCAACTTTTGAAGTTTGGCCTCACTTTGCAGATATTAAAGAGCAGTAGTGCAGGCAGAGCTATTTTGTTCAGTTGAAGAAATTATCCCTCCATTTACACCTTGCCCTCAAATTCAGGTCTTTGAATGCACTTTTGATAGGGGTGGAGGAATTCTTGGCTTATGCTAACAAGTCTGAGTGAAAAGTTCTGGGTTTAAGGAATCAAGTGCAGAAATTAAGGTTTTGCAAGCAATGGTATAGTATCAAATCAAGGCTGAGAATGAAGCCAAATTTACAGTTTCTCCTGATGTGTAGGTTTCCAAAGCACATTCAATAAAAAACATTGCAATTTTGCTTCAGCTGCACAATGAGATGGTCTTGAGAGATCTACACATAGGTCTAACTGCAACTAAAGGGTCAGGCTCAGAATGCTCCTGGCACAATGTAATATACTGCTTTTTGCTCTCTGAAACTGCTGCTTATTCCCAATTGTGTTAAAAAATTGTTTCATGTGGAGGTATGTAGTGACCAACAAATATGTGGTAGAATGGGTCATAGAAATATACTTGTCCTTTTCTTACTCCTCCCTGGCTGCATGCTTGCAGTCACCACAAGGAACAGGACACTGGTTTAAACAAATGTTCACTTCTCTGCTCCATGCATGTGTATCTATTACAAGGGCGAAAAAATGGTGAGAATAATAAATATAGTCAGCATTTCATTTAAATTTTTCTGTTGCTTTCATGCCAACTAGTAATTAACGCTAATTAGTGTTAACTTCCCTCTGTCTCTTTCTAACAGGGCACTGTGCATTCACCAGCTTTGCTTTCTGTTTGTAAATAACTTGTCTCAACCAAAGCTATTTAAAAACTCCTCCTCACTTTTGTCAATAGAAAAGATACGTGCTGTTATTCACTTTATCAGCCAGTCAAGCAATGCTGTTTCAGAGCCTGATCCAGAGCCTATGGAAAGACTCCTACTGGGTTAAACGTGTTTAAGATCAAGCTCTTAGCAGCACTTTAATAAATCAGTCTTGCAACCTTTTTAACGGGCTGCATACCATGCTTCTCTGTGGCTTGCTTGCTTTAGGGTTGTCTTTGTTTTTTAAGGATTTTATTCTACCCAAGCTACCCTGACTTATGTTCTGTACAGCCTCACTGAACCTAAATAGAGTTTTACAGATTGTAAGTCAGAACTGACTCTTATTCTCTGATGTTGTCTTTTTCTGATTCAAAGTTCACTGTCATGCTAGCTTGTCTCTTCCCCTCATCTGCTTTCAAAATTTCATTTCTCTTTTATTTCTGTGTTTCCAGAGCTCTGGCCCCATCACTCAGCTGCTAAATCTCTGTCTATTGGGCTGTCTTCTTCCTCTCAACTGCCAGATCTTTGCTGGCTCTCAGCAACCTCTTTCCATCCTCAAGTGCCATAATGTGTTTGCTGCTATTTAGTGAGTTAACAAAGATGGGTAAGCCCACAGTCTAATTCTGTCTCCTAGCATTCCTAGATGGAGAGCACAGTAAGTACAAGCCAAACCAGTATTTTCATAACTCTTAATAAGCATGCCTTTCCAATTTTCCAAAATAGATAGGCCCATATCCTCTGACAGTAACTTGACAATACTCCATTGACTATGACTGAATTTACACCTTAGTAGAAATGCAGCTTGTGTTTCACATAATCATATAATCACTAGAAACCAGTTAGATATGTGGCAAATTAAATTAAATATCTGATGTCAAATTGCTTCAAGTTCCCAAATTAGTGCTGATTAATATCAAATCTTAAATTTGTGTTTGAAGTGAAATTTAAATTACCGTTATCTAATGGAAATAGCTCTGTACTATATCTTCAGTGACAGTCATGAGTTTAATAATCTAACAAACCACTGGATGTCTCTACTGTGCCATATCAGTCCAGTTAAAAATATATACATCAGGCACAAAAAAAGGCAGTTTGAACATGGAAAATTTTGAAATTTTGGGACAGAGACTTGAGATTACTCTCTCCCTAGATATGCTGTGAAATGCAGACATTATCTATGCGGCACAGTAAATTCAACTGATTCTTACAAATAAGGAAGTTCCTTTTCCTTTTATAATTTAGGTGGTACCTGTTCTTCAGAGGTATGTATAGAGGTGAATTTTTGATTGCTTTTGTTTCTTTAAATCAGCTGAATGGCATTCAGATTTAAATTTTAGTCTTCCATCTTCAAACACCCTTCTAATGTTTTATGCCTTTACTGTCCCTCTCCATGGATGCTGTCTCTCTCCAAAGACGCTGGAGATAGTGCTCTGGAAAGTCTAAATGTTAATTAACTAACAAAAGACTACATGAGAACCAAGGCAGTTTAGAACAGGAAGGATAAAATCATAAAGACAGGAATACCTAATGGTGTCAAATATATTATATGGGCTATGTGCTTGTATATGTAAGGGAAAGGGGATGAACCCTTTGATAGATACCAGCTGGATTTAGTCACCATGGCTACACAAGATTTGTTCTGGCTGTCCCTTCAAGCTGTTTTTCCAGTGAGAAGGATTACAGGGCTGTGAGGTTTCTGTGGGGCAGGCACCACATTGCTTTTGAGACAGGCTGGCAGCAATACATCCAGACACCTGATGAGAACGCTACAGGCATTTCCTCATTCAGACACCTCACCAGGTACAGGAAGGGCTGTGCTTGAAAGTGAGGCTGGTTCTCTTGGCATCCTGTGCCACTCTCTTTGGGCCTGCTTGTATTCCATATCAGTGTGTGTTAGTTTGCTAAAGAATTCCAGAAGCACTTAGTGAGTAGCATTGTGCAGAGTGGGTATTCTGTACACCAGACTAAATATGACCCAAATTGTTCCTTCCAGTCTTGTTTTGATTTGAAGTTAAAATAAATAAAGCATCAAAATTAATAATAAACACCACCACCATGCGATTTTCAATTTATCACAAAACTACCCATCTGTCAGAGTAGTTATAAGTCATCACCAGTATGAATGCTTTTGCTTATTTGCAGTCCCTCAGACAGTCACTTTCACTTCTGAAGATGAATCAGGATGTGAAAAATGTGTGCCTGGTTTGAGAACTGGGAGTTATGACAGTCAAGTGCTTCTTTGCCATGCCAGTAATGACTACACACTGGCACCTCTAGTATAGCTGCTGGGTATTCATGCAGAAGAGATGCCATGTGTGATGCTAGAAGGCAGTGGTGGCAAATTATTGTGTTGAGCTAGTAAAGTGGGAATTTACAGAGTGTTGTCAGATACTCATGAATTATTCTTACCAGGAAAAAGGTAATAAATGTGGGCTAGATATTCCTACTTCAGTCTTAATAAAAATGACTGTAGTTGGTACTTCCATTTGGATGGTTTCTTATTTGTATTTTTTCTTGTTTGTATTTTTTAAATTTTTAAATCTATAAAAATGTTGAAACAAAAAAAGCAATTCTCTGTAATGTGGGTTCAATTGTACTTCTTTGAGACTTTGGTCTGAGCAGAGCAGCTGAGTTTTTAAAAGACTGCTCTGCCCTCCTGTATATGTAATAAATTCCTGCATAGCAAAGTTTAAATATGCAGCTTTAGGGAACAAAGGAAGCCACTAAAATCAACAGCTTTTGTTCAAAGGAACCTTTTCACCTCTTCAATGGCATGGAACTTGCAAGAAAAAAACAGTATTTTGAATTTTATCCTGCCTTTCAACCAAAGCACTTAGCAAAAAAAAAAAAAAGAAAAAAAAGGAATAAATTAGTTCCCCTCATGATACGGTGTTTGCAAATGTTGATATTTCACTTTGAAGGGGGACTAGGTCAAGACAAAATGAGGAACAATGTTTTCTTTAAAGTCTGATTTAGGCAACCTGTACAAAGTGCTGGAAATAGGACCTGGATTATCATAAAATAAAAGCCCTGTTTACTGGTTTCTGGAAATCAAATCATGCAGAGGACAAGTCTCTAAAGAATCTAGTCTCGTGGTCATGGCAGAGGATGAAAACTCACTGCAGGTGTTTCTACGTCGATAGAATAAAAGTAGAATAAAAGTAAACATAATGTTAACTCTATTGGCAAACACACTGCTCATGTCTTGAGCTAGGTCAGGTCTGTAACTATGAGTGTGGCAATGCCAGATCTCATTGGGGATTTAGTTCTTAGCCTCTGTATCAATTTCAGACCCATAGAATTCTAATAAATGTGTCCTCTTACCTTGCCGGACCCTTGCAAGGATGACTATATGGATATTAATGGATTTCAGGTGCTTAGCTGAATCTACCAAAATAAACATTGCATGTATTTTGCTAAATATCTTGCTTTGTTCTGATCCCAATGTACCTTGACTCATATTGTGCATATCAGACACAAAAATTTACTCCTCTTTCCCACCTGTGGCTTTTCTTTAATACAGGTTTCTTAATCTTAAATTTATATGCATTTTATTTTCCCAGAAAATCAGGTTTGCAATTTCACTTGGGGAGAATATTTGCTATTTCAGTAAATTTTCTGACACTCATTCTTAACACCTTATTGACTCTGTATCCATTCATATCATTATAGGTTATGCATTCTCTAAATAATTCCATTTATTACTTATATTTTTTGAGCTTTAGAATATTTAAAATCTCCTATTATATCTCCCCACTATGCACTGAGGTGTTACTTAGCCAGGCTATCATGCAGAATTAGTTCTTATGATTCTGCCTCATTATTCACCTGTAGAATATTCGTTTTTGGGAAGCTCTGGTGTAAACTCCTCACCTTGTTTGTCAACATATTCAGGTCTGTGGACTGAATGCAATGTGCCAGATGTGAATACATGAGAATTGTACAAGGCAAGGACAAGCCCATTCCAGTTTTCTCATCTGACACCCAAATCCAGGCACTTTCTTTTCACTGCTTTGTCTCATAACGAGCTCTACATTGCCACCTCCTACCTCTTCTCCATCCTGCACAACCAACCCAGAGTATTTCTGCCTGGAGAGTTTATCTACCCTGGTGAATGCTTTCATCTCTTCATTGGCTTTCATTAAACTCACAGAACTGTTCCCAGTGACTTGCTAAAGACACCTTTTTTCTCACCACTCTCTGGTTCCTGAGCTGTTGTCCATCCTGAACAGCTTTAAACAGCTGCTTCCAATCATCCATCCATTTTTGTATGTGCTTGTGTTGTCCTCAGATTGCGATGACTCATTTTGCTATTCTGCCTATGGAAGTAACATCTTTAGATGCCTTAATCCATTAGGATTGGCTTGTCTGTCTAGAAGCAGCTGGGGCTCTGTCTCCAGCTGCAAATCCAGGTGGGATTTGCTTCTGCTGTTGTCAGATCTCTGCTGTGAACCCACAGCATGACTCAGGTGAGAGTAAAGGGTGAACTGCAGCCTGCAGTCTTCCCCCACTGCCAAGAACGCTCTCTACTGAAGTGTGGTAGTTCCCTGTACCTTCTGCACTGTCAGGCTTTTGGCACGGACCCCAGGGGCTGTGCCACGCCCCTGAACAGGCTGGAGGGCCGGATGCTTCTGCTTAGATTCCTCAGAGGAGGCACTGATGATCATGAAAGTCTGATTGCAGTCAAAGTGAACTAGTGATATTCCCAGGGGATATTGAAGAAGGAGGGGAAGAGGGAGCGGAGCTGCCTTTGAGACAGGAGGCTGCAGGATGACTGTGAATTTTACAACTCTTTAAAAGGCTTTTAATGGTTTGGTTCATGGCCTCATTAGGAGAGCAGTGTTAGAGCTTCAAAAAGAGCCCCCTGTAATTCTTGTGCTGGGTGGGTAAGGCATGTCACAACATGTATCTGTAGCAAAGCAAAGGAGTGCAGAACTATGCTGGACCCCAAAGAGAAGAGCTAGAACATTTCTCTTTCACCCTCTACTGTGAATCCTTGCAATAATTAGCTGAAGTAAAATGAATATTAGCTTATGCTTAACTGCCTTTCCAGCATGTTACTCTGCATTGACCCAGTAGTGCTAAACCAATTATTTTTTGAACTTTATGGCTTTAAATAATCCACTGCTTTAAAACTCCCTCTACCCCTCAGCTACTTAACCACAGGCCCGACTGCCCTAAATCCTTTTCTTATACTTTGTAGCTTTTTAAGCAAGCCCCCTCTTTAAGTAGACATAATCCCTTCTCTGTAGAAAACATGAAAGACCTTGAACAAATCAAGATTTCTCCATGGAGAATTCAGCTAATCCTCTGCTTAGCTCCTAACAAGGAAATCCATCTCGCCACCAAGCACCCCATTACTAGAACTAATGCCTGACTTGAATAACAAGCACATTATTGTGCTTTAATTGTAGCACTGCTCTGTCACATGGAGAAGTTGGAGAGAAACGTGACTCGGCTCCTTCAGGAAAGACAGGTCACGCCTTTTTGTTGATGTTCACCTTACTGTGATTTAAAAGCAGATTAAATTAACTATTAATATGAACTGCACATGCTTCAGATTAGATGAAACAGCTGTACTGTAGCTCTCTAGTACACTCTATTATAAAACAAGTGCTGTTACACTGGATTACTATTCTCCTTTACATTGTCTTTTGACTGTTGTGAAATTCATATGCCTGGGCTTGAAGGGGTATAATCATGCCTTTGGGGAGAGGGAGGCATCAGACATTTGGTCACAGAAAATTATGTTAGTGTTAAATCAGAGTGAAAGCAAATTAATCCACAACATGGATGCAYGGTCAGCACTTTYTCCCAGAAAGGCTCTCAGCAGTTTCAACTGKCTACTGCAGCAACAGTGGAAAGGAGACAAAACATTTTGTGGGGAGATAACTGTATGTAGCAAAAAGAAATAGAAGGTGCTGCTCYAGCTCAGGGRTAGCGGTGTAGCTGCTCACTGGGTACCATCACAAAATGGAAACAGAAAGAGGACACCTGGTACAGATCCCATCACGATCTTGGGCCTGACCTCATGGGCCAATGACACGGGGATAGTCATTGCAATTACTCTTTGGATCCTTGTGGTCCAACAGCCACAGCTAAATCAGAAATGAGCAATGCTGTGCGGAGCAGTCTGTGTGCATCTCACCATGTGCTCTTCATGAGCTTGGGGGACACACAGCATCCTCCTCAGCTTGCCCAGATTTGGGAAGAGGTGAGAGGTGTCCACTGCATTCTGTCAACAGCTGTAGAGGGAGATACACAGCCAGGAGCCAATGTGTGAGGCATGAGCCCTGAACAGGAAATGCACCTCCAGACTGATGCACTCACACTACATCTGATTTAGTCTCTTAATCAGCTCCATGCCATAGAATTAGTGTGCTTCTTCTGCCAATGTGAAGCTCCTCTAGATGCCTTGAAGCAGTATGGGACTATAGCTGAGTCCCTGTTTTTTTCTGGATTAGGAAGATGTCTGGGGGAACTCCTGAATTAAACAAGGAAATATCTTTGATGCTGTTTTCCAGAGCTGAGAGAATTCACTGTGAGAATGGCAACTCATTTCTATGCCTGATAAAAGCATACGTGTATTGCTACACAAGAGTGATTGCCACAGGAGAAGAGGAAATGCTGTCTATTCAAATGTGATTGGAAATTAGGATGAAATACCTTTTTCATTCAGGCACTGTTTATCATCTGATGTGGAGAGCATAGGCTGCATGTTTATTCTCTTGGTTTATAATGTGCTTTTTTAACTAGGATTTTTTTCCTCTCTGTACAACAAACCTAGCAGTGGTTGCTGCTGTACTTACGTCTCCAGATTCTAAAGTATAACACTGAGAAATGGGTGAGATGGAGAGCAGTAGCATTATATGGGTTTAATGTGACATTAGGCAAATGGTGAGCAAGATTTTAATTACAGTAGTTATGGCAAATTTTCCTGCTGTGGGAGATGTCAAAAATCCTCCTGTATTCAGTAACCTGAATACAAGAACCTCATTGTCTGCTCTTCCCATCTCAGGCTGCATGTAAAGTGCAGAAGAGTTAAAGGGTTGTAGTTTAAGAGGAGTTCCACTAGATGATGGTATAAATCTTCATAATGTGAAAGATCAAAGTGGTCAGCTTAAACAGGAGTTCAAGAAAAGCAAAATGCCACACAAATGGAGGCAGCAACACCCCCTAGTCCTCCCCCTACTGCATTATAGTGAGGCTGCAACAATTGCGTCTGTCATGAACAGCAGCAATGTCCAGCAGCATCACAGTGGGCGGTGGCACCATGCAGGCAAACTGAATGGAGGGGTAGATTTACTTGATTTAAAATCAAGTAATAATTTGCTTAATTTATTTTGCAAATTAGACTAGGCTAACATCAATTCATTTTTAAATGATTATTGTAAATGAGAGTAATTGTGTAATTATCAGCAAAGTAATTACAGAGCAGAAGAACCATTTACATGAATCTGAAATAAAAAAAATCAAAGCTAGGTCTTATATTCCCCCAGCTGACAGATGTCAGGATGTTATTGGGGCACAAGTCTCGGTCTGTTTTCCTCAGGAGGAGAAAAGATACAGCTCTTTGTACACATAGGTGGCATCTTCTCTACCTCACTTGGATTGGCAGTGGAGGTCTCAGTGGAGGGTTTCATGAAGATCTTGTCAGGCAGGAGGAATCAATTAGAAGGAAGGACATATGGGAAAGAACATATCACCAAAAAAAACTGCTGGGCAGAACAACCTTTGAAATATATTAGTAATGGAAAAATGCTTGCCTTAGTCTCTTGGGAGAGTACTAAAGGATATGCCATTTCTGGATGCCAGAATACTACCCAGATTCTCCACTTTTATCTGGGGGCTACTGCAGCTCTCCTAGAATATGACTGCTCCTTGCAGCTTGAGGAATGAAAAATCCCAATTCCATTTTCGTTTCCATTTCTCATTGCACTGCTTCTGGCTGAGATGGAGTTCATTTTCTTCAGAGCAGCCCAGAAAGTGCTGCTTTTCTGATTTGTGCTGAAAACAATCCTGRTAACACAATCCTGAGAGCTTCAGCTACCGGCGAGCCGTGCCTGCACAGTGCCGAGCCTTTCTGCCTTTCTCATCCTCCCTGTGCCTTCCAAATGAGCAGGATCCAGGTGGGCAAGTGCCTGGCAGGGGACACGGATGGCACAGGAACAGTTGTGCTCATGGCATCTGTGTTGCTAAGCCAGTGTTGGGTGTGCTGAGGCCCTGCTTCCTGGGGAGTGGCATTCGCTGGCCCAGGGGAATCCCTTGCTCTGCTCTGCCTGCATGTGCAGCTCTTGCCTCAAAGGTTGAACTGTCTGTGCCTTCATTCATCAGTCTTCTCCCTTTCCTTGTATTTTATCCCTAGCTGGCAGAAGAGGGGAGTGAGGGAGTGGCTGGAGTGCTGTTTGGCTGAGGGCTGGAGCCAACCCACCACATACGTACATTTTTTTTCAGCAGAAATTCGTAACAACGAATGGAAATCACTTAGAACAAAACAAATATAATCATTATGGTTCCAATATATTATTTTGCATCTATTTTAAACCCGTAGTTATGTAATGGAACTCTGAACACATAACTGTTGCTCACAGTCAAAAACATTTCTCACAGACTGCTTAACTGGACACCTTTTTTTTATATTTACTTTTTAATTCAAACATCTTAGTATGAATTATTATCCAGAAAAGTCATCAATATGGTAAATTATGTTCTCAACACTGGACACAGAAAATGGATTGCATTGTTTCTTTCTCTGTGTGTCCTGGAAGTGTTCATAGGCGAGGTGGGGAAAGCACCATAGTTAATTAATATGTTTATCCCAGTTTCCAGCATGAGGGAAGGCATCCCAGACATGGAACTTACTGTAAGTGCTGCTGTGCTGCTTCTATGTCCACATAACCCTCAGGCTTTGCTTTGCTTCTGTGAACATACTCAGTAACGTGGCTTCCACACCCAACCACGTTCATTTTGCAAATAAATTTGACATAAAATTGCCTTTTCTTAGTATTGTGATATCCACCTCATGCAGGTAATGGTACACAATAACACAACCACAACCACACTGTTAGGACTGTACACAATGTAGAATGCAGATGCTTCAATAGGGATTTGAGACATCACTTTGAACTTGTGCAATTGGGGGTATCTCTGCATGAGCAGCTATTGCAGAGCAAGAGTGGGCTGCTCACCATGGAGATCCCTCTGTGACAGTTTCAGAGAGGATAGAGCAGTACTTGACACAGACTAAAGTTCCTCTTCTTGCTGTTCTGGACTGTTGAATCATGATTTAGCCAGAAAAAGTCTAGAGCTGCTAAAAGAGCAAATAAAATAAGGTTGTTTGCATCTTCCCATATAGCAAATCTATGGATTATGTTACACTGTTAACCTGCTTCAAATCTTCTGACCCAAAAGGGTGCTTCCCAGGTGCCCTATTAAAAGAACTTCTCAAGATATTTTTGTTTTTTGGAATGGCAATCTCACTAAGGGTTATTTCTCTGTTATCTCAGTGAGGCATAACCTGAAAACCACTGACAAGGTGTCCACAGCTGCAGTATTGTGGCAATAATTCTGTTTCAGCATATTTGTATGAATACTTTGTATGGCAAGTATGACCACTTGTTGTAATCCAAACTAACCTCATCAATGTGGATGTATTTCATATTTGAGTTCATTTTGTAATTGTACTTGCCAACACAGATTTTGATGAACACAGACTATAGAAGAATTAAGAAACATATATTAAGAAATACTTTTGACATTTTTACTCATCCTAAAGACTCCTAAACATCTGTGTTTCATTAGATTACATTACAAGCTTATATATACTTCATGTTTCCAGCACGGCACATGAATCTAAAAAAAAGACATTAATTATTCCTATTAATGAAATTCTCTAGACTTCAATCACTGTGGAGTTTTATGGTGAACTTCTGAATATCAAAATTTCTTTTGCACAGCTGAGCCTTATTCAGAATCTGGCCTTGATGAGAGATGGCATTTCAGTATATTATAAAGGAAGTTAATTGAAAAAGAAAGTAATTGTTACACCAATAAATGCTGGCATAACGAATTCCTAACATGAAATATGTAAGTTTGCTGTTGCTGTTGCAGAAAAATACCRCCATTTCCAAGTGAACCTAATATTTGGTGGCAGACAAGCTATTTGAGGCTCAATAAGTACAAGTGTGAACTTATTATAATAAAATTAATGGTTGTCATGGTTTAAGCTCAGCTGGAGATCAAGCACCACAAGTTACGTGCTAAGACCCCTTGTCTCCCCACAAAGACCAGTGGAATGGGGAGAGGAATCAAAGTATTAGTTGAATGTTGAGATGAGAACAGTTTAATAATTGAAAATAAAGTAAAATACAATAGTAATAGTAGATTATTGTAATGATTATAATAAAAAAGGAAACAAAAAAAGTGATGTACAAGGCAATTGTTCATCACCCACTAACTGATACCAGACCCTACTTCCAAACCCAGATCRGCCTGTCCCTCCTGGTAACTCCCCCAGTTTATATACTGGGCCTGACATTCCACGGTGTGRAGTACCCCTTTGGGTAGTCCTGGCCACCTGTCCCAGCTCTGCTCCCTCCCAGTTTCTTTTGTGTATATTGTCAGTGGCAGAGCATGAGACAAGGGAAAATAAGTCCTTGACTGAGGATAAACACAGCTTAGCAAAACCCAAAACATCAGTGTGTTATCAACACCATTCTCATTCCAAATCCAAAACACAGCATTTTAGCAGCTGCTGAGAAGAAATTAACTCTACTCTGGCTGAGACCAGCACAATGGTTAAACAACTCCAGTTGTCTTTTATGTTTGCGAAATGAGACCTTTTATGTCTCCTAAAAATAAGAGAGAAGAAAAGCTAATAACAATTCACACACATACACAAACACCTCCTTCTTCAAAACAGAGATATATACCAGTATTATATTCATATCTGTACAGAGTATTCCATTTTCTACCAATTTTGAGACCCAAGATAGGAAAAAGGTCTCTAACAAAAACCTTTTACAAAAAGAAGACAGGAGAGTTCTGCACTTTTTCATAGTAATCACATTTCCAGAACCTTACAGTGCTTCAGTTGTTTTGAAGCTGTATATCACAGTCAGCAGCAAAGTCCCCATTCCTCCTGCACTTACACTATTATGCATGTGCAATTCATAAAATATTCACATATGTTGCCTCTCTTTTGGTTTTGGAAAGCAAAATAAAGATAAACCATAAATTTCTGGAACAGCATGTGTATGCAGAAACGCATATGTGAGGTAGGGTAATTAGTTTATCTTTTATCACCTTGTTGGTAAATTAGGGGCCCTCTCATTACGTCTTGATTATGTTTGCAATTATCTGATGCCAAATGTTGCTTCCACCATCTCTCCATTACTTTTATTCTCTTTTTCGTCTYTTCCTGTCTGCTCTCCTTCTTTCCTTAGCTTTTTAATAGCTTATAACCATTCCTTGTTGCAYGCTGTCTGAGAGAGCTCTTTCAAGTCCCAGGTGCAAATCAATAAGTTATAGTGATTCATAAAAATAWGACTGTCATCATTATTGTTCAATTATTGCTGTGTCTGAGGAAAGCTTCTTCAAGTGCTGGAGTTGTCTTCACTAATATTTATAMTCTGCACTGAACAGTGTTAATGAACGAGTGGGTGTACATTCTGCTGAAATGCAGTGGTATTTGATTTATACTATGTCCAGGTCTGACTGTTAAAGCTAAATCCATTAAACTATCTCTTAGATCTGCCTTAATGTATTTCCCTGCATACAATAGAGTTTAAACATTACTTAGCTTTTCATTATTGGTTGAATATTTGTCTTTATTAGATCATCCTATGATAAATGGTACTTGGGATATTTTGAAAAATAGCAGTTTATTAAAGCTTCACTTGTCAGAAAAAAGAATTTTAAAAAAAAGTTATCAGCATGTTTGCTAAAAAATAATCAGTTGATGCTAAGAAGAAATTCAAAATATTCAACCCTAGTTCATAAAACCAAGATGCTCAAGGAAGAAATTCACACTTCATCTTGGGGAAAAGAAATTTGCAAACAGTTTTTTATTTGGAAGGAAAAATATACTTTGTTTACCTACACTGCCACCTTCTAAGTGCCTCCAAGGGGGGAGATTTTTCTCTAGCTCAAAATTGCTCTCTCCTTAAAAAAAAAAAAAAAATTAAACAATAGTGTAAATGGGAAAGACAGCGTAGGGAGAACATGGAGAACATGTAGGATATCATCAGCTTCCAGCTCAGGCTAGGCATATCTGCAAAGGCCACTGAGTATTAAACACACAGACTGACTACAGCATTTCTTCTCATCTACAAGAGTTTTCCATTTGCAGTACATACAAATCCAGCCTGGGACTGACAAGTCAGTCTGGGTTGTATTTCTGGTACTGTCTCCATGCAACATTTCTGTTTTTCTTACCTGTTGTTGGCCACAATCAGGGACAGTTTCTCTGTCACTATTAATCTATTCTTTTCAACAGGAAGTAAAGCCTCAGTAAAGCCTTGTGGACTTGATTCTATCTTAAGAGGAGTGGTCAGCCATTTCACAGAATGCAGCTCATCTACGAGTAGATAATCCTTTTTTGGTGCAGGAGACATTAAACAACATAGCTTGTCTCCTTATAGTCTGTTTTTCTAGACAAATATTTAAGTCCCAAAATTTCTCTCAAGTTAGTAGTGCCATCCTCTCCTCAAACATCCTTGGGTTCTGATATTCTAGCCCTCTCCTCTCCCCCCTGCATTTTCTTGTTTAAACTCATAGAGCTTCTTCACCAGCTACCAAATAGTTCTGTACAGAGGGTAATRCATTATTAACTGCCTGCCATGTGCATTAAATAAACAAATTTCACAATCTAGTACTGTCACTGCTGTGTATTACATGCTAGTCAGAGTTGTGCCTTTCCAACAATGCAAGACCACTAGAAACACAAGTTTATCAGCTCCCTGAAGGTTTCATCTTTCTAAGGCTTCACAAAACCCACATGGTATATGGAACACTAGAGCTAAAAACTGTCAGTCTTTGAGGATAGAGTTAGACCTGGAAATCCCATCCACATGACAGACCCTGGACACATGTCAAAAGGTAGCTCCTGTGCCTCAGAAAGGATAAGATTCTTGTTCAATTTTTACATTGTACCTCACTCAGAACTCTGTCCGGAAATGCAGTATTAAATCCAAGTGTATAAACAGCTGTAAATTACAGAACCACTAAGTTGGAAGAGACCTTCAAGATCATAGAGTCCAACCCAGCCCTAACACCTCAACTAACCACRGCACCAAGTGCCACATCCAGTCTTTTTTTAAACACATCCAAGGATGGCAACTCTACCACCTCCTTGGGCAGATCATTCCAGTACTTTATTATTCTTTCCAGTGAAAAGATTTTTCCTATTATCCAGCCTAAATTTCCCTTGGTGCAGTTTAAGACTGTGTCCTCTTGTTCTGTCAGTTGCTGCCTGGAGAAAGAGACCAACCCCCAGCTGACCACAGCCACCTTTCAGGGAGTTGTAGAGAGTGATMAGGTCACCCCTGAGTCTCCTTTCCTCCAGRCTAAACACCCCCAGCTCCCTCAGCAGTTCCTCACAGGGTTTGTGTTCCCAGCCCYTCACCAGCCYYGTTGCCTCCTCTGGAYGCRCTCAAGCGTCTCAAGGCCCTTCCTAAACTGAGGGCCCAGAACTGGACACAGCACTCGAGGTGTGGCCTCACCAGTGCCCAGCACAGGGGAAGAATGACCTCCCTGCTCCTGCTGGCCACACCATTCCYGATCCAGGCCAGGATGCCCTTGGCCTTCTTGCCCACCAGGGCACACAGCTGGCTCATGTTCAGCTGCTGTCACCAGCACCCCCRGGTCCCTTTCTGCCCAGGCACTGCCCASCCACACCATCCCCAGCCTACAGCATTGCAGGGGGTTATKGTGGSCAAAATGCAGGACTCAGCATTTGGACTTATTCAGCTTCATCCCATTGSACTCTGCCCATCTATCCAACCATTCCAGGTCCCTTTGCAGAGCCCTCCTACCTTCCAGAGGGACACACACTCCCAGCTCAGTGTCATTTGCAAATTTACTAATGAAAGACTCCATACCCTCATCCATGYCATCAATAAAAACATTGMACAGAACTGGTCCCAGCACAGACCCCTGAGGGACACCACTGGTGCCTGGCTGCCAGCTGGATGCAGCACCATTCACCACCACTCTCTGGGCYCRGCCATGCAGCCAGTTCCTAACCCAGCACAGAGTGCTCCTGTCCAAGCCATGGGCTGCCAGCTTTTCCAGGAGTGTGCTGTGGGAGACAGTGTCAAAGGCCTTGCCAAAGTCCAGGTACACAACACCCACAGCCTTTCCTGCATGCACCAGGCAGGTCACCTGGTCAGAAAAGGAGACCAGGTTGGTCAAACATGACCTGCCCCTCCTAAACCCATGCTGGGTTTGATACCCTGGCCATCCTGTAAGTGCTGTGTGATGGCACTCAATAGAAACTGCTCCATCACCTCACTGGGAGCTGAGGTCAAGCTGACTGGCCTATAATAACCAGGATCCTCCTTCCCACCCTTTTCGTGAATGGGTGTCACATTGGCCAGCTTCCAGTCATCTGGAACCTCACCAGTGAGCCAGGACTGTTGGTAAATGATGGAGAGTGCCTTTGCAAGCTCATCTGCCAGCTCCCTCATCACCCTGGGATGGATCCCATCTGGTCCCATAGATCTATGAATATCTAAATGGCTCAACTTCTGACTTCTCTGATTGCCTCTTCCTGGATAGCAGGGGATCATTCTGCTCCTGACACCATCTACCAACCCAGGAGGACAGCTGTCCCAAGGACAACCTGTCTTTCTGTTGAAAACTGAGGAAAAGAAAGTGTTCAGCACCTCTGCCTTTTCCTCATCTTTGGGTACTAAATTCCCTCCTGCATCCAATAGACAACAAAGAGGTTGTCGTTCTGTCCTTTTGTCATTAATGTATTTGTAAAAATATTTTTTATTGTCTTTCACAGAAGTTGCCAGTTTGAGTTCTCACTGTACTTTTGTCTCTCTAATTTTTTTCCTACATGCCCTAGCAACCCCCTTAAACATTCCTGAGATACCTGACCCTCCTTCCAAAGGTGATACACCCCCTTTCTTTCCTTAGTTCCTTCAAAAGCTCCTTGCCCATCCAGGCTGCTTGTTTGCCTTGTTGGCACATCATTCAGCACACAGGGACAGTCTGTTCCTCTGCCTTTAAGATCTCTGTTTTGAAGCACACCCATCCTTCCTGCACTCCTTTGTTCTTAAGGGCTTCTTCCCAAGAAACTCTCCAAATAARTCTCTTGAATATGCCCTCTRGRAGTMCAGTGCGTAAGTTTTATTGATGCACCTCCTTGTTCTGCCAAATACTGAATTTCATGATCATTATGCCCCAGATGGCCTCCAGCCACCACATCTCCCACCAAATCTTCTGTGTTTACAAGAGAAGGTCTAGTGTAGTCCCTCCCCTGGTAGGGTCTCTCACCAGCTGTGTCAAGAAGTTGTTCTTCCACACACTCTAAGAACCTCCTAGACTGCCCCTTCTCTGCTATGCTCACTTCCCAGCAGACATCTGSWAGGTTAAAGTCACCTACAAGAACAAGGGCTRGTGGACGTTGGAACGTACTCCAGCTGCTTTTAGAATAAGCTGTCCCCCTCTCCTTCCTGGTTGGGTGGATGATAACAGACTCCCAGTAGGATGTCAGCCTTGTTGGCCTTCCCCTTCATTCTTACCCAGAGGCACTCGACTTCATCATCCTTAGTTTCAATACCCATGGCATCAAAAGCATCCCTAATGTAAAGGGCCACCCCCCACCCTTATGCCTTTCCTGTCTCTTCTGGAGAGCTTGTAGCCATCCAGTGCAGTGCTCCAGCCATGTGAGTCATCCCACCATGTTTCTATGATGGTGACTACATCACAGCATTGCTGCTGTACCATGGTTCTTCTTGTTTGTTACCCATGCTGTGTGCATTAGTGTACATGCACCTCAGCTGGGCTACTGATTTCACCCCTAAGTCAGGCTTATCCCCGTCAGGCCTGTTTCCAGACGGCCCTGCTGTATCCTCTTCCCCTTCAAGTCTATTTTAAAGCCCTCTCAATGAGTTCTGCCAACTCATGATCTAAAATCCTTCTGCCCTTAACAGAGATATGGAGCCCATCTGGTTCCAGCAGGCCAGGTACTGTAAAAGTTGCCCCATAATCAAAGAATCCAAAATTCTGCTGATGACACCAACCCTTGAGCCACTTGTTGATAATGTGGCCTTTTCTATTCCTTTCATCGTTGTCTTGGGTTGCAAGATGTAACAAAAAAAAAGTATATATTCTATTTACCATCTGTTGGAATCTGTTGGGTAGGTGTTTTCCTTTATCTCTTCTAACWGGTGGTGGGTGGGTGTTAATGGCCCAGCTATTAAACCCAGGTGGAATAGCTGCTGTTAATAGGGCCATTTAAGGCTCACTGCATGACTGATAAAATTACATCATCCCATTGTGCGATGCTCCACTCAGTGGGAGGAGCCAARCCAAGGATAAAAACCTGGGACCCAAACACCAGGGCAGCTGGTATTTCCACTGGATTCCAGAGAGAGAGGYTGGGCCCATCTTATCACAACTGGAGCCTTGGAAGAAAAGTGTACTCTTCTACAGGATCATCTCTGCCCCAACAAAACCCATATCTGTCACTCCATTAGGACTTAACTGGACTGCTGCCAGCACCCTGACCAACAGGGTGCCAGGTCATATTCTGACTCTGTCAGTGTTCTCTTTTTGTTTTCATTTGTTTTATACAACTACTTTTTTTCTTTTTATATCTCTAGTAAAGAAYGGCTATTCCTATTCCCACATCTTTTTGCTTGAAAGCCCCTTAATTTCAAATTTATAATAATTCGGAGGGAGGGGGTTTGCATTCTGCATTGCAAGGTGGGGGCTCTGGCTTTTCCCTAGCAGACATCTGTCTTTCTAAACCAAGACAATAATTTTCCTCTGCCACCAAAAGGACTGAGCAGAACACTACCTGTGCTCCTGCCCTATCAACCACTTGACCCAGTACCCTAAAGCCCCTTTTAATTGCCCTGGTCCTCTTCTTTTCAGTCTCATCACTGCCAGCTTGGAGTATCAGCACTAGGTAATAATCAGAGGGCTGAATCAGCCCTGGGAGTCTCTTGGTAATATCCTGCACCCAGGCCCCAGGGAGGCAGCAGACCTCCCTGTGGGATGGGTCCAGCCCACATATGGGGCTCTCTATCCCCCTCAGAAGGGAGTCAYCCACTATGACTTTTCTTTTTGATGTTAGAGGCAGTAATCCATCYGACAGATGAAGTGTAACTGGGAGGCTCACTGGGCAGATCATTTTCTTCTTCATCATCTGGCTGACCTTCTAGATCCAGAGTCTACTACCTATTCTGAAATGGCACCTGGGCAGGTGATGGGAGTCAGGATGAATTTTTATTACCTTAACAAAGAGGGATCCATTTCCATCCCCTTCATCCACCAGGTGTCCTCCTTTTGCCTGACAGTGGGAGACATGGGAGTCCTCTGACTCCTGGTGGGCCTCCCTTAAGGATGGAAGGGCGGAACTCCACCAATCTATTTCCCTTTCACTTTTTCTAATACTCCTTAGTCTTTCAACTTCCTCCCTAAGCTTGGCCACCAGCAAAAGGAGATTGTTCACCTGTTCACACTGCAGACAGGCTTCTCTTCAATGGCCCCTGGTACCACTGGTAAGCTCAAACACTTTGCACAGGAAAGGATCTGGACAGACATATCCTTTTTGGAGGGTTCTATTTGGCTACGCAGATTTTCACTAACTGCAATTTTTGATTGTGTAAACAAACATTACTAAAAAAAAAAAATCACAACAAACTAAATTCCCCAGGAGGAAACCTGCAACCCTGCCTGCTTGCCTTGCCTATGCAAACTGCCATGCAAACTRCTGTGCCATGCCCTCAGAGATATACCATGTCCCTGTTTGCCGCTTTCCCTAGAGCCCTATTTTAATAACCCCACCCTCACCAGAAGAAAACCTCGCCCTGCACCTGCAGGTTCCACAGATTGTATTAAGTTTTCAGAATTCCATTCTTCTGTACTCTTAGATTCTGATCTCTTTGGAGCCTAAGAACAGAACTCAGTTTTCTACATATGGTTCTGTCAGCCTAGGCAGCCTGCATTTTTTGCCTGTCTAACTCTGGACTTGGCCAACATGSAATTATGTCACTTTGGACTGGCAAAAACCTTTGGATTTATTTGAACTCAGTTTTTCCCTRAGGCTTGGAGGAAATTTCCTTTAAATCTGTACCTTAAAGCTGGTTGGGATATGAGGGGGTATGAAATTACTTGTCTTTCTTGCTATAAAGAGATTTTCCATTTTTTTAGTGTTTCCTTCCCCAGGTCTTACAAAATCAGACCATCTTCAGTGGTGATATCTTGTTTTCCTAGGTGGAAAAGGATTTGCTGGCTGGCAGAACTAGCAGGAATTTCCTACTGATACAGGTTGTTTATTGCAAGCACTAGAGGCTTCTGGATATTGACTATTGATAGTACCATGAACCCTGCTGTAGTCTCCCAGARAAGACTCCAAATTCTGCAAAACATTGTGGTGTCTGCTTAGTGGCAACTTAGTGGATAGAACTGATAATTGGATGTACATTCCTGAAGATCAGTTCAGGTCACAAAAATTATATAAGTTAGAATCTGAAAATGTGATAAAATCTCATTAAAACATCAAGCTTTCATAACTCATAATCCTGAGACCTGCTGGTATACTTTTCTTTGGATTCACTTCTTTGACAGAGATTACAGAAACACTTATCACAAAAACTGAATAATATAGGTGGCTAGAAGAACATGTACAGAAATCTATAAACATGTACTATTTTTTTCTTTGTTTTGATTTTATCTCAGCATTTTCAGACTTTTAGACAAAACAATGAAAATAAAATAGAAAAAAGTAAAAAAAACACTTAATCTCCTACTGAGTTCCAAGACAGGTAATAACTAATTCGTTTGTTTGTTTGTTACAAAGAATGATRTTTTCTGAGCTCATTCCAGTTAGGAGTAGAGGGGAAGGGATATCTAATGTCCATATCATAAAAAAACCACGGAAGATGCTGACCTCGGACTTTTGGGAACACTACCATTTTTTCTATGTTTGCAGGGCAAGGTTTTAGTAGTGGGAGGAGCTACAGGGGTGGCTTCTGTRAGAAGCTGCAAATAGGCTTCCATGTTGGTCAGAGCCAAAGCCAGATGGCTCCAGGATGGACCTGCTGCTGGCCAAGGCCGAGGCTGAGCCCATCAGTGACAGAGGTAGTACCTCTGGAAGAACRTATTTGAGAGAGGGGAAAATATTGTGGTGCAGCAGTAGTCAAAAGAGTGAGAATCTGTGAAAGGAACAACTGTGTAGACACTCAGGTCAGTGCAGAAGGAGGGGCTGGAGGTACTCCAGGTGCTGGAGCTGAGATGCCCCTGCAGCTGTGGAGCAGTCTGTGGGCATCCGGGGAGTGCACAGTTCCACTTGCAACCCCTGGAGAACCCCACAGGAGCAGGTRAGACAATGAGGAGGAGGGAGCAGCAGAGGCAATGTATGATGAACTGACCACAACCACTGTTCTTTGTCCCCTTGTGCTGCTAGGAGGAAGGAGGTGAAAAATTCAGGAGTGAAGTTGAGCCCAGGAAGAAGGGAGGAGTGGGGACAGGGAGTTTTAGTTCTCATCACTCTACTCTGACATGATAATAAATTCAGCCTTTTCCCCGGATTTGTTTTGTCCATTACAGTAATTGCTGAGTGTTCTCTCCCTATTATTACTCAGGTCCATGAGCCTTTTGTTGTATTTTCTCTCCCCTGCCCACTGGAGGAGGGGGGAGAGAGAGCCATTTTGATGTGGACCTGCTGTTCAGATGGGGTTAAACCACCACACTTTGTTACCCCTGTTGGCTGACTTCCTGCATCTTCTTTTCACATCTAATGTGCCAGGGAATTTTGATGTTCCCACAGCGTATTTTTGCCCTGCTGAATGTGCTTCACATGCCAGATCAGCTTTGCTTAGGTAGTCATTAGGTTGCATGGCCATTCCAGGCTACATGAATTTACCAGATTATCTGTTAATGGACATAWGCCTAGGAAATCCTCCTCTGAGCAGAGATCAGATTTTAGAGTTCCACAATTCCATCCTAATTCCTAATTTTAGAATTTTACTATACCTGTTGAAAAGCAGAGGTATCCATATGTGTCCTCTTTCAGGTATACTGATAGCCAGTGCTTTGTGAGTGAGAAAAATCAGGTATGTTTTATTACAAGATTCATGATAGCACTTATTAAACAAATTGTACCTTTATGGAATTAAGTTATTACTAGCAATAATTTAGATCTGTTTGCAGTATTGTGAATAGAGAATAGTGAAAACACAGATGTCAGGAATTAAAATCCAAGCAAAAATATTATATAAAACCTGTACTATTCTCTCACCCTTGTACAAGATTCCTCTAAGGGAATGTCAAGGTTCATTAATGAGACAGTGGAAGAAACTTGTCATGACAAGTTATTTTGCCCACAATTAACTTGCTCAGGGAGCTGTGTTTGACTTTGGCTGTGCTAATTCCCAGAGAGGTCATGGGTTCCCCATCCCTGRAGGTGTTCAAGGCCAGGCTGAATGGGGCTCTGAGCAGCCTGGTCTAGTGTAAGATGTCCCTGCCTATGGAGCTTGATGATCTTTAAGGTCCCTTCCAACCCTAACCRTTCTATRATTCTATCATTCYATGAATTTGCAGTTACCAATCTGSTGCTCCCACCTAGTGTGCTTCTGTAAGGCCCTTTAATGTCATGAGCATAAACATGCCTGTGCTTCCACATCTGGGAGGTGTTTAAAAAAGGAAACATCTTGTTATTACTTTTTTTAAAAGGAAACCTCTATTAGGCATGCACTTCCTAGCTGAACACGTATTTGCCGTCYTATGGCTTGATCCGGTTTCCAGTGAAGGTAACAGTCTTTCCATCTCAATGGTAGCAGAACAGAATTTTAATTATCTTTCTATGGAAAAGAAAACACTTGAGGCTAGTGAGTAATAGGAATACCTCATACTTCTGTGTGCCCTAGAAGCCTGCTACAGTAAATCCCCACAATTTGTGTTCCCCCATGGTAAAACTCTGCAGAGCAAAGTCATTTTCTTTGCTTGGTATTACTGTGCACCTTTAGAGTCTGGACACAACCCCCAGATAAGCATGTTATTAAAAAGGTACTGCAGATAAGAAACAATAGACCAGGAAACTATCCCATTAAAAGACTGATAATACATTCTGGAAGCCAAACTTTTAGTAATAAATGTGCTTATTTTAGCTGAATAACTATTTATAATTCATCATTTTGGTAACAAGAGGGAATGGTTAATTTGCACTAGAGTTGCACWTCTCTGTCTGGGCAAGAAAAAATTTAGTGATTAATGTGTTAAAGAGCACAAACAAACATGGAGGACATCCCAGATTTGAGAAATAAATGGACTGTGCCAGTATGTGGAATTTATCACCTTTAAAAAGAAACATATATTCTAGGGGRAAAAAAATCAGTAGTACCTTTTTCCTGGTAAATATTTCTCCTGTGCAGAGTTGAAGACAAAAAAGGAGCCCTCAAGAATATATCCATTCTYACCAGACACCATATTGTGATAAAAATTTAGAAATCAGGTCCTGATGGAGGGAACAGCTGGCAAAGAGTAACTGTCTAATCAGGAATTATGTTCTCCAGAGAACAAGAGAAAGAAAAGCAGGACTTGATCCAACATTTCCCATCATGAACTTGCCAGTAAATCAACAGGTTACTGAACRGTTGACTTTCTTTTTGTTGAATTTATTCTCACAGGTCCAAGAGCTTTCAAGGGGAATTCAATCCTAAAAATGCAAAGGGACAAAATTCCTCATGTAGGCTGTGAATRGGCCCATTAAGTCAGTGGGACCAACACACAAGTGCCTTAGATAGTATTATTTATTTTTCATCATATGCCTGGAGTCTTCTGTAACTTCATAAGGAAAACAGGTAGTCTGTCACCAAAAGTCCTTTCTGGTTATATACACAGTCACTTTGCTTGCAGCAATGTTTTATCAGTGCTGTACAACTGTCCTTATACACTGCTTTAATAATTTATTATATTGCGCATTAGATTGGAAAAATACTCATTAAAAGTGTCTACAAGTATTATATCCAAGTCTGAAAAACAGATCTGAATTTACATTCCCTGTGTGTTAGTTTCTTGCATAGCATCTAACAAATAGACCTAGCTGTATTTTCCCTTATATTTTATCTTGGTGTAACTCAGCTAATTTAATTAGCTAATGGAATGTCTGTTAGTATGCRTGTAGTGTTAAACATTAATTTTTCCTCAGAGGTACAGACTGAGTTTGAACAAGAGACCAGACTAACTGAAACAGTAAGCCCCAGGGACATATGGGACAACACCTGCAAAAACATACAGGTTTCTGGTTCCTGCTAGGTCACTGAATCTCAGTGTCTTCAATTAAAGCTGACCATTTAAACACTTCTATGTTTTGGTGCCACATCAGCTACAAGAACACACAAATTTTCCTTATGGTCAACTAAGCTGTCTGAGCCCAGTGCCTGTAAAACCTGTATACATGTAGCAGTATCATGCATGCCTGCATACACCCAAAGACATTTGTGTGTATGAATGTATGTATCTGTGTGTGTGCATGAATACACACATATGCAGAAATGTCAAAATACAGCTTGGTGTGCCTACCTGTTACTTTCATAATCCTGACATATGATATTCTGCATGCATGAGACACAGGACTGACATGGATAGAAGATAGTAAAGGTTTAATTTTTTAAAAGTTACATCTGTAACTTTTTGTAACTCATTGCCTCCAAAATGATAAAAGTTTGCATGGCTTCTCTCTCTAGTGAAATTATTGACAGGACTATTCACGGAGTACTATATTTTAAGAAAATTGTGCACTGAATTTGCAGTGAACTGACTCAAAACTTGTGGAGAAAGCCCTGCTCCCAGACGTCTACCATCCTTCCAGCCAATTCGCCCTTTTCGTAGTATGCTATGAAATACTGCAGGTGCTTTGAATACATTCTGCATTATCATCACCCCYCTGACCCAGCTAAAAAAGGAAAGTAAAAGGAAAAAATAAAACAGCTGTCATTAACTTATAGTTGACCATGAATTTGAAGCAAAATGTTGAGACCATAAGGTGCTCCTGGATGTTTGTGGTATAAGACAGAAGTTTGACAGGCAACCCCTACAAGTGTCAGTTCCCCAAAGCAATGAAGCAGAAAATAAAAGTGCTTCCAAACACGTTTAAAATGATTCATCTCACTGTTTCGCTTTGAACGAGGAACAAAAATGGAAGCATTCCTATTCCCTATTGAAAGTAATCACAGTTTTATATCCTGCAGTATTTACATAGGGAGAGCTGTTTATTTAGAATCCTTGGTGATAAGGACACGGCAAGCTCATAACTTATTATATATTCTCTTTTCATTTTGTCTTTTTTGGGGCTAGAATTATGTATATTTTATGATAACCCAAAATGACTTATACATAAAAAATACAGACTTTAAAGATAAAAAGGATTAGTAGCAGGTAATGCATTTTCCATGAGTGGCTATAGGGCTCTCAGTTCCAGAATGTACAGGCTGCATACAAATGAATTGATAAAAGTCTGAGGCTGCRGATGGGTAGAAAGGCTCATGCTTTGCTGGAGATGATTCTTAAAGTTACAATAAATCAGACAGACAGTGTCGGCCTTTGAGGATAAACCTGTGATGGCTTGTTGTGCCTCTTTGAATCGCCTCAGAGGCCCAGGGACTAAAAAGTGCCTAGATGTCACATTAAATCTACCAGGAGGATGGAGCACTTCAAAGAGGAACGCAATCAGATCTGATGGAAAATACATTTTCTGAAAGCTACTGACAAAAAAGTAATCTTTGATGTGGATGTTGAATAACAATTGATATTGTCTTTCCTGACATTTTTCATTATTGCTGTCTTATACAGCCTACTTCATGTATTAAAGCAATATTAACTGTTTGACAGGGACAAATCCTCAAACTATCACATAAGCAATTGTTTCTGAATTGTCTTAGCCCACTGCCTGTAAAAGCTGTCCCAATAACTGCTTTTAAATATGATGGTATACTCCTTTCCTTGACTACCTAGACAGTGTCTGAGCCTTGGTATAATACAATAGATTCTARGGGATATTAAAAATGGTTAGGTGGTTATGAGGTGTCATTTGATTATAAGTAAGGTGCAGCAGTGTTTTCTGAAGGTGACTTTTAATGAGAGAGGTCTATAAAAATTGAGTCCTTATTATTCCCACTCTACAATACACATTTATAGCAAGTATATCTACCCAGAAATTTTGAATCTCCTACAATTCTTGCAGCTTAAAAGAAGAAAAAAAAAGAAATGCACAGGAGATATTTGTTATTTATGCAAAGGAATAAAGAACTCTGTAGCTCTATAAAATGCTATAAATATAAGGCAGATAAATCACCCAGTTTTTACTGGAGAGAAATTCATGCAGATCTAAAGGCTACGTGTCATTTCAAAGGGCTGAATTCCTCCTGAGGTTTGATGTCTTAACTCCCTACTGTAACAATGTGCTGCTTTACCAAAGATCTCTATAAATCTAGAGCCCCTAATTCCTAGACGACCTCGAGCTACTGACAAAGTAGATGGAAAGACAGCTGTAGCTCTAATCAAGCTGGTATACAGGGGTTAATTGCACTAGCACCAGGGAAAGGCACATGCACAGAAACCCAAAACCTGAGAGAAAATTGCAACAGTGAGGTAATCTACTGCTCTCAGGCTCCCATATGTTACTTGCATTTCTATTGTACCATAAAATAGTGAAGCTGTGGATGTCTCTGTTTACTTCCTATTTTCCTGACATTCTTCAGTCTTTCACATACCTGGAGGGTGGTTTTCTCCCTTATCATGATTACCAGTATCAGAGCCACCACCAGGAGCCTTCTGCAATCACTCACTTCTTTCAGATTTTTTTAAGGGAGGCTCCCATGGTAAGGTTTTCTGTTGAGTCTCTCCCCAGGGAGAGTGTTTAATGGTTTACAGTTAAACAGTTGTCTAGAATGAACAGAAAATAGAACAGTTTTTAAAAAGAATCCATAGTGAAATTGAAAGAATATCTCTTGCAGGAGAGAGTAAGCAGCATCACTGCATATATGCATGTATATATATGCATAGTGCACACCTGTAATGTATTAAATATTTTAATTGAGTAAGAGAGTGTGAGAGTTCAGCTACACAACTCTGCTACACAGAAACACACTTCTGTTGCCCTCTGACAGGAAGGGCAGCTTTCATTTGCCACTCTTCTGCATCACTCTTTGCCTTGCCAGTGTGTATGATCTGGAAGGCAGTCATCCCCCAGAGGATGAGGGTAAGTCATGCTGCCACTAACATTTCTGCTAAAACCCAGGTGATGCGTGGCTGGTGCCCAGTTGTCAGACTCCCTGGGGCCAAACATTCAGACATACTTTGTTTCTGCCCAGAAGGCAGTTGCTGTCTTCTCCTGAATCAGACACACTGAAACCTTCTTCTCTTGGATGACTTGCAATTGATGAACGAGTCTACTCCCACCCTCTAAGTAAGTAAATAAATAAATAAAAAATAAATAAATAGAAAAATAAGACATCAGCAACATTCTCAACGGCTTCTAAGGTTATTCTCTTRTCTCCCAAGCCTGACCTTGCTTGATTATTTCAGAGTTGGCTAAGGCCAGAAACATCCTGTATATACTTCAATCTGAAGTCCTCATTGGCTCCTTTAGGACTACAGTTCCTTGACACTTCAACTGCAGTTCCATCAGGAGGGATTTATTTTCTTTCATGCTCTCCATTGCTCTATCCCTGGTGGGAACTCATCCWCTCCCAGGTTTCCTAACACCTTTCTTCTGAGTTATTGAAATGAGGCTGCTTGGCCAGCTGAAACTTCTTTGAAGTCAGGGAATACTTCAGATGTCAAGTCATGAAATTTCCTCTCTCTTTACTTTAGACTACTCCCTGTGTTTGTAAAAATCTATGAACTAGTAACCATTACAGCTCCATACACAGTGAACTCCTGGCACCAATTTTGTAATCCTACAGTAAATGGGGAAAAGAAAACCACAGAAAATTACTCTGTGGAAATATTAGAAGGATAATTGTTGTTGGGGGATGGGAAAATAAAAACCCATTAGCTGGCAAAAGATGTGTAAAAAGCTTTTCGTTTTGCTTTTATGTTATTGAGGTCAAGCTAACAATACTCCCTCTGCACAGATCATGGTTTGACAATAGAGGAGGTCTGGTTAGCACCACATCAGAAATACTGCAGCCACATGTTATAAGGCAGCCAACCAGTAAGAACTCATGCCACTGCTTCACATTTGTCCACAGTTTTCTGATGGGYTTTTACTGGGCATGCAGGCTTTACAAGAGATACGCCATTGTCCATCTGCCTACAGCCAGCAGACATTTCATCCCACATGCTTTGACACTGACAGAAGCACTGGCACGTGCCCTCACGTCMCTTGAGCTGCTGCTCAGTCTGGCAGGGTCTCACAGCACACAGTTCTGACACTAAACATGGGGCAGCTGCCACTTCTCTTGCTGGTTTGGGGCTTAATTATATAAAGCACAAAAATRGAGTGCCCTGCTGCGAAGTTCAATAAATGGCAGTACGGAGCGATCAGCAGGTCAGTGTGTGAAAGAAATCCAGTTCTGCACTAATGAGGACAAAGCAGCTGTGAGACAGTTGATTTCGAAGGCAAGCAGCCAGAGTGGTTGTCTGGGACTCCAGGCTTGTGGCAACCCTCTCAAAGATGAATTTTGGGCTACACTGAGGGGTCAGGAAAAGGAGGAAGAGGGGAAAGGCCCAAGTTGTGACTTCTTCCCATAGTTTCCATGAGAAGCCAARTTTCTCCTGCTGGGTAGCTGACGTCCAACACAGCATCAGTACATTGACTACCATGATTCAGCCCAGTTCCATGTGGAAASCACAGTCCTCTACTTCAGCTGATCATTTTCATATGCACAAAGAATGGGAGTGCCATAACATCTTAAAGGCTTTGAATCACTGCTGCCAGAGAGGAGGAGCCCAAATAYAGCACTTCATTTGCTTATGCACTTGTTCAGCTTCTGCACACAYACCTCTGCATATTGAGCTGGGCTTAGAGATTCACAGCTTTCCTGAGCAAATCTGTGAAAGGATGCAAATTGCTCCATAATTACTCAGATGCCTTATGGAGGCCTGTGCACTCAATGTCCAATTTATAACCAATCAGCCCTGTACAACAAGCACCTTCACGTACAATAACAGCTGATTCTGTCTGGCTCTCAATTCTTAGAAGTTACAGCCCTGCAGGATGTAACAAGACAGTTTTATAAAGCTGTGCAAGTAAAAAGAATCATCAAGGTCACCATTTTCAAAAGCACCCAGAGCTGAAATGAAAGGCTAAGCAGATGGTGTGTGGCACAGAGTCAAACCTCTCCTAACTAAGGTCTTTTTTTTTTCCCAGCTCCTCTGAAAAAAAGTGTGTGCAAAAGTTGTCTATATAAAATCAGCTCTGATTTTCAATATTTTGCCTTAAGATCATTAAACCAATATCTATTGTACTRTCCTATTTTCAGAAACAATCTGATGAGAATATAATTCTTTGTGGTATCTTTGAATTAATAAGAGCTTATAGATAAGTAGATATTTGTATGGCAGAGAGTTCTGGAATTCAAGATTCTGGATTTCTTATTTCTTTTTGAAATATACTGATTTAAAGAKCAGAACTATTACAGGAATACAAAGTATCAACTTCACACAGGTTATAACAGGATCAGTATTCTCTAGTGCTGCTTCCTGTTTCATTACTAACTTACTCTTTGTCCACTCTGTGGTTTTGGTCATRGGTTTCATTCATAAATTAAAGGAATTGCATAACTAGCAGTTAATTAACTACAAGGTAATAAGTCCACTACATAAACAATGTGGGTTGGCTCCAGCCCTCAGCCAAACAGCACTCCAGCCACTCCCTCACTCCCCTCTTCTGCCAGCTAGGGATAAAATACAAGGAAAGGGAGAAGACTGATGAATGAAGGCACAGACAGTTCAACCTTTGAGGCAAGAGCTGCACATGCAGGCAGAGCAGAGCAAGGGATTCCCCTGGGCCAGCGAATGCCACTCCCCAGGAAGCAGGGCCTCAGCACACCCAACACTGGCTTAGCAACACAGATGCCATGAGCACAACTGTTCCTGTGCCATCYGTGTCCCCTGCCAGGCACTTGCCCACCTGGATCCTGCTCATTTGGAAGGCACAGGGAGGATGAGAAAGGCAGAAAGGCTCGGCACTGTGCAGGCACGGCTCGCCGGTAGCTGAAGCTCTCAGGATTGTGTTATCAGGATTGTTTTCAGCACAAATCAGAAAAGCAGCACTTTCTGGGCTGCTCTGAAGAAAATGAACTCCATCTCAGCCAGAAGCAGTGCAATGAGAAATGGAAACGAAAATGGAATTGGGATTTTTCATTCCTCAAGCTGCAAGGAGCAGTCATATTCTAGGAGAGCTGCAGTAGCCCCCAGATAAAAGTGGAGAATCTGGGTAGTATTCTGGCATCCAGAAATGGCATATCCTTTAGTACTCTCCCAAGAGACTAAGGCAAGCATTTTTCCATTACTAATATATTTCAAAGGTTGTTCTGCCCAGCAGWTTTTTTTGGTGATATGTTCTTTCCCATATGTCCTTCCTTCTAATTGATTCCTCCTGCCTGACAAGATCTTCATGAAACCCTCCACTGAGACCTCCACTGCCAATCCAAGTGAGGTAGAGAAGATGCCACCTATGTGTACAAAGAGCTGTATCTTTTCTCCTCCTGAGGAAAACAGACCGAGACTTGTGCCCCAATAACATCCTGACATCTGTCAGCTGGGGGAATATAAGACCTAGCTTTGATTTTTTTTATTTCAGATTCATGTAAATGGTTCTTCTGCTCTGTAATTACTTTGCTGATAATTACACAATTACTCTCATTTACAATAATCATTTAAAAATGAATTGAYGTTAGCCTAGTCTAATTTGCAAAATAAATTAAGCAAATTATTACTTGATTTTAAATCAAGTAAATCTACCCCTCCATTCAGTTTGCCTGCATGGTGCCACCGCCCACTGTGATGCTGCTGGACATTGCTGCTGTTCATGACAGACGCAATTGTTGCAGCCTCACTATAATGCAGTAGGGGGAGGACTAGGGGGTGTTGCTGCCTCCATTTGTGTGGCATTTTGCTTTTCTTGAACTCCTGTTTAAGCTGACCACTTTGATCTTTCACATTATGAAGATTTATACCATCATCTAGTGGAACTCCTCTTAAACTACAACCCTTTAACTCTTCTGCACTTTACATGCAGCCTGAGAAGGGAAGAGCAGGCAATGAGGTTCTTGTATTCAGGTTACTGAATACAGGAGGATTTTTGACATCTCCCACAGMAGGAAAATTTGCCATAACTACTGTAATTAAAATCTTGCTCACYATTTGCCTAATGTCACATTAAACCCATATAATGCTACTGCTCCCCATCTCACCCATCTCTCAGTGTTATACTTTAGAATCTGGAGACGTAAGTACAGCAGCAACCACTGCTAGGTTTGTTGTACAGAGAGGAAAAAAATCCTAGTTAAAAAAGCACATTATAAACCAAGAGAATAAACATGCAGCCTATGCTCTCCACATCAGATGATAAACAGTGCCTGAATGAAAAAGGTATTTCATCCTAATTTCCAATCACATTTGAATAGACAGCATTTCCTCTTCTCCTGTGGCAATCACTCTTGTGTAGCAATACACGTATGCTTTTATCAGGCATAGAAATGAGTTGCCATTCTCACAGTGAATTCTCTCAGCTCTGRAAAACAGCATCAAAGATATTTCCTTGTTTAATTCAGGAGTTCCCCCAGACATCTTCCTAATCCAGAAAAAAACAGGGACTCAGCTATAGTCCCATACTGCTTCAAGGCATCTAGAGGAGCTTCACATTGGCAGAAGAAGCACACTAATTCTATGGCATGGAGCTGATTAAGAGACTAAATCAGATGCAGTGTTAGTGCATCAGTCTGGAGGTGCATTTCCTGTTCAGGGCTCATGCCTCACACATTGGCTCCTGGCTGTGTATCTCCCTCTACAGCTGTTGACAGAATGCAGTGGACACCTCTCACCTCTCCCCAAACCTGGGCAAGCTGAGGAGGATGCTGTGTGTCCCCCAAGCTCATGAAGAGCACATGGTGAGATGCACACAGACTGCTCCGCACAGCATTGCTCATTTCTGATTTAGCTGTGGCTGTTGGACCACAAGGATCCAAAGAGTAATTGCAATGACTATCCCCGTGTCATTGGCCCATGAGGTCAGGCCCAAGATCSTGATGGGATCTGTACCAGGTGTCCTCTTTCTGTTTCCATTTTGTGATGGTACCCAGTGAGCAGCTACACCGCTATCCCTGAGCTRGAGCAGCACCTTCTATTTCTTTTTGCTACATACAGTTATCTCCCCACAAAATGTTTTGTYTCCTTTCCACTGTTGCTGCAGTAGMCAGTTGAAACTGCTGAGAGCCTTTCTGGGARAAAGTGCTGACCRTGCATCCATGTTGTGGATTAATTTGCTTTCACTCTGATTTAACACTAACATAATTTTCTGTGACCAAATGTCTGATGCCTCCCTCTCCCCAAAGGCATGATTATACCCCTTCAAGCCCAGGCATATGAATTTCACAACAGTCAAAAGACAATGTAAAGGAGAATAGTAATCCAGTGTAACAGCACTTGTTTTATAATAGAGTGTACTAGAGAGCTACAGTACAGCTGTTTCATCTAATCTGAAGCATGTGCAGTTCATATTAATAGTTAATTTAATCTGCTTTTAAATCACAGTAAGGTGAACATCAACAAAAAGGCGTGACCTGTCTTTCCTGAAGGAGCCGAGTCACGTTTCTCTCCAACTTCTCCATGTGACAGAGCAGTGCTACAATTAAAGCACAATAATGTGCTTGTTATTCAAGTCAGGCATTAGTTCTAGTAATGGGGTGCTTGGTGGCGAGATGGATTTCCTTGTTAGGAGCTAAGCAGAGGATTAGCTGAATTCTCCATGGAGAAATCTTGATTTGTTCAAGGTCTTTCATGTTTTCTACAGAGAAGGGATTATGTCTACTTAAAGAGGGGGCTTGCTTAAAAAGCTACAAAGTATAAGAAAAGGATTTAGGGCAGTCGGGCCTGTGGTTAAGTAGCTGAGGGGTAGAGGGAGTTTTAAAGCAGTGGATTATTTAAAGCCATAAAGTTCAAAAAATAATTGGTTTAGCACTACTGGGTCAATGCAGAGTAACATGCTGGAAAGGCAGTTAAGCATAAGCTAATATTCATTTTACTTCAGCTAATTATTGCAAGGATTCACAGTAGAGGGTGAAAGAGAAATGTTCTAGCTCTTCTCTTTGGGGTCCAGCATAGTTCTGCACTCCTTTGCTTTGCTACAGATACATGTTGTGACATGCCTTACCCACCCAGCACAAGAATTACAGGGGGCTCTTTTTGAAGCTCTAACACTGCTCTCCTAATGAGGCCATGAACCAAACCATTAAAAGCCTTTTAAAGAGTTGTAAAATTCACAGTCATCCTGCAGCCTCCTGTCTCAAAGGCAGCTCCGCTCCCTCTTCCCCTCCTTCTTCAATATCCCCTGGGAATATCACTAGTTCACTTTGACTGCAATCAGACTTTCATGATCATCAGTGCCTCCTCTGAGGAATCTAAGCAGAAGCATCCGGCCCTCCAGCCTGTTCAGGGGCGTGGCACAGCCCCTGGGGTCCGTGCCAAAAGCCTGACAGTGCAGAAGGTACAGGGAACTACCACACTTCAGTAGAGAGCGTTCTTGGCAGTGGGGGAAGACTGCAGGCTGCAGTTCACCCTTTACTCTCACCTGAGTCATGCTGTGGGTTCACAGCAGAGATCTGACAACAGCAGAAGCAAATCCCACCTGGATTTGCAGCTGGAGACAGAGCCCCAGCTGCTTCTAGACAGACAAGCCAATCCTAATGGATTAAGGCATCTAAAGATGTTACTTCCATAGGCAGAATAGCAAAATGAGTCATCGCAATCTGAGGACAACACAAGCACATACAAAAATGGATGGATGATTGGAAGCAGCTGTTTAAAGCTGTTCAGGATGGACAACAGCTCAGGAACCAGAGAGTGGTGAGAAAAAAGGTGTCTTTAGCAAGTCACTGGGAACAGTTCTGTGAGTTTAATGAAAGCCAATGAAGAGATGAAAGCATTCACCAGGGTAGATAAACTCTCCAGGCAGAAATACTCTGGGTTGGTTGTGCAGGATGGAGAAGAGGTAGGAGGTGGCAATGTAGAGCTCGTTATGAGACAAAGCAGTGAAAAGAAAGTGCCTGGATTTGGGTGTCAGATGAGAAAACTGGAATGGGCTTGTCCTTGCCTTGTACAATTCTCATGTATTCACATCTGGCACATTGCATTCAGTCCACAGACCTGAATATGTTGACAAACAAGGTGAGGAGTTTACACCAGAGCTTCCCAAAAACGAATATTCTACAGGTGAATAATGAGGCAGAATCATAAGAACTAATTCTGCATGATAGCCTGGCTAAGTAACACCTCAGTGCATAGTGGGGAGATATAATAGGAGATTTTAAATATTCTAAAGCTCAAAAAATATAAGTAATAAATGGAATTATTTAGAGAATGCATAACCTATAATGATATGAATGGATACAGAGTCAATAAGGTGTTAAGAATGAGTGTCAGAAAATTTACTGAAATAGCAAATATTCTCCCCAAGTGAAATTGCAAACCTGATTTTCTGGGAAAATAAAATGCATATAAATTTAAGATTAAGAAACCTGTATTAAAGAAAAGCCACAGGTGGGAAAGAGGAGTAAATTTTTGTGTCTGATATGCACAATATGAGTCAAGGTACATTGGGATCAGAACAAAGCAAGATATTTAGCAAAATACATGCAATGTTTATTTTGGTAGATTCAGCTAAGCACCTGAAATCCATTAATATCCATATAGTCATCCTTGCAAGGGTCCGGCAAGGTAAGAGGACACATTTATTAGAATTCTATGGGTCTGAAATTGATACAGAGGCTAAGAACTAAATCCCCAATGAGATCTGGCATTGCCACACTCATAGTTACAGACCTGACCTAGCTCAAGACATGAGCAGTGTGTTTGCCAATAGAGTTAACATTATGTTTACTTTTATTCTACTTTTATTCTATCGACGTAGAAACACCTGCAGTGAGTTTTCATCCTCTGCCATGACCACGAGACTAGATTCTTTAGAGACTTGTCCTCTGCATGATTTGATTTCCAGAAACCAGTAAACAGGGCTTTTATTTTATGATAATCCAGGTCCTATTTCCAGCACTTTGTACAGGTTGCCTAAATCAGACTTTAAAGAAAACATTGTTCCTCATTTTGTCTTGACCTAGTCCCCCTTCAAAGTGAAATATCAACATTTGCAAACACCGTATCATGAGGGGAACTAATTTATTCCTTTTTTTTCTTTTTTTTTTTTTTGCTAAGTGCTTTGGTTGAAAGGCAGGATAAAATTCAAAATACTGTTTTTTTCTTGCAAGTTCCATGCCATTGAAGAGGTGAAAAGGTTCCTTTGAACAAAAGCTGTTGATTTTAGTGGCTTCCTTTGTTCCCTAAAGCTGCATATTTAAACTTTGCTATGCAGGAATTTATTACATATACAGGAGGGCAGAGCAGTCTTTTAAAAACTCAGCTGCTCTGCTCAGACCAAAGTCTCAAAGAAGTACAATTGAACCCACATTACAGAGAATTGCTTTTTTTGTTTCAACATTTTTATAGATTTAAAAATTTAAAAAATACAAACAAGAAAAAATACAAATAAGAAACCATCCAAATGGAAGTACCAACTACAGTCATTTTTATTAAGACTGAAGTAGGAATATCTAGCCCACATTTATTACCTTTTTCCTGGTAAGAATAATTCATGAGTATCTGACAACACTCTGTAAATTCCCACTTTACTAGCTCAACACAATAATTTGCCACCACTGCCTTCTAGCATCACACATGGCATCTCTTCTGCATGAATACCCAGCAGCTATACTAGAGGTGCCAGTGTGTAGTCATTACTGGCATGGCAAAGAAGCACTTGACTGTCATAACTCCCAGTTCTCAAACCAGGCACACATTTTTCACATCCTGATTCATCTTCAGAARTGAAAGTGACTGTCTGAGGGACTGCAAATAAGCAAAAGCATTCATACTGGTGATGACTTATAACTACTCTGACAGATGGGTAGTTTTGTGATAAATTGAAAATCGCATGGTGGTGGTGTTTATTATTAATTTTGATGCTTTATTTATTTTAACTTCAAATCAAAACAAGACTGGAAGGAACAATTTGGGTCATATTTAGTCTGGTGTACAGAATACCCACTCTGCACAATGCTACTCACTAAGTGCTTCTGGAATTCTTTAGCAAACTAACACACACTGATATGGAATACAAGCAGGCCCAAAGAGAGTGGCACAGGATGCCAAGAGAACCAGCCTCACTTTCAAGCACAGCCCTTCCTGTACCTGGTGAGGTGTCTGAATGAGGAAATGCCTGTAGCGTTCTCATCAGGTGTCTGGATGTATTGCTGCCAGCCTGTCTCAAAAGCAATGTGGTGCCTGCCCCACAGAAACCTCACAGCCCTGTAATCCTTCTCACTGGAAAAACAGCTTGAAGGGACAGCCAGAACAAATCTTGTGTAGCCATGGTGACTAAATCCAGCTGGTATCTATCAAAGGGTTCATCCCCTTTCCCTTACATATACAAGCACATAGCCCATATAATATATTTGACACCATTAGGTATTCCTGTCTTTATGATTTTATCCTTCCTGTTCTAAACTGCCTTGGTTCTCATGTAGTCTTTTGTTAGTTAATTAACATTTAGACTTTCCAGAGCACTATCTCCAGCGTCTTTGGAGAGRGACAGCATCCATGGAGAGGGACAGTAAAGGCATAAAACATTAGAAGGGTGTTTGAAGATGGAAGACTAAAATTTAAATCTGAATGCCATTCAGCTGATTTAAAGAAACAAAAGCAATCAAAAATTCACCTCTATACATACCTCTGAAGAACAGGTACCACCTAAATTATAAAAGGAAAAGGAACTTCCTTATTTGTAAGAATCAGTTGAATTTACTGTGCCGCATAGATAATGTCTGCATTTCACAGCATATCTAGGGAGAGAGTAATCTCAAGTCTCTGTCCCRAAATTTCAAAATTTTCCATGTTCAAACTGCCTTTTTTTGTGCCTGATGTATATATTTTTAACTGGACTGATATGGCACAGTAGAGACATCCAGTGGTTTGTTAGATTATTAAACTCATGACTGTCACTGAAGATATAGTACAGAGCTATTTCCATTAGATAACGGTAATTTAAATTTCACTTCAAACACAAATTTAAGATTTGATATTAATCAGCACTAATTTGGGAACTTGAAGCAATTTGACATCAGATATTTAATTTAATTTGCCACATATCTAACTGGTTTCTAGTGATTATATGATTATGTGAAACACAAGCTGCATTTCTACTAAGGTGTAAATTCAGTCATAGTCAATGGAGTATTGTCAAGTTACTGTCAGAGGATATGGGCCTATCTATTTTGGAAAATTGGAAAGGCATGCTTATTAAGAGTTATGAAAATACTGGTTTGGCTTGTACTTACTGTGCTCTCCATCTAGGAATGCTAGGAGACAGAATTAGACTGTGGGCTTACCCATCTTTGTTAACTCACTAAATAGCAGCAAACACATTATGGCACTTGAGGATGGAAAGAGGTTGCTGAGAGCCAGCAAAGATCTGGCAGTTGAGAGGAAGAAGACAGCCCAATAGACAGAGATTTAGCAGCTGAGTGATGGGGCCAGAGCTCTGGAAACACAGAAATAAAAGAGAAATGAAATTTTGAAAGCAGATGAGGGGAAGAGACAAGCTAGCATGACAGTGAACTTTGRATCAGAAAAAGACAACATCAGAGAATAAGAGTCAGTTCTGACTTACAATCTGTAAAACTCTATTTAGGTTCAGTGAGGCTGTACAGAACATAAGTCAGGGTAGCTTGGGTAGAATAAAATCCTTAAAAAACAAAGACAACCCTAAAGCAAGCAAGCSACAGAGAAGCATGGTATGCAGCCCGTTAAAAAGGTTGCAAGACTGATTTATTAAAGTGCTGCTAAGAGCTTGATCTTAAACACGTTTAACCCAGTAGGAGTCTTTCCATAGGCTCTGGATCAGGCTCTGAAACAGCATTGCTTGACTGGCTGATAAAGTGAATAACAGCACGTATCTTTTCTATTGACAAAAGTGAGGAGGAGTTTTTAAATAGCTTTGGTTGAGACAAGTTATTTACAAACAGAAAGCAAAGCTGGTGAATGCACAGTGCCCTGTTAGAAAGAGACAGAGGGAAGTTAACACTAATTAGCGTTAATTACTAGTTGGCATGAAAGCAACAGAAAAATTTAAATGAAATGCTGACTATATTTATTATTCTCACCATTTTTTCGCCCTTGTAATAGATACACATGCATGGAGCAGAGAAGTGAACATTTGTTTAAACCAGTGTCCTGTTCCTTGTGGTGACTACAAGCAGGCAGCCAGGGAGGAGTAAGAAAAGGACAAGTATATTTCTATGACCCATTCTACCACATATTTGTTGGTCACTACATACCTCCACATGAAACAATTTTTTAACACAATTGGGAATAAGCAGCAGTTTCAGAGAGCAAAAAGCAGTATATTACATTGTGCCAGGAGCATTCTGAGCCTGACCCTTTAGTTGCAGTTAGACCTATGTGTAGATCTCTCMAGACCATCTCATTGTGCAGCTGAAGCAAAATTGCAATGTTTTTTATTGAATGTGCTTTGGAAACCTACACATCAGGAGAAACTGTAAATTTGGCTTCATTCTCAGCCTTGATTTGATACTATACCATTGCTTGCAAAACCTTAATTTCTGCACTTGATTCCTTAAACCCAGAACTTTTCACTCAGACTTGTTAGCATAAGCCAAGAATTCCTCCACCCCTATCAAAAGTGCATTCAAAGACCTGAATTTGAGGGCAAGGTGTAAATGGAGGGATAATTTCTTCAACTGAACAAAATAGCTCTGCCTGCACTACTGCTCTTTAATATCTGCAAAGTGAGGCCAAACTTCAAAAGTTGACAGAGCATTGTGTTGACAGAGATGACAGGGCAACAATTTAATTTTTTATTAAACCATGTTTCAAAAATTCGGTATGGGCACAAATAATAAGCTAACATTCACAGTGAAAAATAGATCACYGGGTTTCCAGCAAAATTGGCACTARCCACATTCTTCTCAAGATAGAGCTGAAATATTACAGGTGACATTCAGCAGCAGTTTTTTCTTCAGTGTCTATAGGTCAAGAATCTATCACATTTTTTTAACCTCTGCTCAGGCAAGAAACAAAACAAAACAGAAACACAGCCTTCCTCAAGCTGCTAACCAGCTTCTCTGTATCAGTTTGGCAAAGAGCAGCTTTAGGGACACTTTCATATTCAGTCTCCATGCTTATTCACACATTGCATGTTCTTGTRGTCCCATGATCATGTGGCAAACTATTCTCTTTTCTGTCACCCTTGTTATTGTGGGAACCGTAATGCCTCATGTTTTCTGGCTCATTTTACATAGATATCAAATGGAATATTGTTCAAGTAGGTTCTGCTGAAGAAATCATTTGCACCTTTATTAAAAGTTAACAGAAGCTGCCAGAACAGGAATGCACATAYGTAACTAACTTTGTACGTGGTCAGTAAAAACAAGTACTTGAATCTCTCACAGCTCATAGTTTCATTACAATATGTATGTCTCTAAAAATGAAAGCTCAAAATTTTTTTCTTTTAAGGCATCTTCTCATAGGCTGTTGATCAAAATAGAGAAATTGAGTCACTTCACAGGCTGGACCTTTAGGTGGATTTTCTTGGTTTCCATTTCCATTCTCTCAGACTTCAACATATACTACTCAAGAGAAATCCTGAATTCAGTAATAAAATTAGATATTAAATGCTGAGTTAAATTTGAATACATTTAATTATTCTGATCCCTTGGGAACTGAAAATCTATTATTCATGACACAGACCAGAAGATTTAAGACAGAATTGTATTCCTGATGGGCCTCAATCCATAAAACTAAAGATAGAGAAACAGTGATTTGACCAGAGATACTTTCACCTCAGTCTGAGCTGGCCAGTCCTTATTTTAGCCCAGTCTTCACAGCATCTGTTTTGTGTAACATTTTTAAGAGATTTCTGCTAGAGCTCCTTAGAATTATTTTGGACATATTTTCTTTATTTTGATGGCTGAGCAATAAATCACTATCATTACACTGCCGGGGTTTATTAAGATTTTATTAACATTAGAGTCCATTTAAAAGTAAAATTTCATATTGGTGAGTGAAGAAAATTTGCCATAATCTGTGCATTTATCATGAAAACCTTGGAAGGGAAACAACTYTTTTAAATAGAAGTACTTTCATTCTATGCCAGCTACAGAAGATGTTAASAAAAGAAAAACAACAGTTGAATACATACCAAATACCATTCTCTTCCCTCATTCAGGCTGCAGGGCAGCCCAGGATACAGTAGAGGCAGCAGGAGATTGCAACCAGCTTCTCTTCTGAGCATATGGGTAGTTTGCAAAAATCCAGGGCTTTGAAGCAGATTTTCAAGAATCTCTTGAAAGCCTATCTTTAACCACCTCTGTTCTTCATAACTGTCAGTCCCATCACAAAATATAATTCTYAGGATACTTACTTAGATCCTGTAAATTATATGTAGTACAGTGGGTGGTATAGGAAAGTTGTATTCTTTGCACATTGCACCCCAAAATGCACAAGACAGGCTAAAGTCTRCCAGCATATATCTGACTGACTTTCATCAGCTCAGAAGCTGAGCACTCACTGCCATTAGGACTGCAGGAGCCTTAAAGCAAAGAGAAATTCTTTTTTTTGCAAATGAGGAGCCTTGAGCAGAGGGAGTGTAAGTGATTTCCCCAGGTCACAGGGAATCATGACACTCTGCCAAGACCTCTCTCTGAGTCTCCTTAAATTTCAGTTCAGGGCACTGAGGTCGTTCCAGCTATGCTCTTAACAGCCACCTCTCTGGGATACCTGCAGTTTTTCTGGGTTCTAATTCATATGTGGACAGTTAAGAAAAAGGCTAAGGGATTTTTCAGAGAAGTAGATCTACAGCATATCCAGAGTCCTTTTAAAAATTGAATGGACAGCTACATCAGAAGATACCTAATGTATACAGAAAAAGACAGAATCAAAAGAGTGTTTTTGAATCTATATGCAGATCAAGCATTTATCACAGGATTTAAGTTTTTAAGTTTATTTAAAGAGCAAATGCTGACTGGAACTTTTCCCTAAAACCAAGCCTGATTTTGAGACTTGAAGGAGACCCTTCTGGTTCAGAAAGATAAAAGAGAAACAAGCAGATTCCCTGTTCCTTTCTGCTCCTAAATAGGTCTACACCAGCAATAACTTTTCATTCTGCCAGCTTTCACAGAACTCTCAGGCCCATGTTTCAAAATCAAGAATTACACATTGTTATGAGACTTACTTGAATTAGTCCAAAACCTAAAAACAGATAGGAGTAGAGGACCTTGACAGGTGTGGCAGAGCACTGAAGAAAGAAGTCCTAAAAAGAAAGTTTGAAAATAAATAAATAAATTGAAGCCAAATAGAGGAAATACCTGGAGCAATTATTTACCAAAAATACTCATCTTTACCTTTGTTCTGCCTAAATATAACCAAGAGCTCAGGGCTATGCTGACTACTTAACTTGTCTGAGGAGCCARTTTATTTGTCTCAACACTGGCTGTCTATGGGGGCGGGATTGAGGCAGCCTGGATAAGATGGAGCAAAGYCTTGTCCCTGGGGAGACTTGGCCTGGCCACCATTCCATGTCTGACATGGGACAGGCAGCAGGGGAACACCAGAGACACTCTCCGGTCAGACGGCGRAAGGCCTGCAGGAATGGTTCGCACCGGGACACCGGACTGGGCCAGTGTCTCTTGAGGGCAGCCGGACTTGGGAAGGAGCCGGGGGCGCAAAAAGTAACTGCGCCTCAAGCTGCGGGGCTTGTTCTGTCCCTTGCCTTTTGACCCTTTGGGGTTTTTCGAACTTGCTTTTGGAGTCCTGCCTTTTGGCCCTCCGGCCCTCGCTGGCCCTTGCTCGCCCTCGGCTCCGTCCTGCCTCCAGTGTCCCCGACCAGCGCCTGCCCGTTCCGTCTCTGTGTCCTGCCGAGACCCCTGTCCAGCCCTGCCGGCCCCGAGCCAGCTGCCGCCCATCCTGGCCTGACACTGTCCAGGCTCCCGAGCCTCCTGCCCGCTCCCCTCACCCTGTGTGCGGCCGCCCGAGGCCTCAGGAGCCGTGCCCGGGCCTCAGGAGCGGTGCCGGGGCCTCAGGAGCCGTGCCCGGGCCTCAGGAGCGGTGCCCGGGCCTCAGGAGCCGTGTCCGGGCCTCAGGAGCCGTGTCCGGGCCTCAGGAGCGGTGCCCGGGCCTCAGGAGCCGTGCCCGGGCCTCAGGAGCGGTGCCCGGGCCTCAGGAGCGGTGCCCGGGCCTCAGGAGCCGTGTCCGGGCCTCAGGAGCGGTGCCCGGGCCTCAGGAGCGGTGCCGGGGCCTCAGGAGCGGTGCCCGGGCCTCAGGAGCAGTGCCCGGGCCTCAGGAGCCGTGTCCGGGCCTCAGGAGCGGTGCCCGGCCCGCAGCGCGCTCTGCCGCGCCTCGGGCATCGATGTCGCTCCCGGACCTCCGCTGGCAGCGCCCTCTTTTCCCTCTGCCTCCTCTCTCCCTCTGTCTCTCCCATTTTTCTTCCTCTTGCTCTGTCTTGTCTAGCCCTCTCAAGTAGGGTAACTCCTTTTTAATTGTTTGTTTGTTTGTTTTTCTTACTAATAAATGGTTCTCAGATCCAATGTTTGCCTCATTTGGCTTAATTTCGTTCCCACCATCTATTTTTAAAGGAACTTCTCGCGGTTCCCCACAGTGGAACCTGACAAGTTGCTACTTATTAYACTGTAAAGTAATGTCAAGTAATACAACTCAATTTGAACTCACACAGCATGACCATCAAAGCAATAGCACTTAGAGAAGAAGCAGCTACAAAATAAACAGTTACCGAATGCTGGAATGATGATAGGTTTATCTMATCTAGCTTGGTGAGATGGCTAAACTTGTGTTCTTGCTCAGCAGTATTTCTTCTAGAAAACTGACAGAAATGTGCTTATATTATTAGCAAGTGATCCAAGACTTTTCTGCCTCAGTCCASCCATGCACCTGGTTTGAGCCCTTTCACAGTAAATTTCAGCCCCTTTTGCTTCCATATACATCCACTGCCATTTGAACCTTGAGCTTCTCAAAACCCTGTCTGCAAAATCAATTTAAACCCATCCTGGATGCAGAAGAGCTATCACTTGAAGGGAGTTTTATGCCCTATTTCCCTGCTCACCAATGTGAAGACATCTGCCCTCCTCTGACTGTTATTCCCACCAGCTAGCTCCAGCTGCCAGAGGAAACCTGTCCACTTTGGGAACAGAAATGGAAACCATTCTCTAGCCAAACACTCTTTATCATTGTGTTAATAACCATGTCCCCATCTGTCCTCCACATCCATCTGCTGTCCTCTGTCTTACACTGGGTTTGGAAGGTCCTTGGTGAATGCACAGCTCTTGATGACTGTACTTCTGACATACTTCCAAAAAAACTGATTAGATCTAGCCTCGATCCATGCATAACAGATAATTTAAGAGAAGGAGAAGGAGGAGTATTGTTATACAAAAGGCATTTGCCACCTGCACACCACARTRTGATGGTCCTGGAAAGGCCACCAGCTGTCTACTCGTGTTCCAAGAAGGGAGCAGGAAATGGAGGATCTCACCTCTTCTACTCCACCTGAGGACTGAACTAAAGAACCTTAGCCAGCTGATGGGATGTAAGTCAAATGGATTTTAGGGACCCTGAAGTCAGCCAAGGTGGGCAGTAAAATGACTAACCAAAACACATGACTGARAAGAAAGATAACCTTTTGTATGAAAACAGTGCRGRATCCATAGAAGATTTATATGTTTTCCTGGGAGGGAGTGGGGGAAAAGAGGTTGTGATTGATTATTTTTAGGGATCAGTGAATGCGGCAAAAGCAAGGACCTATGYTCTACCTATAGCCACCATCTTAGTACCAAGTATCAGTGTGCTGGAAGTATTTAAATTCAGGAGTATTTTTTCTGCTTACTTCAGTAATGGTATGTAAGTCTTTAGATAAATAAATTTATAAGACCCTGATACCATAGTTTTAACAATATTTTATGTTTCAGCTCTTCCAGCATAGCTACGGGCAGAGTKACATTTGCAGGATAGCAACCATGAACCTTTGGAAATTCTCAGGATGACACACTAATTTTCATGATTCCAAAAGAAATTTCTGTCATTCAAAAAAGATGCACCACAAAAAAAGGAAATACTTTTTCTCTCCATTAATTTATTCTGATGAAGTCATTCAGTTGAAATAATCTCTTACTATTTCTGAAATCTGTAAATATCACAAAATGTGCAAAGGCAATCACATGAAATGCAAAAATCAAAGGCACAGCATTGTCTTGCTCAACCCATTGGAATCTGTCACTGAACAAAGGAATCAGRAAAAAAAAAAGAAAAAGAAGAAAACCCACTGTGTTGGAAGAATAAATGTTCATGCAGACGCGYAAACCAATAAAAGCAAGGAAGTTCTGAATCCAGGTCACTGTGGAGTCCTAAACACAGGCCTATTGTGTTTTGATGCAGCACATGCCCATATGGTCTTCCATTAAAGGGTCTCAAAGCAATGGGCAATGTTACCATACCATATGTGCTGGTTTGAACTACTGTGATGATTTATGTTAGCAAGCATAAGGATTTTTTTTGCCTTCCCTTTTTTTTTCTTGTTCTGTTAGCAGAAGCCTAGAAATGGACAGCCTCATCACTGGGCATTTTCCAGCTTTAATACTAAATTTGTCTCTGGAAGAAAAAAAAAGAGAGAGAAAAATAACTGTAAGGCCAACAGAGCAGGACTTCATGTTTAAAAGTGAGTTCTCTAACCTGGAATTACAATTTTCCACCAAAGGAAAGATCTCAGTCTCTACTTCAGCTTCACACTGCTTCTAATCAATTCCCTGCTAGGAAGTTACAAAAAGGCAGTGGCCAAAAATGAATGGTATTGAAATTTACCTCTCAGGAACTGAACACCACAATGCAGGTTTGTTTCTCAATTTCCCTTTTTAAAACAAAGCAACTGGAAAGAGAATCAAGCATTAAAAATATCAGTGAGTAAAGAAATAYCTTGCTTTCTGGGAGAAAGAAACARTAATGTAGCTAAAAAACAAGCAATAAAAAGCCAGCATCATCTCTCTTTTCCTCCATACTACAAAGCAGAGCCATCCATGACTTTCCTACCACGGATGAGTTCTGTGAATAAAAGTCACCAAACAACACCCAACAAACATGCCACTCATCCTCTTCTGCTGAGTATTGCATGCTTTGGTGAAAGATTATAAAAAAGATAAAACAGGACACTAAACAGAGGAACAGATTTCTTTCTCCTTTCCATGCTGTTAYAGCTCTAAGTACCCCACCCCACCAAATGTCATTGTCAAGTGTAACTGCCTGGTGAAGACACAGGTTGTTATCTACAGACTAAAACAGTTGAATAATTAATTCAGCTGACAATTGTTGCTTTTCCATATTTATAAAATGTCAAGACAAAAATGGCTTAGAAGGAAATTTCAATAGCACAAAGATAGGAGGTATTCAATGCCTTGTAAAATCTTGGGCAGCTGCCAAACAGCCACAGCAATTGTTCTCCTTCAACTCAATGTAATCCTCCAACTCAATTTTCCCTACACCTTTTTCTAAATCTCAGAGATACACCAGGTGCTCCAATGTCAGATGGTGCTCTGAGCTGTTGATTTAAAAACGTGGGGGGAAAATTTGAGGTAATTCACCCAATTGTATGCGCATAGCTTTGTRTGTAGAAATGCATATGGACTGTGTGTACAAGCACACTGACATAAGGTTCWGGTAGTTTTACAGATTCTTTCTTTATCATCAGCACATTTGCAATTGCCTATACACCGTGGRAATTAAATCAAAAATCAAATAAGCTGTTCAGATATTTTATAGAATTGACTAGATAAAGCAAGGCACATTCTGCCAAAAAGCCAGTTACAAGAAGGATCCACTCAATGAACCCAAGGAAAACCCATGGGGGTTTCTATTAGGGCTGGGTGAACTGAGCTGGGCAAAGTAAAATGGACAGCAATTGAAGAAAGCGCGTAAAGCAAGAAAATTTTTGCATATGTTTCTGGTTGCCCAGAAACATATGCAAAAAGAAGTGCTTAGGGCCAAAGTGCTGGCTAGAGACAAGCAGAAAAGCAGACTCATCTCATCCAGTAAATGTAAATCATGTCATTCCACTAAGTTACACCAAATCTATCAAATAGTGCTCTTAACAGAATCATTAATCATTGTGTTTTGAAGTCATTTAAATCCTAWATCTATTGACTTCAAAGTGCCAGATCTCAGGAAAGACAGAGCTCTGTTTTGGGAGAGAGCATGACAGGGCTAGACAAATGCAATGTACTCAACAGAAATAGCAGAGCATCTTTCTCCTGGAGTGAAGTCCCTCCCAGTGTAAATAGCGATCAGTTATTTCAGACCTGAGGAACCTGAACATATGGAAGTCCATGGGACCTCATGAGCTGCATCCCAAAGTCCCGAGGGAATTCACTGGTTTAGTTTCCAAGCCATTCTCCATAATACTTTAAAAGTTGTGGCAGTCAGGTGAAGTCCCAGGGGATTGGATAAAAGGGAAACATTGTGCCCATCTTTAAAAAGGATAGGAGGACCCTGGGAACTACCACTCTGCCAGCCTCCCCTCTGTGCCTGGGGAGATCATGGAGCAGATCCTCCTAGAAGCTGTGCTAAGGCACAAGGAGGACAGGGAGGTGATTAGGACAAGAGCAAATCCTGCCTGACCAACCCAGTGGCCTTCTATGATAGAGTGACTACATCAGTGGAAAAGGGAAGGGCTACAGATGCCATTGATCTGAATTTCTGTAAAGTTTTTGACACAGTCCCCCAAAATATCCTTTTCTCTTAACTGGAAAGAGATGGGTTCAACTGTTAGATGGATAAGAAATTTGGATGCTGATATCCAAAGGTTAGTGGTCAATAGCTCAGAGTCCTGATGGACATCGGTGGCAAGCAGGATCCCTCACAGATCCATGCTGGTGTTGTTGCCTTTTCCAACCTAGAAATGAAACTCATGATAATTTTAATATGGGAGGTAATACGAAAGTGTATCTTTATGGAAGGCCTTCAKGGGCAGCTTGGAAAGACRTCCACAAAAGCCCACCCACRTGGGGTGAAAACAATTTTTATATGTTTAGCAAATTAGCATAATTAACAGAAAAGCMCCAGTTAAGAAGACAGCTGATGATGGAATTTCCCCCAGGTCAAGGTCCTTCTCTGGAGCTCCCCATCTTGGTGCTAGCTCTATTTTGTTTATGAAGATGTATCYTGAAGAGTTGTTCTTGGCCTTGTTCCCAGGAAGAACTGAGATAGGATAAGAGCCTTGTACCTCCTGGGGCTTGGAGCTCTGGAATTTGCTTTGTCTTTCTGCCTAGGAAAATGARCAGATGGAGAGCAGCCTTGGGGAGAAGGACTTGGGGGTGCTGGTGGAGAAGCTGGACATGACCCAACAATGAGCACTCACAGCGCAGAAAGCCAAACATGTCCTGGGCTGCATCCAGAGCCCTGTGGGCAGCAGGGAGAGGGGAGAGGATTCTGCCCCTCTTCTCTGCTCTGGTGAGACCCACCTGGAACCCTGCATCCAGCTCTGGGGTCCCAGCACTGRAAGAAAATGGCCCTGTTGAGAGGCCTGTTGAGAGAGTCTRGAGAAAGGTCACAAAAAAGATTTGAGGAATTGAACACATTTCCTGTGAGAAAAGGCTGAGAGAATTGGGATTGTTCACCCTGGAGAAGGGAAGGCTTTGGGGTGACATAATTGCAGCCTTCCAGTACCTGAAGGGAGCTGTAAGAAAGAGCTTTACAAGAGCATGTAGTGACAGGACAAGGGGGACTGGGTAGGTTCTGAAASTGGGTAGGTTCAGATCAGATATTAGGAAGAACTTGTTCACTGTGAGGGTGGTGAGGCAYAGGAACAGGTTTCCCAGAGAAGTTGTGAGTGTCCAGGCTGAGCACTGAGCCACATGGTCTATTGGGAGGAATGCCTGCTCATGGCAGGGGCATTGGAACTAGATGATCTTTAAGGTCCCTTTTAACCAARACCATTCTATTATTCTAAGGTTCTATGATTCCTTAGACTCATTGAGCAAGTCCTTGATTTGGCTACCAAATAGATAGGGCATGGTGAGATGGATGGATGGATGGATGGATGGATGGATGGATGGATGGATGGATGGATGGATGTCAGTTGCCCATCAAGCTTCTCCATCACTCCTGTCCTGCATAGAACACTGGGGAGAAAATAGCATGAGGGGAAAAATTGAGAGTCAAGATAAAAGCAATTTAATAAAACAAAAACAAAGGTTGTSCACAGAAGCAAAAGAAAGGCAAAGTTTTGTTCTTTATTTCCCATCAGCAGACAATGTCCAGTTGCTTTCCAGGAAGTAGGGCTTCCAGATGCATCGTGGTGGCACTAAAAGACAAACAAATTGTAAAACAAATGCCTGCTCCCTTCTTCCCTCTTTGTCTTAGGTTATAGTGCTAAGCAGATGCCATATGGTATGGAACATCCTTGGTCAGTTTGGGTCAGCTGCCCTGGCTGCATTCTCCCAACATCTTGCCCATCCTCGCTGATGAGGGGAAATGTTGGAGAGCCTGCACTGATGCTGTGCCAGCACTGCTCAGCAGTAGCTAAAAAYACTGGTGTGTTATCAACAYCTCTCTTACCACCAGTGCAAAGCACAGCACTACAAGGGCTGCTATGGGGAAAATTAGCTTCATCTCATCCAGAGCCAATACAGTGGATCAGTCCAGCCACAGATTACTTCTTTCATTCATTTTTGTATTACAACAGAATGCCTCACAGGGAAGCTTAAATAACTCTATTTTATCAGTTCTTAAAATAGAGTCAAATGTCATGCAGAATTTAATGAACTTGGAAAAGAACAGTAATCAAGCTGTAAAAAAATCTGATTTTTTTAAAATCCCTTTTTATTTGATCCTAATCACTCAGTGCTATAGGCGGTCAGTAGACACAGGATTGGAAGATAAATAAATGCACCCTGGCAGTTGCCTCAGCTGCCACTGCAAGTGCTTTCTGACACATAATTAGAAAACAAATGGAAGATTAGCTTAATAATATTCATTAGCATCTAGTGAAACCGAGAGTGTTTCGTGTTCAAAGCATGTTGGGCTTTTAGATGAGTTTAAGAAAATTCTGTATTTCCACCCTTCAGTTATGAGAAGACTGGGGGATGGGGGAAGAAGGGGAGGGAGGAGGGGGGGAGAAAGGGGGAGCAGTAGGGAGGGAGAGAGAGAGCTTGCACGGGGTTAACCCCTTTCTCTCTTGTCCATGCTATTTATTGATGTGGTTTTTTCCACAAGTCTTTCTTCTAATCTTCAGGGTAGGAATAGTTAACGGAAAAGCAGGGCTTCCTTTCAGGCTTTGTTGTTTTTCCATGCTCCCCTTCTTTTTTTTTTCCCCTCAAATTATCCTAAGTAAGGATTTTAATGATATTCAGAAATCACGGCTGTCTTGCTGAATCGCTGTAGTACTGACCTCCCTTGACAGTTCTTAAATTATTCAGCTATCAAGGGCCTGCTAAACATTAAATTAAGCATCCTCTCTCCCCTGTCCTAAACCATTAAGTTATGCAAATGCACAGATAATGGGGCATATGACAGCTGGAGGCATTAATCAGGCAGCTCTGTCTCTGGGCTGTTGTTATGTAGAAACCGCATCTGCCAACAGACAGAAGAGACACAATTAGATCTCACTTAATGGAATCAGAAGAAACTACCGAGCTCTCTACACTCCTGTTAGGTTGTAGACCTGGGAGGGAATAAGGCACTTGGGAAATCTTACTCGCTCTCTGTTTCTCTTGCTCTCCTTTTTTTTTTTTAATACCTGTTCTTCCAATTGAAATGAAAAATTACCTGTAATTGTTATCATTTGCAAACAAAGCCTGTCAGAAGACCCACCCGCTGTTTACAATGGATGTTTTWCTTGTTCCTTGCTAAGGTTCTTTGGGGAATTTACCTTCATTTGTTTTTTTAACTAATGCTCTGTCTTTTGCTGGAGGAGGGTGGAGGGGGGAAGAAAGCAAATAAATGGGTCTCCCTTTACACCATTCGAATTACTGCTTTGAAAATGAACTGGCCTGCTCAATCACAGGGAAGAAGCACATTGCTGAGGCATGACTCAGTTTGCCATTTGCACATATGTGATGATTTCTTTCTTATTACTTGCTAATTATTGGAGACCARTCTTTGCATGCAGATTTTTCTGGCACTTTTAGCACATTTTTTCCCCACAAAATTTCTTCTCTACTCTGACGAGATGGATGGGGGTGGTACCCAGAAATTTTGAGATGTCCTATGATTTTCTTAAAGAGGTTTGGAAAAAAWAGTCTAAATAATTTCATGCAGCTTACTTAAAGTAAGTGGCTTTAAAAATCCTTGTTCAAAATTTGGGCTGTGATGGAACATGGATCAAAGAATACTGAACAAGTGGGTAAGTGTGCACACATGAGTCACTGTTTTAGAAAGGAACCTTTTTCCTATACAGACTGATCTTACGTCATCTGCTGAAATTTCTGAAAGCCCTCATTATTAATAAAGTATCTGATGGAATTTTCTTACCACAAAGATCTTCTTTCACCTATGGTAAGCTCTCACCTTCTCTCTGAAAGAATACCTACTAAAACAACTTCATTAAATCCTTTAGACAATATTTGTATTTTCTATTTTCCAATGGAGAGACTGAGCTTTTAATTCAGATTATGTGTTAACTTGTTTAATAAAAGCAAAGAATATCAATTTTTACTGATACCAACTTTGATTTTTGGAAAACAGTGACTTTTTTTCTGGGACTTAAGATGAAAATGTTCTTGAAGTAGTGGAATATGTTAGTCGGTTTGTATACTGCTACTCAAATAAGCCAAATATGTGCTGCATGCAATCAGTAACACAGATCTTTTTCTGCCCAGCTGCCATGATCAGTACTTCTGCCAAAGGTTTTACAATCCAAATTGCTACCTGAACATATTGGTTGAACTTTTAAAATTGATCTCTACCCGCACACACAAAACACCTCTTTCACTACAGAAAGCCTGAGACCTTATGAGCTTAGCTGTCACCTCCAGGTGAGCAAAGCTAGAACCCTATCTCTAGGTAGGAGGAGAACAAATCTCAGAATCCAAAAATATCAGGTCTTCCTTAGCAATCCACTTAGGGGAAAAAAAAAAAAAAAAGGAAGCACTAGGATAAACATTCTAGATGGTCACAGCTGCCAGATTTCCACATTTAAAAGAAGAGAGAATTATAGAAAATGCAAGCTGCTTCTCTTATTTCTGTGACTGCATCTCTGACAAGCAGCTGGAGATCTGAGACTTTAAAACAGTAGAACATGAAGCAGTACTAAATTGATGACGTAGTTTTCCAAGTACTTCCATTCAGTTTGCTTTTCTCTGTTCTTTTTATCTCATTGGTACTGGGAATTGGGGCCAATATATTTCATCCTTTTTATGCAGAGGACATCATGTCCTTCTGGTCCAACAACCTTCAAGGCAGGAAAAACAGAAGCCAGGTAGAACATAACACAGCCRAATTTTACTCCTTGCATTTTCATTTTTGACYATCATGGTGTTTCAGACATGACTTCAGCTGCACAGATTGGTTGATGTATTTGCTCCCAGTGATCGTACAGACACAGCTATCATTTCYCTTGTTTACAAAGTGCTCCCAGAGATCTGGATTATGAAGCTCTTCATAACCTTCACAGCACCAMAAATTACATGCAAGCTAAATATCAGTTTCTTCATTATTGAGCTGTTGGATGGCTTCTGATTTGGGTTTACAAATCTTCATTGGGCTATTTTACTTTGAAATCAAGTGATATACAATTAGCATCTTAGCTTTTCTATATGTCTAGAAGTATTGTGTCAAATCAACAATATGTGTATAAATTATTGTACACAAATTCTATGTGTCTAAATTTCTGAATAAATTTCTGAAACCTTCACTGAAGAGGATGGGACAGATGCAGATAATCAAACCCTCTGTTTGTCCCATATTGTATGCTTTGTGACATTTAACTACTTTCTATTGCCAATTCCAAAATTGTGCTGACTACAAAGCATCAATCCATTAACAGTAAATACAGCTTTTGGTGAAATTCTGCCATGCATATGCATACTAAGTTTTTTAACTCTTCRTCAGTTTTCAGTTGTATTTTTCAGAAGAAGCTAAATAGAGGTATCAGAACAATCTGAGTGCTTGTTCTGAATTAYGACAAGATAGACATGGCATTGTAATTAAATACCTCTGTAAAAATGGCTGAATAACACATATGTACAGAGCATTTACATGTTCAAAAATCTATCTAAGGTACTCTTGGTGTATGGTACTACTTACACTCTGACTACAAATTTATAATAAGATGTTCTCCTTTTCTGGCCACTGGTTATATTTTGACAAACATATGTGGGAATAATTTCCTGGGTGATCCTGTGTAGCAGATGATCTGCATAAAGACATACATACATACATACATACATACATACATACATATATATATATATATATATATATATATATATATATATATATATATATATATATAGTTCTATTAGCAGAGATTGGGCATATCAAGAGATAAAATATTTCATGATGCAGATAATTTTTCTTGCATGATGGCATTGTACAGAAACTAGAGATCACAGCATACATCTGTGTTTTAAATAAGAAAGCTCATGCACGTTCTTAGTGTTGYTCTCAATTTAATAAAGTTTAATATAAAATTCTAAATAGGTTGCAGTAGCCATTCATGTACATTCATGTGACCACCTTGGTGCTCATCTCTGGCAGAGTTGCAGCCATGCAGTGTTCTCAGGCTGCTTTAGAAAGGAGCGTGGCAGCACTATCTTCACAGTCTCTCTTAGTGTGTTCAGCAAGACTTCCTTAAGTGAGACTTGACAGTGAAGAGAGCAGCACTGAAACTGTTGATTTGTGGAACAGATATCTCACTCTTGTTCAAGAAAGCTTGCCCTCAAATATTATTTTAAATTTATTTCTAAGCACCATAATTGATAAACAACATTATAATAAGGTATTCTGCCAACATATGTAAACATTTGGCATTTTTACTATTTGGGATCCAAAAAAAGCTGTACCGTCATCTTCATATGTGTTTTACACTGCATATGTAGGTACATTTATTTTGAGATKAACTGAAAGCTTAAAATGCCTAAAATGTGCAAGAGCAGATAGTACTGTGCTGAAATTCTAAATTTGAAAACAGAATTTGTAACATGTTCTTCATCTTGAATCTGCAAGTGCTTTTTCATATATGCTGAGCAGTAAAGTATATCAAGCTGGGACTGACTATATAGGTTACTTTTTGAATGTAACTTGACTATAACAAACACAATTCCTGTTATGGATACATACGTAAAGATATGCTCTTTGTGTTTCCCTATTACTGTGTAATGACTGCACTGTTGTTTATATTTTTCCCCTCCTTCAGACATAATTTGTTGCTATGCTATTACACAGGACAGAGCCCAGGCTGGGATGTTTCTCTGAGATTTAGTGCTTACTTTCAGAAATTCAAACCTTCTCTCACAGGTTCTTCTTTGCCACCAATTTCATGACAGTAAGACTGTACCTAGTGTAGTAATTTAACACAAAAACTACATTGRTTTAGCCTATTAAGGCAGTAAACAACAACTTTCACTACCGTATATACAGTCACAAATATCTAGCAATTAAGGCTTATGTTCTAATTTAAGTCATCTCCATCAGAGGAATTACTATATTGGTCTTCCATGCTGAGCTTATTTCTTGTATTAGCTGGTTTTTACTCACTGGCTCCAGATCATAACCTGATAATTTCCTGCTCTGATGCTTTCCTTGATTGCTTTGACTGATTACCTTCTTCTCAATTCAGTACAACTTTTTTTTCTCCTCAAAACGTAAGAAATGTCTGTATGTCTACTCATTTCGTATGTTTTCAGGTCTGGGACATGTTAGTTTTCAAGCTGCACTCATTTTCTATTGAAGGATATTTTATACATGTCAACATTTCTGATAGATTTCTGTCTTTATTAGTAATCTCTGGTATGTTTGGGTTTTATTGCTCTGAAAGGAAATACATGGTTTTGCACAGCTCTGCTCATGTCATCTGTCTGTTACTGTTGCTCAGATATTGTATTTTCTTTTCAGGTCTGCTTTTTGCTTGGTTTTACAAAAAGCCTGTTGTTGAAATCCTGGTCTCTGGTGGCTTTTGCCTACACTTTGATAAAAGATTTTCTCACTGTCACTTACCAGTTGCCTGAATTTCCCTTACCACAGCTCACCTTTGTCCTCACCTTTACACATTCTGTCAAGGACTGTATTTCCAAAGCTATAGGGACTGGCCACCTTTCCCCATTCATTCTCCTTTGGGAGTCAGCCTCCACCTAAGTACTCATGACCCACCTGCTTCCAAATGCATCCAAAGATCAAGTAGATCCACAGTTTATTGTTCAGGAAAAGACAATATTGGCCGGTTGACAGTCTGGACAGGAAGAACAGAATTAGCACTTGTGCTCAARGTCTATGCACACAGGCAAACACTGCTGGCAGGTTTTCCTCAAGACTTCCTCAGTGTGATTGCTTCCTGGACACTCCAGCAGAATTCCATCCATCAGCAGATGCATCCTTCTCAAACCTGTGTCAGGCTGCTTCTGATCATTCTGCTTTTCACTGTCATCAGTCAATAGAAATTAATGCAAATCCACTGGTTGTTGATAAATTGATGATCCTTCATCAGTCATTCAGATCCGCCCCAACAGATCAAGCAAGGCTAGCTTCTAATCAGGAAAGAAATTTGGTCCTGTAATTAACAAAACTTTGCCATACCTAATTTCACCATGACAGGTGAGTTGCTTCCATCTTCTGCAGAGTACCACAGTACTGTGTCTTTTGTACCTTTCTGTCTTTTTTACCTTTCCTCACACTGAGTACTCGTAGTCTGCACATCCTGGGATGCAGGGGACTTTCAACAGTCTGTCAGTCTACTAAAACTGTAATTTTCTAAGATGTGATCTGTGTGTCTTTTATTAGTTGGCATGTGAATTTACACAGAATAATTTTCAAGACTTCCAGGTTTTCCATGAAACTTTTACAAATTTGTTAAACCATCCGTTGGTCATTCACTTTCTATTTTCACCTATCTGATTGATTTTTATAATGCCCCAGGCAGCAGCAGATTTTCAGTAAAAGCAAACTGGGTCACATAATTTATTTCACAGACTTCCACCAGACCACTTACTAGTTTCTTTCCTCAGATTGCTTTATTTCTGATAATATTAGACACTGAGAGTTTTCCCCCCCATTTTTTTTAGCCTGTGTTCCATAATCACTGCAATCTAATATCTATACAGTCTATATATACTGGGAGATATAATGTATTCATATAATAAGGTTTATGAGATAAAATATACCTTCTTCGTATTTTGTATAAAATCCATCAGATATATACTTCTATTATGTATCTCATATATAATACATTTTTATATCTTGACACCCACATTCATTATAGATATCAGCACTTCCTGTGTGGAGAGAAGTTGAACTCTGAGCCCTCAGGCCTCCCTAAGTTCTGGGGCATACTGAAAATGATAATAACCCATGGTTTGTTTTGCCATATTACTTAATTAATCCAGCTGCTCTTGAATTGCATTCTTCTTTCACTGGATATTAAACCAACTTGTCAATTGTAATTGCAGAGCTCCTTTTTCCTTTTTTATCTCATTCAGGCCAGTCCTACTGAGTCTGTCTTTTCTTGCATGATACTGCTTTAGTTCAGTAATTTTTAGTCTAAGGGAAATACATGGTATTAAGAGTTGAAATAAAAAGAAATGGCCAGTAAGTTTCTGAAATAATACTTGTAATTCATATATAAACTTAATTAATATATCAGAATATTTTCATTATAAAGCTGTATCTGTAAAACATAATAAAACTTGTACAGATGATTCTAATAACTTCAAGGCTTTAATACGTTTCCACTCTGATGTGTTAAAGATGCGTCAGTCTCTTAAAAYGGGCTCACAGTGCAACTCTACCACTTGTACAGGAAAACAAGTACTTCCAAGAAATATCAGGTAAMATTCAGTACTTGCAAAGTTGCTTCTTTCTCTCTGCACAAGCACACAAAGTTACTTTTAAAAATCAGGTGCATAGCTTTCTTGTCTTCATTTGATTTTTCCATCTTCCTTCTTCTATTGACAGTGAACAGGAAAACATATGCACATACAAAGAAAGCACGAGCAAAGCATTAACAAATTAAGGYGAATAAATGCCATTATCTCCATCACCACCTGAACCACAGGAGTGTCCATCTGATGTGGATATTCCTGGCCTTCAGAGAGACATGACCTTTGTGTCATCATTTGTATTGTTTTGCCCACCAAATATTCTAGAATCAAGACCTCTGAACAGCTCCTGTAAGAACACAGAACTTCAACTTTTATCATAACTGTGAGCATGATCAGGCTCAAATAAACAAGCAGATATGTAGTCACATAGTTCTGCCAGCTAGAGACCATAGATGAGCTGTATCCTTTTTTGTCCTTTTTGCAGAACAGTCCCCATTTTCATTCCTTCTTGAAAGATATGGTCCTCATAAGTCTTTTCTCTTAAAGTATCTATATGCCTGATGTTTAACACCAGTAAATATTTGTTCATTACCCAGGGAGCTGAAACCTAAAAACCACTGAATCAATGCTAACACGTGATCTGCTCATCTTGTTTATCTCTCTGTGCATTTGTTTTATTTATTTTCTCAAGCATATTTAGTGTGCAGTCTCTGTGTGGAGTATTATATATTTCTAAATAATGCAATATTGCTGACAGGGTTTACATGACAGAATCATTGATATTGATGTGACAGCCTTAATGTCTCTCTGCTTATTATTATGAAGTATCTTTGCTATGATGCAGAAAGTAGTATTCTTAATCCTCTCTTCACTCTACATGATTAGTTGTGCTCCCCTAAAACAAAATCTTAATTCATTCTGAATAGCAATGGTGATCTTGACAATCAGTAACACTCATCCTCAGTGTGATAGCCATTCACCAGCTATATTCTTTTTGTTCCCCTTTCTGTGAGGCAAAAGCCCAGACTAGGCAGATACCTCCCTTACTCACCTGAATCATCAGTCACCTCCATGAACAGCAGGCAAGCAGGGTACCCCAGCAGCACAGTGAGTATGCTTCCACATGGCGCCAAAGATATTCTTACAGATGAGAAAAGGAGGCCTAAGCATCACTAAGGGGAGAAACTGAAATAAAAACTAATAATATCCCAAAGTGAGTTTTTTAACATTTCTCAAGTGTTGTCGCTAGAGCTCAGATTCGTTATCTCATCTAGGCAGGCAGGCAGGAAGTGTCTACAGTTACCTTTGCTTAAACTTTCCCACTGGTGCAATGGTTTCTTAGTAGTTCTGCCTGCTTGTTTATGGCTAAGTTTTTTTAGCTGCTCAGAACCCAGCTGTCTAAAGCTCCAGCARACTGTGCTGTGCTAATCACTACTGCCAGCAAAGATCTAATGCACACCTGACATAGCAGTTGCTTCATTTTATAAAATGGACTGTAGAGAGAATGGGACTGCCTCTGCCACATAACCCAAGCAGCTATTCCCAGACTGCCAGAGAGCTCATTTTGCTACATAATGTTAAAGGTATGGGCTCTGGTTATGCACTGTTTCAGCAACARTAGTTATTAAATAGCTCAACAGATCCACCATCAATTTACAATCAATATTGTTCTTATTTAGGGATCTATTCCCAATGCTGCTTCTCTTACCCAGAGTAGCTGTGGATTCCCTATCAGTTGAAGTGTTCAGGGTCTTGGATGGGGCTCTGAGCAGACTTGCTCATGTCAGAGGGGTTGAAACTAGATAATCTTTATGACTGGCCAAACCAGGCCAAACTCTTCAATGAGTCTTTGATTTTATAATTCTGTGTTTCTGCTAGAGAACAGTGAATTTCTCTACACTAAAAAAAAAATACTTTTAGTTTGTTTTGTTGATCTAAAAGTCACAGAGATGCTGCATCTGTGTGGTCCAAACACATACTTACACTAAACATCTGGCTTGCATTTTCTTGTTAATAGCATGGAAGTTAACCATGTTTCAAGAGGTTTTAATTGTCCAGTAGAGTAGTCCTTCATTTTATTTCTATATATTTCTTGTCACTATGAATTACTTTCATGTGTGGAAGTAACACAGCTCTTGGATGTGGTTTGGAAATTTTGATTTCCTAGTTACAATTCATAACAACACAAAGAAGGCTGGCTGATTATGGATCTGAGAGAAGGATATAAAATCATCCAGAATTCAATTAATATCTAGAGTACAGAGTAGTACTGATCAGTTTACCCAAACCATCATCCCCTGACTTTAATTGTAGCTTAAGGTCCTTGGAATTATTTTTGTACGTTTTTAGTATACCAAAATGTAAGGATTAATTGGTGTTTTAATTTCAAAATGTTGTAAGCAGCTATAAAGCACAAAAGCAGTATGACAACGACAGGGTAACCAACTTAGTAAAGCCCACACAGAAAACTACTCCCACTATTCAGAAGTTTGCCCACATTATCACTTCGTTGCCTTATCATACCCAGCTCTTTTTTGCCACCTCTAAGTCAGTTGACGAGATTCGCTTCCAATTACTTGTATTTTCTTTATTATATGGCTGCAATGAAAAGTCCATCCTCTGGCTCTTTGCTGGCCAGTGTAAGCAGTTTCAGTTCACCTCTCAGCAAGCAGGAAAACYGTATCAGCAATCAGAAAAATGAGCTGACCTTCAATCTCAGCAGACAAGGCCTCATGYGTACAGGGAAAATGAATTCTGGATGGGCTTCTTCAGAGATATGGCTAGCTCACATTGGCAAAGCCAGGCATATTGTTGTACTTCTGCTGTAGGCAAAGAGGGCTCAGGTTTCCCATCTATCAAACATCCAGCAAGTTTTCTCTGAGAGCTCTGCTCTCACTGCAAACTACAGAAGACCATAAAAGTTGTGCAGTCGTGGTTTGCTTATTTTTTTAATGCCATGATGTTTTGGAAGAAATCACCTTTAAAAATCTTTCTCTATAATATCAACTCTTTTCTAAGAGTTCTCAAACAAAAGAACACACTGCAAAATACCACATGCACATGGCAAATGGTCCTCACTCAAAAAAAAAAAAAGAAGATAAGAATACATCTGAAGTATGTCTGAAGTACCTCTTACTTCAAATATTAGTGGTACAATCTGCAGAGACAAAAAAAATAATTTTTATGTGATTCAGTGTAATTCTTCTGTTGGCAAAAATATTGCARTATCAGCTATAGGCACAGACAAGGGAAGCCTATCCATGATATCAATTCCAGAAAAAGGCTAAAAAATTGCCACACTTGAAGTAATTAAAAAAAGAAAAAGAAATAGGGTAAAGTATTTCTCACCAAATAATATTAGGGGGCAATTCAGAAAGCAATATGGCATATAATAAAAATATTATTTTAAATCAAACATAATACTTGTAAATCACCGACTGTTTTCACTCTACACATTCCTTTTCCAAAGCTCAGTTTCAATCACGTCTCTTAATCTATCTTAACSAAGTCTTTGTCTCCCTCCTGTGTTCAGACTGTTGTTAACATGAATTTGACAGAAACTAAGATCTCTTTCAAATATTTACAGTCACTGCTTTAAAATCTCTTTTTTTAACCCAAGTCATATGTAAAGCAACATTAATGCTTCTGAGATAACATAAATACTTCCCAGACAAAGGCTAATTCACATCTGATAAAAGCAGGTCAGAAAAAAAATGCAAACAATTTAATGTGGTCCCTTTGCAATTTATGATTGATTTTTTCCCCTGCTAAGATACTGGATCAAAAATTTCTTGGTACACTAATTTTCAAAAACTTGTCCAAGACCTCTAAACCTTTCTTTTAACTGTCAGACTGCTGAATTTACATGATGTCATCAAGCAATGACTTTCAAAAGCATTAACATCAGAAGGGGGAGAAATTATTAATGCATAGATGAAACATATCATTAAATCTTAAACTAATCAATTATTAAATTCTGCACTATCTTAGTAAAGTTGCCTGTTTTTATTTCCAAAAGGCTTATATGGAGCTAAGGTGGATATATCATACATTTTTGATGTWCACACACATCTGTGCTTCACTCATTAAGTAGTGTGAGACTGCTTTAAAAGAAATAGCCTGGTACCTGGGAAAGACCCTCAAACACGTCATATAAAATCTACCCATTTATTTTTCCTTTCTTTTCCTTTTCCTCATATTTGCAGCAGCCAAGAAAACTGTCTTCGTGAAATTACTAGTATGTGGTTTGTTGCTGTATTTTTACAAATATTTTACAAATATTTTACAACACTGAAAGTGTTCCCCTCTTTAAGAAAATCTGTAGAGCRGAGCTTTTCTCTTGTGCCATAAGGGAACATATTTCTAAATCAAGTCATATTATTTGGAAGGCACCACATCTGATATTTGAATGTTTGAACCTCCAGGGCAGTAGACAAAGTGTTTCCAAATAATAGACACATTTTTGTATGAACCCTTAGAAATTTGTAGAAGAATGTTCCAAACCAATTYCCAACTTCCAACCAAAAAAAATTATACACATAGACAGCTACTGTCCATGTATTTGGCATAAAAGTTTTTTTAAGAAAAGCTATCATTTCAATCTAATGGAAGTCTGGGATAAACCACAATATAACACCTGYTGAGTTACATGTCTCTTGCTTGCTGTAAGCCTATTCCATTAGCAGTAGCTTGTAGTCTTCCAATTTCTCTTTGCTGATATGTGTCTATCCCTTTCCAAAAGGAGAATGAAGACCTCAGGCCTCCTAGACCTTACTCATATGTACTTTAGCCACACACACACCTCAAAGTCAAGCCTGGTAGATTCCTTTCCAATAAGCTGAGGCAGATGATCCAATTCAAAAAGTATTTATAGCATTAAAAAATASCTTTTTTAATGAAAACTACTTTTGTAGCCCTTTTGTAGAGCTTGGATTTATTTGCTATCGTTTCTGTTCCCATTTCCTGCCTGCTCAAGAGATCACAAAAATCTTCCACGTAATTCTTGCTTTGGCTTGGTAAAATAAGAAGGAACAAAATAAGGACAAAAATATCTTTGGGCAAATAATTTGGTATAACATAGTCAATAGTTATCTAAAATTTGCACACTCTTCTTGTTATTGTGAATTACTTAGCGCACATTAAATCATTACTAACCTTTTGGGTTTGTACTCTAAAATGCTACCTGATGCTTACGTTTTTGATCCAAAGGAGGAGACAAAATTTTTCCCCAGTGTCTAACTTTCAGTTGTTCTAATAGAAAATGTTAGCATTTTCCAAATCCTTCTATTCTTTCAGTCACTRGAATTCTCTCTTAGTCAGCAGTCTGTGATCTGATTTTCCATAAACCTGTACCTTCATTGACTTCTGCAGCATGGCACATGTCTCTCTCAAGTTGTAACCCATCACCCTGGTATGTTATCACCATTCCTGTTTCAAGGATAAATGAAATAGTGTTGTTAGTTTTATGGCTTTGAAAAGCCCTCCAACAGGGGGGTAGAAAGTACATTGAAGTATTTTTGAAGTATTTCTCACTATAACCTTTTTTACCCAGCTAAAGAGAAAGGCAGTGTAGTAGAACTAAAATAAAGCCTGTTCACAGAGATTTTTCAGCACTTATCTTCTATAGCATACCAGCATTTGAATATATTTTGTCTCCCTGAATCTTTGCTTTCCTCCTTTTCCATTTTCTAATATTCAGAAGGCAAAAGCAACCACAATAGCATGTAAGTTGGATTTGTAACCCATTCTGAGGGGGTGAACACTAAGTAGGTCACAAGAACACAGATACTGATGGGGTTGTTTGCCTGTGGGGTGAGGAAAAGCTCCCACACTTCTGTCATGCACCTTCTCTAATGCAATGTGATAGAATGATCTTAGGCAAAATGTAGAGTCAAGTAGGCTTTTCTTTGGCCTTCAGAGATGATTTTGCTTAAGTGTTGAAGTACTTAACCCACCACTCAATAACAGTCTTGACTACTAACATTACCTTTGAAATAAGCAGTAATATGAGTGCTTTGTTTGGCAATAGATGTTGCATGAATTCAGCTGCAGTTAGACAAGCCAAGCTTTCAATTACTGCAGACACCATGGTGGAAAGAGGGCCAGCATGTGGGCAGTAATTTTCATTGTTTGCTTTACTCCTGTATCCTTTGATAGCCAGCTGGTGATGGATGGGAAGCAGTGTAATGATGCAGACTCTCTCTTCTGAAAGCCATTTTGTACAGCAATCCAGATACTAATAAAACCCCATGAAATACCACATTTTTATGAACTGCTAAAGTGATATGACTGTTATATGTTGATAATGATGAATTGAAGGAGTAATTGGCAACAATTTATTACCCTTTTCCTTGAGAGAAAATTACTCATACAGCTAAATGATACCAGTATATTATGAAAATGAAGTCATTCTCTTCCTAGGCTACTCCTCTTACAGCTAGAAGCCATGTATGTTGTTTATGCAGCTACCTCTACTGTTCCGTTCTGAACTCCATGCAGAAAGGGCTGCTCTTCTTTTTGTGGTACACAGAATGCTATGATCCAGACAAKAATCACAAGATTAAAATCTTTTAACAGAAATAATAGCACCAAAATATTTTGTAGCCCAAGGAGATTGAAAGGAAACATTTCTTTATACAGCATATAATGATACAGTCTAATTTCCTGAACAAGTAACTTATTCAAGATAGTAAAGTAACAAATATCCTACTGAGRAAAAAATGTTCAAAATTAATTAAAGAGGCCAAAAGAAATTATCTGAATAATTAAAGTAATCTCTATTTGTTCAAAGCAAGATAAGCATACAGGAATATCTCTTTAGTTCTCATCTCTGAAAACAGATCAAAGATTACCTTCTTGAGAGGAGAAAGATATTCATTAGATCCTTAGTCATTCAGTGGAATCATTCACCTCAACAAAATTTGTCTTCAGTCAATTTTGTAATTGCAGAGATGTAATAAATACACAAATAGCATGGAGTATCTTTCAAAGAGCCAAAGGAAAGCTTTTGATAGCCACATTGACAGTGGCATGAGGTCTCCTGAGCATTCTTTTTTATATAGGAAATGTTTAATTGCTTTTTATTGAGCAGAACCTTTCCTTCTGCTTGTAAAAGAAATTACTGCTTTCTCCCTCTGGTTCAGTCAGAGGAAGTTAATAGTCCCAGTTTCCTCTGGCAACAGACACAGTTAATGACTGGAAGACTATCATAAACAGGGTTTATTGCCCAAATTACAATCCAGTTCTTAACCAGCCTTCTCATTTCAAATTGTCCTCCTGGCATTTTGGTGATTCTCTGTCTTATTATCTGGGTTCACAAAGACAGTTCTCTGATGTTTAAAAACTTCATGTGCATCTTTTTTTTTTTTTTTAATAGTATTCACATTGCTGGAAACTGTTAATTTCAGTGTGAAAGGTATAGTTATTGACTTCATGACACCAAAGTGCTTCTCAACAGAAGTGATTCTTCAGCATGCAGCTAAACCTGTGTTCAAATACAAAAAATAAATAATTCCTTCTCTGCCCTGAAGCTGTTCCTTTTGGTGTAATATCTAAGTGCTATTATTAATGCATTTGTATAACAAATATAATTGAATAGGAAAATACTTGTGAAATCTTTAGGATAAAAAATAATAGAATACTCCATATGTGATAATTATTCTTACTATGACATCATAAATGTACAGAGATATTTGCAGACTAAGATCCCTGTTTTATAGTTCTGTCAAAGAAGTCAAACATATTGACTAGGTGTAGCTGCATTATTGTTGGAACACATCACAAAATGAGGAGACTTAAAGAAAAATCAGGACAGRTTTTCTCTAATTATTTAGCAATTTAGCAATGGGAAGTGCTATGCAAAGCAAAAACTAAAAATTGTATTTCTTTGAAGGGGGATTTTAGAAAGGAAGATGTTCAGGATTGCAGACYAGAGAATTTCTTGGCTATTGCACTTCATAACTAGGAGTCAGATTTTCTGAATAGATGCATCCGAGACAGACAAATTCAGTAGCAAGAAATGTAAAAGCCACATTTCTGCCAGGACAAGGACATAATTACAAACACTGTATAAACCTAATCAGTAAGTTGTATTGTCACAGATTGCCAGAGGTAACAAAAGTCTACAAAGAGCATAGRTTTGAAATGTGATAAAGTCTCACCATGAACTCCAAAAGTCATTAATGCATTTATATCAAACAAGTCTCCAGAATTTTACGTAATTAAAAAATAAAAAACCAAAACAAATAGAATAGAGGAAAAAAATCTTAAATTCATTGGAAGTGGGAGAAAATAGTGATTATTTTTAATTATACCATCCACTCCCTAAATCTCTGAAGAATCAGAAGACTTCCAGCTCTCTCAGGGCACTTCAATGATGCTGTCCTCTATAATTCAGACTGGTGACTTTTAAATTTAAGTGTTGTATAATCATCAGTATCACAATTCTGAAAATATTTACTGTCACTGCATTAGGATTTTTACATCTCATATTGGCATTTTTAATGCTAAATATAAATAATTGTATACATATTAGGTCTTTTAATTTTTCATTGAGCAAAATGAGGCTTCTATAAAGGATTTCAAGATTGACAGAAAAAWCCCCATCTATGTAGAGCAGAGATAACATCTAGTTTGCTTATGGCTAAGGATTCATTCAAGGGTTTATCTATGTCTCTGTAAGAGATGTTGCAACAGGCACAATAAAGATAGTAAATATTTTCAACAGGCTGATTTCTTAGACTATCTAATTAATATTTATAGAGTATTTCAATATCACTGACTATGGCATACTTGGATTGAATTAGAAAGCAACAATCAGCAACTGACAGAAGACTTTGTATCCAGGGCATAAATGGTGAGTCTTCCAAATGTTGCTTACTTTTAGCTAAAGATGGTAAAAATRCTGTTACTATTTCTAAAATCAAAGAGTAAAGCACAGAATTTTGTTTAAGTCCAGTTTCAGCCTCACTATATTCTTTCCTTACTGTGTCAGTATTCTCTTTGGCTCAGAAGCTCATTTTTTGCAGGGCAAGATACAGGATAATAATGCAAAAGACTGCAACTGATGACAAATCCCATAACATTTTTATTTTGTGTTATTGCTGTGGTGTACAATAGGTGATTTCCTGAGTCTGGTATCACACCASGGAGCCAGGGACCATGGTACACATACAGATTCTCCAAAAGAGCTGTTCCTCTCCCCAGTTGCTGCCTGGGAATTGGAAGCTCTTCCACAACATCAGCAACAGCTGCACCACAAGCATACTACAAGATTTACATCAATCTATGAGAAAAAGCCACTCTAGATTAGCCCTGCTGAGCAGCACCACTTTCTCCTTCTAATAAAAGCCATCAAGCATGAAATTTGCCACTCTGTGTCTTTCAGCAATCAAGTGCCATCATTTCACTTTGACAGCAGAGAAAGGAATTAGTCTTTATAAAAAATATCAAACAGACGTACCTTGAGTGGGACATGAAGTTGAGGGCTAGGTTGTTGTCTGCAGTAGGTCCTTATTTTGACAATTCCAGCAATGGGAGAGATAAAGGACATCTGAAACCAAACCAGAGCTGTATAAAAGTGACAGAATGGCCACTTCAGCATTCTACTCCAACAGAGTATCTGTTGTAATCTATGCCCATTTTAAGATTCTCAATCTATATTTCAACCTGACTGAATCTTGAATGCCTTCTCTGAGTGACAAGTAGACAATCAGAGGACTTGGAAATCAGACCCTAACATGGGAAGAGGCATGATACAAAGATGCAGATCACCCTGTAGGACAAAACCGCACCCTGATTTTTTCAGAACCCACAGTCTGACCATAACACTTATTATTGAATAATGTTCAGCACCATCCTATGTCTGCCCTACTCACAAAAAATGTCTCAGCACTCCATGCACCTGCAATACAGGCATTCTGATAACTGCCTCACAGCACAAACSTGCAAAACAGGTGAGGGATAACCTGAGGTTGTGGGATAAATGACCATGCGGTTGGTCTCTTTAAGAGGCAATAATCCCTAGAACAGATCGGTTCCACTTGCTCTGGCACTTGAGCTCCCTCCTCTGGTCTGGGACACAGCAGGCTGGCATTGCAGTAAACTCAGTAGCCTGTAGGTCTGTTGGTGAGTTTTAGAAAGGCAGAACATGTGTCACAAGTCCATCGCAGTACAGTTACTTTCTGCATACCTGTTAATGGGACCTTTATTTTTTAGGTGAAACAAAATCAAAACAGATTAATATGATCTCTCAGCTTCATAGCTACCATATGTTGGATGAAAAGATAACTGGTTCGGAGTTCCAAGAGTCATAAAAATTCAATTTATATCCACTTATTCCTGAACTAAAAGGATATGTGCAGTAAGATATTACGAAGTATGGTCTAATAGACTATTAATAGAAGCATGGTATAACTGTGTGGCAGACAGCCTTTACTTTCTATAACTAAACACTTCATTAATGACCAATTAAATAATCACCCTGAACTAGCTTATTTGGTGCTAGAGGTAAGTTTTTAAACAACGTTTTAGAAAGCCAAGTTGTTATCATGCAGCATATTGGAAAACATGGTGCATCAGAAAGATCTACACCACTATTAATAACATGTCAATAAAGTCCATTRTCATTCACTCAGTTGCACTTTAGCAGTACTAAACATTACCTCAGGAAAATCAGATCTGGAGCATAATAAACACTCCCCTTGCAGTAAGTGACAGGAATGGTGCAGCTGCAGGTGACAGGGACACCACAGTGCAGGCTGTTGCTATCTGTTACAAAGAAAGAACTGAAACAACTTTCAGTGACTCCAATAAAATACACTGCCTTGTCTAGAGCCTTGTTTCACTGAAATATTTGCAGATGTCTTACATAAATGCCCACATGCTTAGTCTCAAGACTTTGAGTGATTTCATGGCATAGTCTCAATTATTGTCCAAGGGAAAAAAAGCACAAGATGGGCATCACAGGACAGAAAGATTTATCCACCTCTCCACAAAACAGCAGCCACAGCTATAAGAGGCCCTGAGCTGCCAAGCTGAGCTATCTGCCCTTTGGTCAGTTTGTCCCCTGTTATCAGATTAGGAAAGAATTAAGAAAACAAAAGAAAAAAAAACATGTATCAGCAAAAAAATAATCAGGTAATTTGCTCCACAGCTCTTGTCAAAAGTGCCACCCGATGCAGGGCTACAGACTTCTGGAGARTAGGGTTTTTTTACAAGAAGACCCTCAGCCTGCTGCTAGCTGAGCCATGGAGGGGCTGGTGGAAAGCATGTGGCTGGAGACTGTCTGTTTCTCACCCCTTGACTGGTGGCAAATTCCCCATGTCTTAATACAGCTCTGTGAAGAAACATGCCTAAATTTTTGGCCTTTAAAGCAGCACCTCTCAGAGAGCACTGAACTTGTGAGCACTGGGCTGAACAATCAGCAGCAGGAACAGCATTTGTTAACACTGGTTAGTGTTAGCATGACTTCTCACTCAGCCCACTCATTCCTTCTCTTTTGCACTTTGTCCGTCTCCACGTTCCCTCATGGCAGCCACCTAGCCTTGTATCTCCTACACCATTTTGATCTATCTCCCTGCAAAGGGCAGGTTCTCTGGGTATCAAAGCCACCAGTGTGATTTTTGATAGGTTCATAGCATGCCCAAGTTTAGAGAAGGAGCTTGAGCACTTCATTGTAAGGACTTTTAAAACTCCTGCACCAGAACATGGGAACTTGCTGGCTATCTCTTCTTTTTTCTTTCTGGAATTCAGAAACAGCTGAACAGCTCAGCTTCTGAATCCCTTCTCTTCTGTTGCTCAGAATGTTGTCTCAAGYGTGAATCCTAACTACCTCTGTCTTAAATACCTGTTATTGAATAATTATTTTTGTAATATTGTTTTTTTAATAAAAACTGTGGGTTTTGTAATGAAACACTGCACCTTGTTTTGTCATAGGCAGCACAGCTGTAAAGCTGCAAAGCTGTAGTGTGTTTTGTGTCTATTGTCCCTCAACCAATGGAAATCGCTTTTCCTCCTCCTTTACCCTAGCATGGGACATAGTGTGTGGCCAGCCGAGTTCTAATTGTTTTGCTCTCCCTTCATTAATCCCCATGTATTCCACTCAATAGAACCAAAAGTGGCAGCAGCAGTCTTGAGAGCAGCTGCAAGGTTTCTGGGAGCGTTATTACCTCTGTGATGAGCTGCAATAYACTGTAATCAGTAGCACATCACGTTCAGCCAGCTAACCTGCCTGACYGAAGGTGTGAATGGGGAAAGAGATTCAGGAAGTGCCATGACTCAGAATATGCCTGGATGCCTGGAGTAGGACATACCGAGGCCCACTGCCAGTGAGGTCTCTGGCTTCTCCACTAGAACTTCACATCTTGTTGCTAAAATTAACAATCTGGCATCAGATCTCTTTAATAGCAATGTAAAACAGAAGTAATCCAAATCATTTAAATGAGCATAAGTAATGGAATGAGGGTCATAAAATTCTCTTTTATCCCACATTTTAACAGCAGTTATATTCTTTTCAGAGAATAGTCACCACTTTCTAAAACTGAGCTTTTGATGGTATTGCAGTAATTTAATATAGGGACTGGATTTTTGAGACTTCATTTTAGACAACATAGTACCCCTTACAGATTAAAAAAAATTCATAAGGTAAGCGTCACTCTAAGAATAAACTCAAAGCAACCCCCACACTCAGCAGTCTGGGACATTTCGGCTCCTAAGCTCCCTTATATCACAGGTTTTTGACATGGGTTGCTAGATGAATATATTCTGTAAAACAGCCTAAACATAATCCAAATGTAATCAGATAGACATGTAACAAAAAATTCCCTGCCCTTTAAATACTTAAATGAAATAAATTTCTCTTTCACAGTTCCATGCTGCAGTATCAGGAGCTCATGATTTCTCAGGGATGTACAAGTTTCTCAGCAACTTGTCCCCTAACTGCCTGTGGTGACTGGAATCTTCCCCATTTGTGAGCCAAACTGGTTAACTGAGGCAAGAGATTTAGGCCTTGGAAGTCACATCAGAGCTGTGGCCATCTCTAGTGATGCCTCAAGTAAAATAATGCTCATCTGGCACTTCACTCTTGTGCAACTTATGAATTCTCTTTCGTTTTCTTGGACCTCTGCTCTACACAAAGCTGAATTGGGCTAAGCTATTAATTGTCCCCAAAACATTGATAATTTGCTTTTTACTGAGTAGGGCTCCACGCCACTGTCTTCTGCATAGACAGGTACACAGACCATTTGCAAGCACTTCAGCAGAGAGCAAGGAGAAGCACAATGCTGTAAATCATGGTGCTGTAAATCACTGACCCTCTTCTGCTCTTGTGGATCTTTCCCATTAGTATCTCCTGAGACACAGAACTTCCCAGCCTTTCACATTTTCTAAATGGTTAGCCTGTTTCTTTGGTTTAATCTGACTGAGATCAGACTGATAAACAAGGTTATTCTTTGTGTGTAAAAGACATTACAAGGAGAGTTTCGTATTCTCTGGGGTTTAACACAGAGGATAATGGGCAGCACTCCAGATTGTTTATGCTGTCTTTCTATCATTTTCCTCTGTGAATATAGTTTATTATTCCACAGACATATACTTCCTGTCTACTTCTGGCTCAGTCTTATTCCAGAATTAAATTGCTTTAAAAGATTCCTTTTTGCAAAATATCCTTCCTTTCACAGACATGGAGAGAGCCACACAAAGTGTGTGCTGCTTCATATCCACAGGCATTTGACATCTGATCCTTTAAGTAAATTCCTCAATGCTTTTCATTATGCATGACCATTCTTAATATAACAAGCTCTGTATTTTCTGCAATCAGAATAAGAATCTTAAATTAATTAGCTAAATAAAGTTTTTAGGAAAGTAAGAACTGGAAGCAAATATACTGGGCACAACAGTGTTCCTTCCACTGCTGTTCATTTTCTTTAAGTAAGTATTTAGCAATGCTCAGCAGCATTTTGGCTCAGTATTTGAAAGTGTTATTTCAGTATTGCAGAGCTGGGGCAATTCCGTGCTGTGACCTGCCCCTATTATGCATTTGTCCCATTCTGAGCAACAATTTGCTTCATCACAGAGTGCTTTGTGTTGTAAGGGGCCTTCAAAGATTATCTATTCCAACTGTGGGTAGGGACTCCTCCCACTAGAATAGGTTGCTCAGAGCTCCATCCAAACTGGCCTTGAACACTTCCACAGATGGAACATCCACAGCTTCTCTGGGCAGCTTGTTCTAGTGCCATAAAAAATTATTCTTTATGTCCTATCTGAACCTAACATTTTAGTTTAWCGTTTAAAACAGTTATCCCCTTGTCCTCTTAAGTACAGATCCTTAGAAAAAGTCTTGCCCTGTATTTCTTATAAACTCTCTTTGTATACCGAATGCCCACAGTAAGGTCTCCCCAAAGCAGTGTCAATAGAATAACTGTGGAATTATTTCCATATTGGATAAATAAGACATGCTTAAGGATATATATAAAATCACAGKAATCAACACAATCAAAACACAAATTAAAACTTCATAAAACAAGGGTATCTAATATTCCTCTATACATGGTATCTTTTAAAATATAAAGGATTTGTGGTTGATTTTTTGGAACACATTCCCTTACACGTGTATCAGTGGTTGAAAGGCACTGTGGCAGGCCATCTGTTTCAACCTTCCTGCTCAAACAAAGTCATCCTAGAGCACAAGGCACAGAATTGTGTCCAGACAATTCTTGAATTTTCCTAGTGGAGGAGACTCCAAAACTTCTCAGCACAATCTGTTCCAGTGCTTAGTCAAGTTTTTCTTTATATTCAAATGGAAGGTCCTGTGCATCCTTTTGTGCCTGTTGCCTCTTGTGCTATTGCTCAGCGCCACTGAGCAGAGCCTGGATCCACCCTCTTGATGCCCTCCCTTCACATACTTATTGATATTGATCAGGTCCCCATCTCTTCTCTGGGCTGAACAGGCCCAGCTCCCTCAGCCTTTCCAAGTAAGAGAGATATTCCAGTCCCCTCATCACCTTTGTTGCCATCCACTGAACTTGCTCCAGCAGCTCCGTGTCTTTGTGCTGAGAGGCTCAACAGTGGACACAGCACTCCAAATGTGTCTCACCAGAGCTGAGCAGAAGAGCAGGATGATCTCCCTAGACCTGCTGGCAATGCTCTTTCTTGTGCACCCTAGGACACCATTGGCTTTCTTGGCCACAAGGGCAAAATTTTGGGGTTTTTTCCATTCAGGTGCAGTGAGATGTCATCTCAATCAAAACTTGGCAGAGAGCTACCATCAGAATTCTGTATGTGGTTGTCTTCTCTGTGTCAAACGTAGTAGGGGTGGAAGTAATACTCTGGGTTACACACATGAAAATGTGTGAATTTTGCATGAAAATGCTAAACATTTGGTGGTAATAAAGTGGATTATTTTTCACTTACTGAAATGTACACTCTACTGCCTGTTGAAGATTCTGACTAGTGCTGTCAAACAAGCAATTTGATTTCAAAGTAATGCTGTAATTAAAACTACTGCTGATGGGCATCTGGAGCACAATGGGACTGCTTCTCTGATTGTAACAGAGATGTAAAGAAGTAATTGAACAGAGAATTTTTTTCCTCTGCAGCTATTGCTACAATACAGATCAAGTAAATTATGCATTGGGGATACRTTGTGTATTGGTGCAGGCAAAGTGAGAGTGCAGTTCAAGCCTGACATTTAACTAACACACATAAGTGTGTTCTGCCTTGCTTCCCAATCTAGCCAGGTTTTTCCTACAGCCCTTAAGGTGATAGTGGTAGTCACAGAGCCACAAAATAAGCAGTATTCCTGCTGGGTAAACAGGGTAGGGAAGCAAGGCACTGGGCTACCTCTTCAAAGTGGTTCTAACTGGTACACCAATAGGTGACAAAATAACAACTTAATTTTCTACTACATTCCTAATGTTATTCTTCTGTTCTTTGTTCCTCTCCTTTAAATTTACACAAACTCTAAGCCTTGAAATATATCCTCCTATTCATCAGCTGTCACCAGCTGCCCATACCTCACCATTAACTTGGCCCAATGCTTCCTTCAGAATTCACAGAGCACACAGCTCCAGCGCCAGTGTCTATCATCCCTTCTCTTGCCATACCTGACACCTCACAGCACCAGAGCAATGTCCTGTCTTGCACCAAACTACTTCACATCACCAGACAGATTTAGACAACTGAAGACAAGCTTCCATGATGTACCAAACAGGAGGAGGTATCTTTTAGGGGGCTTAGTGAAATACCTCCACAGACAAAACCTTCTATTTCAGTGCTGAGAGACTAGACCCRACAATGCAACTCAGAACTGTGGTATCAGGCAAAGCACAATCACAACWGAGTCAAGCATTAACATGTCTGACACTAAGGCCAAAGATGTGTCTTCACAGTAAAAATGTGCCCAAAAGCAGTATGATTGGGGCTGCTCTGGAAAGAAAGAAAAACCTTAAGCTACTGTGACTGCATACTGACAGGGCACTACCAGCCCAGAAGCTTCCCAGCTTTTATAATTCTGTAGGTCTGTTTTGCCAAGCTTCAAAACCTAGCACCAGAGTTTGAAACTTCTGTACAGTTATTTCAATTCCAAAGCCTACTGCTTACCCTAAGGAAGAATATTCACTAAGGTTTACAGTAGAGAGTTTGTTACTACCATCCCTATTTTTAGCAATACGTCTCTCAAATATCTCCAAATTGCATCATGGAACTACAACATAGAATCATACCCAGATTGGTTCATTACATAAAAATCCTAAGCAGTTTAATGGCAATTTCTCTGACAATAGTTCAGCAAATTTCCACTTTCTCACATGATTTCTTTACATCTCTTTTGTAATTAACCCATTTACCAAAATATACAATTTTTGCCTTTTATGCATAGGAGATAGAATTCCAATTTTCTTGGATTTCAGAAACTGTACAACTTTTGGTTTTCTTACATCAAACATACATTTGTTCTTCAGCTACTTACAAAAAAAAAATCTATCCTTGCATCTCTTTGATCACTCTCCTCCAACCATTCAGTAGGTAATTATAACTTCTTGGTTTCTTTAGCCGAAAAGGGTGGTATTTATCACAGACTGTAATGAACCCTGGTTTTAAATTATCAAGGGTCTAATTGCAGACTGGAATGGGGAATCTTTTTTCCAATTAAATGGAATGATTTCATGCAAAAACTTGTAACATTTCACTTTTTAATTAGGTCTATCATTATTAAGTACAAAAAGGTTCATCCTCATTTTATTTTCTACCCAGAGAACGAAATATGATGAAAATTAAACATATACCAATATAGTGCCAGACCTAGTAACACTTTCAGAATACCTTTGCAACTATTAATACACCACTACAGGATGTCTTTTATTCCTGTTTCATTCCAAACACTTACTTGAATGTCAGAAATAGGCTTAAGCTTTTTACATCCAAACATCCCAGGCTGCATCAAAAATATTAAGCCAGTTATGAGTTGAGAAGAACAAAATGGAATTAAACAGAAACAGGAAAACAACTGAACATACAGTGCATCAGCTGATGCAGGACTCGCTGCACTGCTGCCTGTATGAATAATTTCTCTCCACTAGAATTGTTAGTTAAATAAGGATCTAGTGGCAATCTAGACTTCCAATTCTTATTTAATTCTTGCTTGGCTTACAGATAGTAACTGCTATAGGACGTTCTTATCTTCTGACAAGAATCTCTGGGACATGGTACCTTCCTAAAGGACAGCTGGCACCTGGGCTAAAGAATCCCTCACTGCACACAGCAGAAACAGAGGCAGTGTGCAGCTTTCTCAGCAGCTTTCTCTTTTTAGGCCAGGTCTGGGAAAGACACTAGCCAGAGACTTTTATACAACAAAGGGTAATGCTAGAGCATGCTTTTGTGAAATAAAACACAAGAGTTAGGAGATTATTCACTAGAAAATGAATTGAAAGAACTGTTCATTGAAAAGAGCTTGTCTTATGATTCCCTCTCTGTATGGGCCAACTCAGGTAAGACCAGCATTTTCTTTAACACCTTTTAATGTCTCCAGAGTATTCCTATCACACCAAAAGATCCCTACTTCCAAACACTGAAATTACTGACCCAGCTTGTAAGTGCTGATGAGAAAAAAAGACCAGGGGGCTCAGCAACAGGTTGCTGAAATTCCTCCCACCAATCTGATGTGCAGGAATCAGGATTTCACCGTCCACGAGGGCTCAAAACTTCAAATGCAGACAATTCTGGCTTGGAAGGCTAGAATTGCTGCATGGGTTAGTCTGAAACAAACCTCAGGTAAATAATTCATTCAGATCATGCTTCTGTATTCCCAGTATTCCTGTATGCCCCTCACTTGATATTTAGTCTACCATTGTCCACTTAATGCAGTCTTCACTCTGTACTTTAATTCTACATGGTTTTTGGCCTTATTGGGTTAAAAAATTGACGAGATGCTAGGCACAATTCAGAAGCAGGAAGAGGTTCCTTGTTGGATTCACGAATCAGCTGCACAAGCAAGCTTTTTGTAAACACACAAAAAAGCATGCTTGCTAAGAGGAATCCAAGGCTATTATAAAACAGAAAGTTTGGCTTGTTTTTGGAGAGAGATAAGCCAAAGCTACAGTTGAAAGCAAGTACACAAAACTCAGAAAAATAAATTTATAAAGTTAAAAAGCTTAATGTGGAATCCAAATTACATATTCATAACTGGCAGGGCAAAAATGCTTTTTTAAGCTTTCATAGTAATAGTTTTGTTTCCATGGCTCCTATGGGAAAGACTCTTCTTGGAAAGACAAAACATACATGAGGGAACCTTGCTTTTTAGGAAAAAGGAGTATACCAGATTCTAAAATTCTAACACACATTAATCTTGATTTTCATCCTGAAAGTGACAAAATCAAGAAGTTTCAAACACAATGGTACTTCACATTATGACATGATTAAATTTTATTTTTTTCCACATAATTTACTTTGAGTTACACTAAGTTGACAAAAATCTCCAAAGAGCAGTCTTAAAATGATGAGTTTTCAGACAGGAATGTAAGTCAACACTAGCACATGCCACTGACTTGCTCTGAGATCCCATCAACAAAGGGATAGTACATAATTATCATTAATAAATTGTTACCACTGTACTGATGTTACACAAAAATTAAAAAAAAAAAAAAAAAAAAGAAATCCCCATTGTGTGCTGAAGAGTTTAGCCTGAAACCAGCTGCAGTAATGCTAAACACTCTGACAGTAGCAGATAGCTTCTACACAAGTTAAATATAAGATTAAGGTCAATATATGGGCATTGGCAGTAAAGTCACAAGTTGAGAAAAAGAAGTAACTCAAGGGTTCTATAACAGGAGATCTTCTGAAGATCTTTGTGTAACCACAGTGACCTCTCCAGCAGAGAGTATCAATGTCTGCAGTAAGCTAGAAGGACCAAGAGAGAAAGTGGGACCAACAGCACACTGTAGTGCCAGGAAAAGGCAGAGAAGACTATTATTTACTCCAGTTGGACAAAGTTCCAATTATAAAAGGCTACAGAACTGAACGAATGAAAAGGTAGAACAAATACTGGAACAAGTAGACAGGGAAAACACTTAAGAAACATCAAACAAATAAGTCTCCTGCACTTTGGGCTCAAAGTAAGCGCAGAGAAGTCACAGGCCCATTGAGTGGAATATAGCAATCCAGTCAGGCACAAGGTTAACAAATGAAAAGTAAATTTTTTGCCGCAGCAAATATGCATGCTCCAATATAAGAATGTAACATTAATAACCTAGGAGTTTAATACATAAAATGCATAGAGAAATAAAAAAAACCTTAGAAATTGATTTAATCAGACTCATGAATCGTAGCTTTAAACTGATAAATGTTTATAGGAAGAAAGGCCCAGTCAGCAGACTTTAACCACAATTATATGCAATGGTTATGATAGTAGTTCTAGCATTGGAGCAGCAGCCTGGAGGCCGGATCCTCAAGACAGGAATTCTAGTGTTAATTCCTAAATACTACTGTTGGAATGTATGTAAAAAAACCAAGTAGATAAACCAAGTAGATGTCCCTAGAGACCATGTTGGTTTATATTCATTATGCAGTCACAGAGTATTTGTAAAGCATTACAGATAGCTTAAGACAAATTTAGTTTCCTGAATTTTACTAAAAAGAAGGCATTGCTGAGGTCAGTTGTGACTAGAAGTGATAAACAGACTCAGATCTACAGTATCTTACAATGTTATTCATGTTTTAACCACACATTTTCAAATTGGAATCAATCATGATCAACCTGGGGATCTTCACCTTCAGCAAAGCCAAAGTTATCACATCATTGCAAGACTGGGCCTCTGTCCCATTCGGTTAATTAAAATTTCTACAGGAACTAAAAGAGAACAAAACTTGTGCCCTACAGCCATGCAGTACCACAGTAATGCTAAAACCCTTTAGCTTTTATTTCTTAGATGTGCAGAGTGGCTCTAAACCATGGGCATTTATGACTGATGCATCTGCATGAAGCTTCTCATGAATGTTGCAAGCTTCTGAACATCCTCTACAGTCACCGCATTATACAAAGAGGCACGGATTCCTCCCACAGACCTGAATTGGAAATAGGAAAGGAGAAAAAAAAAGATCCAGGAAAGTTTTGTATATTCTGAAAAAGACATTAATAGTAGTCACAGACATTTAAATCTATTCCTACTCTACAGAAATCACAGAAATCACAGAAATTCTAGGTTGGAAGAGACCTTTAAGATCATCGAGTCCAACCGATGTTCTAACACCTCAACTAGATCATGGCACCAAGTGCCACATCCAGTCTTCTCTTAAACACATCCAAGGATGGTGCCTCCACCACCTCCCTGGGCAGATGATTCCAGTGTTTGACTACTCTTTCAGTGAAAAACTTCTTCCTTAAATCTAACCTGTAACTCCCTTGGCGCAGCTTGAGACTGTGTCCTCTTGTTCTGTCTAAAATTATGAAGTTCGTGTTTATGTGCATGAGAAGCAGTATTTAATTTTTCAAGGCAGGCTTGCAATCTAGAGACGCTCAGTATTTATTAGTTACTTACAGCTCCAAAGCTGTAGCCCAATGACATCAAAAAAGTAATCCCACAAACAGTACTGAACATGGGAAAGAACTCTTGCAACCAGGTAGACAAGCCACCTGACAGGCTTTATACACTGATACAATCTAACCTCAAAAGGTATCTTCTTTGGCATCTGCACAGAGACAGATTTGCAGAAGAAAGCAGAATCAAGGATAAAGCTCTCTGAAGCCCGCCACTTCACCTAAGCAGTAGCTGAGCCACCAGCAATCCCTGATTACCACCTCTAGACTGCTTTTCTCAAGTGCTGCCAAACCAGTATGAGGAACAGCTTATGTGTGAAAAAGGCTGGTAAATCAATGATGCTGTATCAATGCCTGATGCTGTATCACTGCAGCCATAGTTTGTTCTGCACAGGACAGAGATTGACCAGACTAATGCTTACCGATGTCCTTTCAGAGATATCATGTTAAGTTCCACAGCCTTCTCCAGGAATTTCTTTTCCAGGGCTTCATCGCCCTTGACACTGCCAATGCGGAAAGGTATATTCATTCTGCTTCGGTTCTTTCTCTCCACTGGACATCTAGAAAGGTTGCAGAATGTAATGATTAGCCCATTTTGTGCTAAATTTGTATTTCAGCTATATGCAGTTTGAGAAAGTGAATAATCACACCTGTTTAGAACCAAAGTCAACCCTTCATAATGAAATTGTCATCACTTTCTGTGAAAGAAAGCAACCTTCCCTTTCTGACCAAGTATAATAATGGAAGAGGGAAAGTGAAAGGCTTATTAACCCTTCCTGACATACTCAAAATTGTGCCAGAGAAATGGACATGAGGCTTGTATACAGACCAAATTAAAGAAAAAAGAAAAGAAATATAAATAAAGAAAACAGTTACTTCAGATAGGTGATGTAATTACAGGGAGTCTAAAGCAGTTTCTTCTCTTCCTCTTCGAAGACTGACACTTCTCAACTAGTCAAAAGTGCTACCAGAATTACACTCAGCTAAACAGAACTAAAAGAAGTATAAGAACACAGCATAAGTAAATTTGCACAGACATTAGAAACTTCTGTTAATGATTTCAGTCAATCTTCTGAATCAGCATTACTTGGAATCATGAAGTAGAGAAGAGGTATCTCTAGAACAAATCTTGCACTGCAACATGGCCACAACCTTAAATGAGATGCATCAGAGCTCCTTAATATCTTAACATCCCATTCAATCTGAAGTGAAAAACTCAAGATATGTGTAATTTCTCTATGTGAAACAAAGAAATGATGGGGGAGGAAGAGAAGACTTAAATATCTTTTTTAAGTGTTTCTCCTTATAAGGAGATATTAAGCCTTCAGATTTATTTTTTTCTAAGGCTGTGATGTAGATTCTTGCAAACATTCAATATAAATGAGTTTTTATAAATGGCATGTGAATTTCTAGCTATTATTATGCTAGTTGGAAAAGAATTAGTACCATTCTTTTTAGTTCCTCTATGGTTTCTTTGTCCATGATGTCTCCATGATGAAAAAAAAAAGATCCATCATAACATCTGATGGAAATCCTCTCCTTCAGGTTCAACCAGGAATATAAAGTTCAGAAAGGCCTACACTTCTAAGCACTCCCATATCTGAATTACTGCAACCATTCTCTAGTTTTTAGAATATCCAGTTGCTACGAGGCCATCTGATATAACTCAGTGCACAGACATTGAAAAACAGACTAGAAATGACACAGAGCACTTCATGGAAGAAAGGCCCCATTTGCTAAATGGTTGTCACATGGCTTACTCAGGGAAGCATGCCACAGATTAAGTGCCATGTTACAGCTGGGAAGGCAACTTCAAATTAAGTCTTCCTTTCAGTTATATATACAATTAAAAACTTCAGTTTTAACTGTATTGCTTAGGAAGCTGCATACAGCTAGTAGAACTGCATGCAGAACAGTTAGTGAAGCCTGTTTTGCTTTCCCAGCTGACTATTTACCATTCAATTTGCCTTGCATTTCCCACTCACTGCCTTAAAAACCAACTTTCCAGATACAGATTTCTGTTTGTCACAAAATGTTTTTTTCAAAGCTTCATTTGCTTTCTGACATTTAAGAAAAACCCCCAGGATTTCCCTGGAGTAGGATCACAATCTGATCACGGTGATACTGAAGGTTCTCATTAACTAAGTGGCTAAGAAGAATGCATCAAATATTATGATGAAACTTTATCCCTGCCAATTATAATTGCAGACAGCTTTAATTTAAAATCCAAATTTAATTTGCTGTATTCTAACTTTGACTTGAAAGTAATTTAGGTCCCCACACTGCTGCTTTTACAATTAAAGTGAAGGAAAATATTTCACAATTTCATGGTCAATTAGTAGCCTGAGCTTGGCAAATGTTAAATCAGCTTTTAACTGTGCAGAGGCCCTGTGAGCTCAAAAAAACCTTGCAACTCAGTAAAAGTCAAGAGGGTTAAATCTGCTTTGGGAAGCCAGTAAAAATAACTGAAGAAAATAAACTGTGCATAAAGTACATAAAGAAAATGTATTCCATTGTGAGGTCTGATCTTTCTATTTTGTTTCAGAAGTGTTTCAGAACTTAGCATAATTAGCTAATAAAAATGCTCTGCTTGACAGAGAAAAAGCAGAGTCTTTGACTCCTGGAAGGTGGTAGGGAAAATACAATGCAAATGGGTCTCTACAATTTCTTACATGCAATTTTCTGTTTCCCCAAGAGATTCAGTAAGCACACGTCATGGCAAAAAGAATCTGCATATCTGCTTTTTGTATACTCTCCTCCCACACTCCTGTTTTATTAAGTTAAGAATATGTTTTTTGTAGGGTACACAACTGATCTATACAAGATAAGCTGAAATAACTTCCTACTGGAATGAGACTTATCCTTGGACACTTACCAAGTGAATGGTTTGCACAAATAGTATCTCTAGGAGTTCTCAAAAAAGGTGACTTCAGAAATACAATTAAACTCTCAAAAGTTATGAATGTTTGGCTATGTAGCAAATATTGAAGGAAAGGGGAAAAGCTTAGCAACTTACGCATAAAATCCATTGGATTTGTCTATAATATCATAAATCATCTGTGACTTGATTGAACTAAGTTTAGCCATAGCTGCAGCTCCACCATTATTCTTTATCCATTCCAGTACCAATCCCATGATATAAATACTGCAAAAGGAAAAAATAGTTTTCAGTGAAATTATTCAAACAGGAAAAACACAAGTCTTGTCTAATAGTTTACAAAATGTTTCAGCAACAAAATGCCATTTACAGGCACTTAAGATTAACAAATAAAAATCTAGACTAATTTACAAGTTACGACAACTCTAAACAGATGAAGTATCCTGAAATTCAAATGCCACATATATCTGTTGGACCCAGCTTAATCCTTTGTACCATAGAAGTACACATCCCACAGGCTTCCCCTGCAGCAGGGCTCCCAAAGACATCCCCAGACATGCTGCATGCACTGCCAGTTCCCTGCCTACACAACTGCCTGTCAGATCCTACTTAGAAGGGCTACACAACTGCTTAGAAGGAGCCAGATTTAGCAAAAAAAGTTAATAGCATTTGCCCTCTGCAGCTGCTCTAGCAAAAATAGAGGAGTAAATCTCAAATACGCATACATTAATATGACAGAAATTTAACCCTATTTTCACAGATGCTAAAAATAAGAACTCTAATCCAATTTCTGTCTACAAATTCCTTTTGCTCATGTCAACAGTGAAGTTTAGCAAAACAAATTATGATGCATCACACTTAATTATTTGTTACCAGTCAAGTTCTTAGTAGAGATCTGGAAGCCTACTGGCATTACACGGCTTGAGACCAAGAATTTCAATGCTAGATACTAAGTACAACATWAAAAAAATCCTTGAGGCCTTTTGCCTTTGAGCTTTTGCTACTTGTTCAAGTTCAGACATTTCCCACGACTACAACAATTAACATAAAAACCTGCTCACAAGTTTTTATGGCCTTTATCCAACAAGTTCATTCTTATGAATCCYTCCATTATTGATTCCAAGGGAGTACTCAGAGAACATTACCCTACAAGTTTCCCTAAYACATATCTAGCAGAAGGCTGTTTTAAATTTTGCTGCTTTTTATTTCTAAAGGCATGCCGGTACCAAATCTTTGAACACTTCAGAAAGGCTGCAGAATAACCAAGGTTACAGACTGCCATTTATAGGAAGTACCTTACAATTCTGACAGCACAATCTTGCCACATTTATGACAGCACACTATCAAATACTCTGCTGTAAAGGATTTCAGTGAAGTATAGATTATGCCTTTGGCAAATATACAGAGCTATATTCACCTCTTGCCCTCACTTCCTTGAGCAAAAGGTTTTGGACAAGTCATATTAGAAGTCAGCCTTAGAGTAATTCACAAAAACCCAGACAGCTGAAGCATTTTCTCCCTCTTTTATGTCAATCAAAATAATGTTTCTGGAACAATTTTAAGTGCAAAATGCATTTCAGAGCTTGCAAATGAGATTTTTATAGCAAATTCATTGTTAATTTTAGCTAAACAGTTAGGGTCAAAGAGTCAACTATGTAGTGCCATGAGCTTAAAGCCATTAACATCACCTTAATTTAATTTAACATCTTGCTGAAGTAGCTTTTGCAAATTCAGTTAATATTTCCTGCCTGTTTGCCAGCAAACCATTAACAAATGCAAAGAAAAGAGCAGAGAAAAAGAGAGCTAAGAAGCTTTGCCAGTTCCTTAAACTGGAACAGGCAGCTAGTGCCAAGCCAAACAGATGTGCATCCTGCCAACATTTCAGTCTGTTACATTCTGGATTCTGGAGTGTACTCCAATGTGAGTCTGTAGCATAAAGTGAAATCTGGCAAGCCAGTGATGAGAAAGGAGAAAGACTATTGTTCAACTGTATTTTTAGTTCCCTTAACCACCTACCACTCTGTTAAAGGCTACTGTCAGATACTGAGTAACAGCTACAGCAGCACTTTATTTTCAGAAGTCCTTTGCAATGGCTAAAATAAGGCTGCAGAATTTGATTTGTTTTGCTTTTCAAATCAGAGGAATAACACTGTGTCCAAGTACTGAGATTAAGTAGAACTTTGGTTTTTCATATGGAAATAGCTTTGTACTTGGAAAACATGAATGGCTGGATTTAAAACCTGGCATATTCAAGTMTATGGTGTCCAAAAACAGTGTGCGTGACTTGGCAGCCGGGCAAAYAATCGATCTTGAAATAGAGGTTTCATCAAGCACTGGAAAAGGAAGGCATACATACTGCCTATGTTACAAAGCCGCAATGAGCAGACCAAAATCTGGAAACATTGTATAGCTAATTCTTATTGGGTGTACACAGGCAACAGGGCAGACAGGCTGCCAGTAAGAACACACAATTAAAGCACTGCACACAGTACAGTATGAACACAACTTGGGGGAACTAGTTCTGCACTGTAAAATCTGGCATGAACAAATGTTCACAAGGTTTACTGTTCTGTTGATAAAGATAGCTGCTCCTGTGTCATTGCAACAGTACACTCAATAGYACAATCAGCAGATTCAGAGATACCTAAATTCAGTAAAACTTGAAGTGATACTAATTGTAATGATGGAATTAAGTTATAGGGTTTATATACAGGAACCACTGAACTTTAGCCCTGCACAGTACATTCAATATGTGCTGAAGATCCTTAGGCACCTAACTTTGCAATTCTGGAACATACAAACAAGTGATAAGAGGTGAGACTAAACATCAGTATAAAATTGCATTATCAAATTATCTGAATGAAAAGGAAATCTTTATTTTCAAATTAATTTTAAAAGTTTCTGGGGAAAAAAGACACCTAGATTGAAAATGGTTTTTTTAAGTAATCATTTCAGAGGACACTGGTATAAAAATTCTTCAGGTTAGGAATGGGTAGATACTACTGACTCAACATCTAAATGTTCTAGTAGCAAAGCACTACTTCACTAGTTATCAGAAGCTACAAGACARCAATTTCTAAAAAGTAAGCTGTAGTTAGATCTGCTTCTTGCAAAATGAAATCATCAGATACATGGCCATTTTATGATTTTGATTGCTAGCAATGATTACAAAGTTAGATCAATTTTATCTTTGGATACCAAACCAAAAACTGAGATGGCAGTCAAAGAATTATGCAAAACTCTACAGAAGAGTAAAGCAAAGGAACTACTAAAATGCCTTTTAAAAAATTCTTCTACAATTTCATTTCAAAACCAAGAGTTAGTGAAAGATGTAGAAAGAACAAGAAATATTCTTAAATATTACAAGAATATACATTCTTGTAATATCTTCTATTATTTAAAACCTTAATCACAATAATATTTACCATTTTCCAGTAAAGAAAGTCAGTGGGGATCTGGAGGTTCAAATGTTGAGAACAACATCAGGAAGAAATTAAATCAAACTGTATTTAGTGATCAAGAAGCAAGTTTAAGTGCCAAATGCATCACCACTGAATTGACTAGAGCTGTGCTCATTCATGTAAACCAGAACTGTATCCTGAAACTTCTACAATGGAGCTATGAYATACAGTATTTACTTTGAAAAAGACTACGTCCTCTATGTAGTCGCACTAGGCAGCGCAAAGCCTACGAGTCACAGAGCTGGGCACTTCCCATGTTTTTACAGGAATCACGTGAAGCACTCCAACGCATCAGTGGCTTGAGGGCGAATGCACAGCTTTGGCAGCTTTTCTAGGTAAGAGCGGCAGATGGCAGTGCGGCAGCTTCCCGAGTAAGGGACATCACACAGCAGGGTGAGTTACCTGTAGCACGGCGGAGTGTTATACAATGAGCTATTTGATGCCTGTGTTTTGTAATCCAGTACAACGGGGCATTCCTTCAGTGCAAATCCCAGCAAGTCCTCACGTACTATTACAACAGTAACTCCAGCACAGCCAACATTCTTCTGAGCACCAGCGAAAATCACACCAAACTTTCAAAGGAAGAAGAAAAGAACTTGGTACATGCATTCACTTTTAGATCTTACTACTGAGTAATACCCCAGGCATAGTAGTCAGCTGAACAGAACAGAGTATGTGTTGAAAATCAGCAAGCTGTAGGTTAAAAGAAGAGTTAGCAGAAGTTCTGATTTCAAAGTGCACTTACAGCTACTCAGGTGAGGAAGATAATCACAGCAAATTTCACAACTSTTTGCTAGATGTTTATTTAATAGCTGCAAATAATTCTCAAGGCAGCCTGTTGCAATTTCACACTACTCCAAGCAAATTTACTAAAAACAAATTCCTACATAGTTCACAGTATTTTCAACCTAGCTCCTATTTCAGTACAATCACCATAAAACCTACCTGTTCAAAGAGGCAGATCAGGAAAGGCCAAGTTGRATGCATTAACAACTACTCCTTTTTGCTACACACAGGTAAGAAAGGTCAAACATGCTATTTCACTAGTCAGTAACACTTCCATTCATAGTATACTTTACAAATATAATAACTACCTATGTAACTATCCATGAAACAGACACCACAATCATGAGGCAGAGGAAGCTTCAGGAGCTTAAAAGATGTTACAGATTTTTAATGTAAGAGGCAGGATTAAAAAAACTGATTCACAGTACCCTGCTGTAGCCATATACTACCTACAGAATAAACACAATTCAGAAGATATTTAATTTAGCTGTTATTTTCTTTTAGCAGGTATTTTCTTCATCAGTGAAGATCACACAGTAGCTAAATAATCTTGGGCAGCTATTACCATGAACAATTTCAACATAGTTAAGTATGTTTTTACGAGAAAAAGGAAAACAAATAGACATTGAAACCTCAAACCTGAAATTTCAACACTCCTATCCATCATCAGACACTCAAGTAACAACACACAACATCCTTAATTTCACTGTTCAGCATCTCTAGCCATCCAGGCATTTCAAAATGGTTCACTATATRCATTAAATTTTGAAAATGCTTTGTGGGGTCACTGTATCCAATTGTTTACCTTGGAAACATCCACAGGTTTGGACAGGAAGTTTGACGACATATCACAAACCAAGACTGCTCCTTTGACATCAGGTACAAAGTCAAACTCCACACCATGAACAGTTTCATTAGCACAATAATACACATAGGATGCATCTGGATTAAGCTTCCAAGTGCTTGGGTCAGGAATGCCTGAGAGACAGAAAAGAAACCCAGGGGTCACTGGAGACAAGTGATTTTTTTGGCGTGCAGTTTCACCTGAACATGAAGCTTAAGTCYGAACCAAGAACAGCTTTGCCATGCAACTATAAATCATGTTGTTACCAGGAAGATAATGTATGTGCAAAGCAAATACACCAGTGCATTCCCAAAATTCTCTGGTGAGCCATCATTAAGTTTGCAAAACCTYTTGATTTTCACCCCTTATTCTTCAGCTGATTTTCATCCAGTTTGCAATTCCAGACTACGAACTACTGCCCTAGGGGTTCAAAACAGCATTTCAGAGGAATTCAGACACTGAGCCAAGAATCTTCCCGCAGCCTTTGGAACCAGTAAAACATCCAAATTCTCACTGGCAAAGTTCTCTAAAGCTCTGTTTCTGTGCAATCCCAGAAGCATTTAAATCTTGCCCAAGCTGAACAAACACAAGGTTATCTACCTTTCTCCCATTTTAAGCTTCACAACTGATTTACAAAACTAAGATTTCCTCTGTCAACAGGCAATATACAGGCATGTCCTGACAGCACAAAACAGGTTTGGCATAGAACACGTAGTTGCTCTCCCTTTCTCTTCTCCTCCAGCACCTGATGGGAGGTGGAGGGAGGGGTGGGAGATGCTGCTATTGCTTCCATCGTTATTTACTGCCTATCCTCTTATCTACAGCTACAAAATGGTGAACTACACGCCCCAAGAYTGGAAAGTTGTAGGTTCAATTCCTTCCTGTGCCTCACAGAATATAAACTTACTTTCCAAGTTAGTGCCCTAATCACCAGTTAATACACTAATTTATATGGAGATATTCTTTGTATTTCTTGTTGCCACTCTTTTTAGTTCAAGAGTTGTAATTTGGACCAGAGGRAAGAAAAGTGAGCAAAACTAGCAGGAACAGAAACTAGATCTCATGTATTCCTGCTCCAAGATTTATGTATATTCAATGTATATATGTATATACATTTGTGGGAAAGATAATAATTTAGGAATCCTTAAAAGCAGGTAASAGAATTCAGGACTCCCATATCCTGGGTCAACAAGGCTAAAATCTCAGACCTGCTTCTGACTTTTAGAGCAATCTCTTTACTGCGTGTACATGAAATTGAAATACCTCACAATAYCCCTGTGACAAGCTTAAGGTCTCAGTTACATATTAAAAAATCTGAGAGAGCCCAGACCACCTTCCTACTTAGCCACTTATTTTCTGGTATCTGCTCAGCCCCATTTCACCATTTTTTTATGGTGGAAACTATTAAACCATTTAACAAATCTCCCAGYAGTGAATAAGGAGAGATGTGGCAGACATTCTTTTGAGTGCTGGGCAGTCAACTCTAGTTAACATTCAACTAGATGAACATTTGCTACACTGGATCCATTTTTAGAGTAAGTCARAAAGCTAAGCATTCACGTGGCTACATACAATCATCAACTTACTTGTATAGGCTCCTAGTTTGGGATGAACAATATTTACTTTGGCATACTTCTCTGCTTCTTTAGCGGCTTTTGCTGACCAGCCTCCAGTAACCACATAATCTGCCTGTCTTCCCTCCTTTAAACCAATAAGGTTAAGTGGGACTGCACTGAACTGACCAGATCCACCTCCTTGAAGGAAAAGAACTTTGTAGTTGTCTGGTATATTTCTGCATAAAAGAAATAAAYATTTATGTTATTCCCAGGTGACACAAGGATGCATGCAACTTGATAGTATGCATTTAACTGTGAGTGAAGAAGAACAGTCATTTTAGAAGGYTCTTTGCCTAGAGCTTAGATTAAGTTCCACTAGCTTAGATTAAGTCCCACTAGCTTACCTCAGCACTGGTCTTGAGAAACAACTTGAATATTTAAGAGTAAATGCTATGAATTTTAGTGATAAAAATTTTCTGGAAAAAAAAAGCTTTCCCTCCCCAACCCTGGTAATGCATTATACAAAATCACTCCTGAGTATCTGTATACACCAACTTGAGAGATACTCCCTCAGKATTAATGCTGCATTTTAATTTTATCTATCGTTAGCTTCATGACTTTTCTGTCAGGCTAAAATCATCACACCAAAGTGCTTACAGTAGCACTCAGCTTTGAGAACCTTCAATTTGAAAATGCAACAGTACAGTGAAGTATACATGCAGAGCAAGTGAGAAAGAGTTGCTCATAAAATCACAAAAATTACGTGTTCAAATTATTTACTAAAATCCTTTTGTCAATTACTCTGGCTGTGACTGAGGGTCAAGTGTTTGTGTTAAATGACCAACATTATTAACTACTATGATAACAGTAATTCTAATTCCTTCTGTATTTATTTCAAAATTTTAGAAAAGTGTCATTCTACAAATAGGAAAAGGGCTGTTGATTGGTGATTCTAACACTGATCCATAGAGCTTTTGTTAATAAAATAGGACTTATAGACATTTATACCACTTGAGAACWGATTTTTATTGTTTGCACTAATTTCTTTTAGTTCATGTCCCTCATAAATTCTACAAAGTTGACAAATCAAAATTACAGAACAAACTCAGCTAGACATATAAAAAACATCTTAGCTAATAAGAACCCTGTGTCACATTCAAAAATATAAGCATCAAACAGAAGATCAGTGTCCTGTCCAAGGTTATTACTCTACGATACACAGTACCCACGCATAAAAAACACCACCAAAGAGGTGCTTTCAAGAAAGATCTCCACATTAGACATTACTGATGCATCTAGCACAAGCATAACATAAAAATAAGCAGAAAGTAATTCACTTACAGCAATTCACGCATGAGATTTTCAGTTGTATTTAAAATTTTTGTGAAATCTGAGGACCGGTGGCTCATTTCTTTGGTGGAATAGAGAGAAGAAATAGCATGAAACTAGATGGTAATACATTAATTTGATTTTAAGATTGTGTTAAGCTTTAAATCTTTCACACTGCAGACCCAAAATGCCTGAAGGTTGTCATTCCCAGTTCCTACTCCTCTTTAAGTACATAAATACTCCTAAATACCCACAGAAGACTTATACCTGTCCAGATACAAGCAAATCCTGTTCATTGACATTTGGCACTCATATGACATTTCTACCACTAGGAACAAGAATTTGCAGGTACARAAGAAACTCTCTAGGAAAGGTTTCATTTTTCCTTATGCTAAGCACCTTCTCTGCTGCTAATGCTGTAAGAAATATATAATAAAGTACAGGAGTTYGTTTTGTTCTCTTACCTTTAGCAAGGCTTCTTCACACAGTAAAACTAATTAAACATTAAGAACAATTACACAGTAATTCCTTTTAAATCCATAGGCTGTCTTCCATGTGTAAGTATACAATTTAAACACTACTCTGAATTGTGCAGAGACAGCTGCACGTTCTACTTTTAGCAATTAATTGGTTTCATAGACTAATAAAATGTTCACTGTCTTGATGCATAAATCTTTTGTGCAACTGGGGCTGAAAAGCCACTACCCATACGGCACAAAAGACACCTCCTTATCAAAGGAGAGCACTGCCTTTATAAGGGGAAGGATGCTATGCATCTATATGGTAACTATACACATCTGTACAGACACACAGGCATTAGAAATGGAACCAAAATACCAACATTAGAAAGTCTTACTAAACAATTCAGTTAACATTGGAATCATTAAAAATGGAGATTTTTTTTAAAGTCTTACCAAGAACACTTATACCAAGTCCTTTGTAGTCCACCAATTCTTTCTGTGCTTCTAATAATACCTATCAAAAGGAAAAAAAATCCAGAAATAAATTAAGGGAATTTTCCACTCTCTGGAGTCTCTGACGCATCATGCCTATGCCAGCTGCCCCAAATTGCAATAACTTAACACTTTCAAGTGAGATTAACAGAAATATAGTCACCAATACAATTTTGTTGTACCTAGAAGCTTAAGGCTTTTCATAAGATGACAAACTTAAGTCATATGTTTGTTGTGGAGACCATGTTTTAAGTTATTTCGAATGCTACATTTCCAGATTTCTGAACGATTTCTGTGAATTGAATGGAACTCTTAAGCTTTACAGAACTTCTAACGTTTGTATACTCTTTCTAAGAAGCATCCTGAATACCCATTCCCACCACTCCATCCTTTCACTTGACTTGTGCAAACAGGGCAACCAAAGTATTGAAGAATGCATAAAGAAAAGTATCAACCTGGGGAACTGGATACCTTAAACTGAGCCAACATGACAATAACGGGTTTCACAAATGAAGTTCCACACTTTATAATGAGCCTTTTTCTTGAGAGTTAAGAAAGAAATTAAACTAAATTTTGAGACAACCAAGAAAAAAAAGTCACTAGAAGACCTAGCCAAATATCCTAGCAAAGGATGCTTCAGCCATCCTTTTTTTTTTTTCTGCCTTCCACTCTAGCTCTCGAGTATCAACAAAGTGCCATGAGATTCTAACCACTGGATCTGCAGCTTCCAATTTCAGTGAATTCTTGTCTGAGAGCCAGAACACTCTTGGCTGCTCCTAAAGGGAGTAGAAGARGGAGCTCCGGTAGAACAGCCACCAAACAAATGCTGCATTGATGCACCCTAGGATCTGACATGAAACTGCACACTCTGGACAATTTCAGGGATAAGAAATACACTTTGCTGACAGGGTATCTGCATGACTTGTCAACTGTRACAGCTGACTACCAAAAGGCCAACTAAAAGATTGTGAACTTTTAACYAWCCTGTTTTACAAGCAAACTTATCCATGCCAGAAAAGGAGGCAAAAAATGTAAGGGAGAACACACAGACTATTAGAGTAGTGCTTGCTAAACTGCTTGATAAAAYCCAATTCTGTTAGTAACATTCTTCATCTGAAAATCTGTACATGCCTCGCAACAGACATCTACAACACCTGTTATAATCTATGAATTGCTCCATCCTCTTGCTTCAYCGAGTTTGAGTGCTTTATGGGCAGGATCAGCTCCCAGTCAAGAGAGACAAACCATCGAGGTGATACAGCAGTCCACACAAGAGCACTGCATTTTCAAAAGGGTAAACAGATTAATAACAGGGAGCTCAGCTGTGCCCACYTGCACTCCTCAAACCTTAAATCCAATTTTTAGCCATCTCTGTCTGAGAGCTGGGTACTGAGGCAGCGCCTGTGAGAGCCCCTTATGGAATCTAGATCCCCACAAACAACAACWAATTTCTTTGCAACAAATTTCTTTGCAATCTTATCCACAAAGGGCATTGCATCGAGAAGAGACGGGAGGAGAAAGAAACACAAACAAATAAAAACAAGAAGGCTGCTCTGCAGCAGATCTGTTTATCTAAAGATTTTTTAAAAGGAGTAACACATAAAATAACGAAGAATACTATGAAAGGAACTAAGAGAAGAACAACAAAAAAATTCCACAGTAGGTAACCCTTAAACCGAAAGTCAGGTACGTACAGATCGGCAGAAACCACCCCTCTCCATATGTAAATGGATAATCCATGGCTGCTGATGCAACTTTCCAGAGGGTTGAGCGTACACCACATTCACTATAACTTCTGGTAAAAAGGCTTCTCAATGAATTACCGTGCAATTTATCAACTGACAAATCTCTCACTGCATGGAGCCATCCTGCGCTTAGGTCCTACTTCCCATCCCAAAACTAACGATATAGGTGCTGATGGCACATCATCCAGCAGGAAAAGGAGGGGGAAAAAAAAAAAGCAAAAAAAAAAACCACCTAGAGAGTATTCCAAAAACTGCACTCGAGCTCGCTTCCAAAAATCCGAGCTTATCAGGGCAGTTCGCTGGAGAAGGGGAGAAGACACGACGTTTCGGCGCTGTGCGGATATACTCCTCTAATTATGATTTACTCGTTTMTCCAGCCCTCTCTTTGCAGCCGGATTCCCGTGGGGAGCCGCGGGGACGAGGACACCCAGCCCAGCCGTGCCTAAGCCCGGCCCCTACTCACGGAGCGCGGCAGCTTCGCCGGCCCAGCGCCGAAGTTCGCAACCTGCCGCCCGCCCTCCATCGCCGCGCCGCTGCCGCTCCTGCCGCTTCTGCAGCGGCCCTGCCGCCAATCCCKCCGCTATAAACCCGCGGCCGCCGGGGCCCGGCACCTTCCACCCCTGTCGGGCCGCCCATTGGCAGCGCGGCCGCGGGGAGGCGGTGTGAGAGGCGGGCCGGGTGTGAGGGGCGGTGTGAGGGGAAGGCCGGGCGGGGCGGGGTACGCGGGGGGCGCAGCGCCCACAGCCCGCCGGTGGCTGGGTGGTTGTGAGGGCAGCCACACACACTCACGGTGAATGCATGTCCTGCTGTAACTTTCTGCCTGTGCTTTTCCCCCACGCGGGTGCTGCAGCAGCCCTGGGATGCTTGTTCCAAAAGCAGTCTGCGTGAATGCGTGAGAATTTAAAGGCAGCGACTCACATTTACAGTGAATTTTAGGAGATCCTTCATATTTCATATGAAATGAAATGACGAAAGGCAAGGGACAGAAACTGATGCACAGGAAATTCCACCTGAATATGAGGAAGAACTTAACTGCAAGTGACCATGCACTAAGAACACGTTGCCCAGAGAAGCTGTGGAGTCTCCCTCGCTGGAGATGCTTAGGAACCATSCAGCTGCAGTCCTGGGCCATGTATTCTAATACGTCCCTGATAAAGCTGTGAAGCTGGAGCAGATCACTTGTATGCAACCAGACTATTTCTGTGATTCATCTTGAAAGAGGTGGGTTTACAGTACCCTGATGTTCTAATATTATGTGTGAAATACTTACCTTGTAGAGRAGGAGGAGGAGGACACCTACCTTCTGTAAGCCAGCAAATGCCTGCATGTTGTGCAGTTTCCCCAAAAAGTCTGTTGCAGGCAAACTGCTATCTGARTTTCATCGAAATGAATAAAACAAGAGAGCTGTGAAACTTGGATCACTTTCACATAATGGATAGCATGGCCTGGACTGGCCTTGAGGTTTGCCAAATCCTAGGCTAATATCCTTCAATACTTAAGYATTCCTTCCACAGATACCTTGGTTCACTGAAAACACAGAGATAGTACAAAACTGTTGTAACTGAGAAAAAGAGACTTTAGCTCATTCTGTTTTTTCTGATTGTTTCAGGGAGAGACATTCTGCCCAAGTCAGTTTTCAGAAGTTAATTGTTTCAGGGAGAGACATTCTGCCCAAGTCAGTTTTCAGAAGTTATTTTAAAGGCAGTAGCAGTAAACCAATTTTGACCAAGCAAGCCATGAATTATGACTGAAAAGAGTTGTGCATCACAGAGGCTTGGACAAGGTTCACAGTTCTCATATGYAGCTGTATAAAGCACAGCTCTTGAACACATTAGATCGCCCTGTGTTTCCTGTAATGCTGGGCCCTATGTTAGTTGCATGGGTGTTCAAGCTTATCATCAATATTAATGGTCTGTATGGAAATCTGCATTTTTTAAAGACTTGAAAGCATCAATGTCTCCTATTTTGTGGATACTGAGATATAAAATATAATTTTTCATTCCCAATTACTTCATTGAGGAAATATTGATTAGTTGAATTTCCTTTTCCTATCAAGCCAGGTGATAACTGGAACRACAAAAAGATTTTACAGACCACAGCAAGATCTGGTATTTAGTTGAAAGATTTTCATCTTAAGGAAGTTAGTTTTGTAAAAAACTGTTAGCAGGAACATTGGTGTTAGAGGAAAGGTAACTTTCATTTCAATGATAGCTACAGCTTAAGAAAAACCTACCAAACTTGCTTTCAGACACCAGAAACTACCTCAGTTCTTAAGAGATAATAGCAAACTTCAYAGTCATCACAGGCTGAATACATTATCTTCAAAACACCAAGATTTTTTTAAAGTATGTCTCACACCACAACACCCGAAACAACTTCATTACTTCTGGTTATTAGAATTAGTTACAATTAAATAGGAACCTCTACTGAAATGCTTAGTAACAACAAAGATGTGACTAAAAATTTATTATTTTTACTAGAGTCTTAAGTAGAAGTAAGATTAAAAGATAGGTATGGGTTTTTTTCCAGGATCAAATCTAAAGCACCTACTTAGGCCCAGAGAGACTACTTCAAACTCCARTCTGGCTAGGAAAATGGTATCCGAAGTAGTAAGGGGTAGTGGAAGCAGTCAGAAATAGTGTAGGCTGGGCAATCAGGTCAGGAAGCCTGCCCACTACTATGGAAAATGCTTCAACATCCAAYTAGCATCAGTCTTGAATCCTAATTGTGTGGCATACCACAAGGGAAATTAAAACTTTGTAGTGAAAAATGTACTTCAAATGCTGGCACAAAGAGCTTAGAACATAAAAATAGAAATTAGGCAAGGTGGTGCTGGTATCAGCTTGAGCACTGGTGTATTGGAACACCAAGTACTGGAACTTTCAGTTAGTTCACAGTCTTATCCTGACCAGAAGGGTCAAAAACAGCAGCTCCCACGAGATCAGAAGACAACTCAGCTGTAAGCCTTGTCACCCAGGAGCTTTAGAAAATCCTCTTCATACTGTGCATTGATGGGAAGTACATAAAATTGGAAAGAATGTGTAAGTGTGAATTTTTTGCTGTGGACAAGGGATCATTAATGCTTTTGCAGATGGAAAAAATAAATAGTACAGGTCACATTACAATTTTGTTTGTATTGGACTGAGATTTCTCCTATTTTACTATTTTGCTAGCAGCAATTATGAYTTAATACTCATGAATTGATCATGATCAATTATGATCAAAACCCATGAATTCCATCATGAAATCATACCAATATTCACAGTCACCCAATATAAGCTTTCAAAACCATGATTTCCAGGAATGCTTTAACAGAGAATTTGACCCTTCAAGTGCCACAAATCAGTCTCTGCAGATGAACATGGACTTGCATAATTAACACAAAAGCAAAGAGCTGTATTTACTATGACGCCTAAGTGGAAAAACAGATTAGAAGTATAAATAAAGTTTCAGAGTTTTCAGTGAACTTTTATTAGGTTCACTGTGACTTCACRTTATGCTGGACAGCAAAACCTTGATTGAGTATTGCTGGATACGAATCAGCTCACTCAAGGAGAGCACATGTACACAAGTCTTCTGTCTGGTACCATGGCTGACAACGGACGTCATTATTTAAAACAAATAATGTGACCACACAGCAGCCTGGCAAGCGTTTCAGGAGGCAGCTGGGACRTCTGGTCCAACAAACTTGTGAGATGAGCAGATTTTGGTGAAACCTYACACTTAGGTGGTTCAAACAAGGGTTTGGGTCTACTGTGTTTTTCAGAGATTGAAGTTCTGAACTGTGAAGATTAAGTCTTGGGAAGACTAAGTGAAAAGTGAAGAAGTTATTGACCTTTAGGAGTAAACAGTAACATTTTCTCTAGCAAAGACCTGGCCTATTGATTTCAGGCTTTTATGTCAAACAAGATCACAGAAAATTATGTAAAACATTAACTAATAGCAAGAGAATGAAACAATTTATATTCAGACTCAGGGTAGAAAACRGTTTCCTAATAATTTAAATTTAAARTATCTTTAYTTTTTTTCTTTACTATATATGTATGTTTAAAATATTTTTTGTAAATGAGTTTTTGAATCATTAGAAAAAACCTTGAAACTTTTAATGTATTCATGATAGCCTTAAAAACAATACTTTTCCCCTAGTAGCTTCAATCCTCTGAAAATTGATCTGACAATTTCAGATCCAACTTTATATGAAGTATACACTACAGATTCTTGCAGTAGGAGTGCAATACCATAGCACCAGTAAYATGAAGAATCCTTCATGTTTCTGATTTAACAGGGAAAAAAAGGTTAAGTATTGACTCACTGAAAAAAAGTATGCCCACCTAAATTGAAAACTGCAATTTAGGTCAAATTTTGCTTTAAAACATTATTTTTCAAGTAATTCATACTCTAAATGCAAATATTGAAAAGCRACTATTTAACATAAAAGGTATTTARTATCACCTGGTTTTGGACATGTAATACATAAATTGTTCTAAGTTCTTCATGGTATTTTTAGGGACAAGTAACAGATTCCGAACTCCTAAACTCACAAATAAAACATTTCTGAATGTAAAATTTTATCCAGCATTTCTCAGTGATTAGCTTTAGAATTTTAGATTTAAAAAAGGGAATASGTAGCCTTTTAACAGATTGCATATAATTGTTCAGTCAAACCAGAATCACAAAGGATGAGAATTAGACAAGAAGTTGGGAAAATATGTAAAAAATAAGACAGATTAATGTATTACTTTCTAATATTCTGAAGTGACAAAGTCTGTACAAAGAACATACTTTAATTGTGCAATTACTTGTGCAATATTGCAATAGCTAAGGTAATCTTGTATTATTTGCTCTGTAGGATTGAATTTGAAGATTCATGAGTTTTTTTCATATTTGTCAAGCAACTGGAGTCAGGAATTTCTACAGATCCTATGTGTTCCAGAAATCACATAGCAGATGACTAAGTAAAAAARTAGTTACAGGCTGTTTTTTCCCCCAGTTCAGCCTGAATCATCCTGCCTAGTTGCTGTATGTAGTAARTCTATTCTCATTCAGAAGCTGCAGCAAACCAGCTGCCTGAGCACAAGGACAAGAACAAGATGCCAGAGGTAAATCCCAGGAGTTTCAAAACAATGATAATTATTTTAGTTTTATGTTCTCACATTTCTCTAGGTCCTGAGAGCAACTGGAGTTAGACTTTACATCCTCCAGAAGCCCCTTTTAAAATGTGCTGTTCTATGATCAGCAGTCATTGCACTAGTGATGTTTGTATCTAAAGGTTTCTTATAGGGATGTGTCTGGGCTCATTTTTGACTCTGAAACTTACACTAATTTTCGGAATAACCACACACTGTTATACAGGAATTGATGTTTGCCCCAAAACCATGTCTGCACTCCCATTGGAATACGCTGAAAATAAATACTAGAAAAAAAATGTACTCAACTTTATTAGCTGAAAAATCTGTGATAATGAAATCTATATATCAAGAGTCCCTTATATGTAGTACAAACTGATGGGTACCATTTTAGGAGTTATCAGATGTTTTCAAAACTAAAAATCTAGCAAAGCAAATATGAAACAAATATGAGCAGTATGCAATGCTTTAAAAAGTCATAAAACCTACAAAACTTTACMAAAAAATGCACTAATTATACCAAGATATCCAAAACCTAGTCTTCCAAGTGTAAAGAACAGTTCAGACATCTTAGAACAATTTCAAATGCTGGTAACACTTTGTATACTTTCCTGTATTTCAGAGCCAGATCCTAGGGTATCAGTTCCAGAGCTAACATTTACTACCTGCAGCCTACTTCTGTCTCCTCTCACACCGTTACTTGGTGTTTCATTTGCTCCAGGGATGTACTTCTTAGAGGAATTATCTTTGCTTTTTTCAACAGAAATACTGGATATTCTACTGTCATCACTTCTRATTTGTACACTGGAATCAGCAAATGATTGCAGACTGGTAGCTAACTGCCTTGCTGAGTGACGTCCTTTTGCTTGTTCGTTTTGTTTGACTCTCCTCTCAGATAATACTGGAGTACTACTTCGAGGCTTATCCTCTTTATTTTGGTTAATTGTTTGAGCTTCATTTTCCTTCCACAAACCTGGCTGATACTGCTGTCCAGCAGCCTGAAGTTCTCTTATTTCTCTAAGTGATGAAAAGGCATTATTCACRACCATCTGGGATTGAAACGTGCCAGGAAGAGGAAGTTGAATGTCCYCAGCTCTGTTCTGAAACAAAAGATTCCAATGAAGAAATTGASGCAACTAGACAAAAATAAAAAAGCCAGTTTTGCAACTGCCATAAATATTGGAGTCTGCAGAGCAAAATAGTCTATACCTAACACAGGTAAGATGCAGAGGTAATAGCAATTGCCTGATCTTTATCACCTTTCAAAAGAGGTTTCTGAAGATTGCTAGGGTGATAATGACACAAGAGTAGGTACATTACAGTTTTGCAACTAGCYTGAAATTTATACTAGGGACATGTCAGTTACACAAAAGCAGCCAAAACTTAATCACATCAATCATTCTGAAACACCTGCAATTCCTCATGTTTACTAGCAGTTCACATTAGTGTAGCTGTTACACTTAACGCCATAATGCCTAGCTGCTACAAGAATCCAGACTCATCACCAATACTAGGAGATAAGAGCARGAGTCTTCAAACTGCAAAACTGTAAATTATCTCCACACTGTTAAAACAATCCCTGAATTTTTAACATTATATTTAAGAAGCTTATATGTTTTTGAGGAAATTAGAACAGTTASAGGGGAAGACATTGGATATAAGAAACACACTGGAATGAAGAGTGATTCTTGGTACAACAGTTTTATTCAACTTGGACAKAGCTATAAGGATGCTAGTATCTAAATTTTTAACAGCCTTTAAAACAGCCTGGGTTTTTTTGKTTTTTTTCYTTTGGTACACGAATWTTAGTATCTCCTTTGAAAAATCCAGAATGTTCATATTAATTCATGGAGTAGAACCTAAAACCTTATGCAATATTTACAAATACTACAAAACTGTAATTGCCTGAAACTCGTATCATGGCCACAGAGAAATCTATCAGGACTGGACACATACACTGCARTTACTTCCAAGATAATTTATGATTTTCAGAAGGTACGTTGTATAGCTTCTCCTGTAAGACTASGTTTCTTAAAAACACWATAYTTCATTATTAAATGTTTCTAAAAAACCTGATCRTGGTATTTTCCAATTTAAATGGATGCATATCACTATTTGAACTTCCTATTTCAGACTAGGAAAATACACAATTACCACCAAAGTTTAATACATTACAAAATACTACAGTTTGTGCTCCAAGTGGTAAACACTTTAAAAGCTTACAATAATCACTGAACTATTATAATCTGTATAAATGCAGCTACAGCAAAGGGTTACAGTAATAACTTTATAAACCAGAGGGGAATTAAAGAATATCAAGYACAAGAAAGTACATTAAAGAATATAAATTAGAATCCCCTCTAGCATTCCTTCTAAAGACTTACTCTGCTATTCTGAGTGTGTTCCTGTCTTTCTTCTTCAAAAGACTTCTCCTTTACCACATTCACAGGCTTACTGAGAGTAGAATTTATTTGTGRATGCCCCAAAACGCCAAAGTCTGATTGGTCTATTCCAGCTAATACAGCAAGTTGTCCAAGCCTGTAAAAAGAAACGTTTAATAGAAAGTCACACAGTAAGTATTCTTACTCTTGGAAAGACTAAACATTCAAAATAAAAGTAGTATCTGTTTAAAGCTTTGAACATAGTTTTTTATTGTTTTATGTGAAACTCAAAGTATCTTAACTGAGATGAAAACAAGTAATTGAAGAYATTTTCTTTGCACAAATTAGCCTGTAGATTCAAAACAAGTGTTACAAGGTTGAGAATTAAGCTCTCCTAGTTAGCACTGAACCCAGAGCAGTATACTGGCAATGAGATTCCACGTCAGGCAGAACAAAGATTAAAACTCTGTCATTCAAGCAGAAATTGGTGCACATCTCCAAATAGCATAATCTCTGACATGTCAATGACAAGCCTCACAAATACAATGATGTTGGGTCACCTGTCATTGAAKCATGGAATCATTAAGGTTGAAAAAGACCTCTTAAGATCATCAYGTCTTGCCATTAATCTAACACTGCTGGCTTCATCACTAAACCATGTTCCCTAAGCAAGATACCCAGATGTTTTCTGGACACTTCCAGGGCAGCCTGTTCCAATGTCTGACCATACTTTCCAAGAAGTTTTTTCTAATATCCCATCTAAACCTCACCTGGAGCAACTTGAGGCCATTGTCACTTAGGTCCTGAGTTATATCACTACAATTTAGAAATGGAAGATAGGGAGGGCAAATAAAATCTTCAGTGATCTTCTCTGAATACATGAAGTAGACTACAACATATATTCATACCATTTCCTTCCTGTGGATGAGACTGCTGTGCTGGATCATASAAGCTTTACAAATCAGGTTCAAGCTGAAATTCTTTGGAAAATGGGAAGGATGAACCATCCTCTGACAAATTGCAGGTACAGTGGTAATACAAACTTTAATAAACACTCTCTGAAATAACTCTAGTAGTAGTAATAATAGTAACAATAAATACAGAGTTTAAATACAAAGGCTGGAGATTCATCCATCTAGATTTCCATWCTGCAGTTAGTGAATGGAGAGCAAAAGATAACAGGACACTTTCTGAAGGCAATTCAACTGCATTTTGAGCATTTCATACTGGGAATGCTAAGAGCCAAAGGTGATTTACTAAAGAACTGGAAATATGCTTTAATACAAGCTTTCTACTCTTTCGGAAYAGGCTTCTTGAAAACCTTTCCCAAGGACAGATGCATGAACTCGGCTAAACAGAGTTTAGATCACGCTTTTGTCAGTAGGAAAAGACTAAACAACAAGGCTAATTTATTTTCCTTTGCTCTCTGAGAATACAGACCTAGAAATCTGGCAGGGTAGCAGGATACTTCATTATGAGGATAATTTTGGAAACATCTCAGGAAAAACAGCAATTTAAAGTGACAACCTACCCAGCATCTTTAAGGAGGTCTAAAAAAGCATGAAACTTTTGAAAAGAGTTCTCAATGCTGCCTAGAACACCTTCATCTTCCAAAATCATGTTGGTTACTGACTGTGCRTGAAGAACCTCGGATAGGGAGATATTTAGACTCCTTAATCTTGCATTTTCAATTTCCAGCTATGCGGGGAAAAAAAAAGAAGAAATTTCTTTCATTTTCAGTTTAAAAGACCCAAAAGTATCAAACCTCACCTCTGTGTGCCTAAACAGCAGCATCATGAACAGTAGTTTGCTGTACCACACCTTTTCAGGSCACTGTTACATGAGCTCTGTCTGTTTATCCACAGCTCCAGTTCTATGCTACCATAGATATTCCTGCAAGCACTCAAAACCACTGGCTCAGCACTGTCTTCAGTATGTACAGGAKGTAACAGAGCAAGTACAGCATAAAAACTAGCTTTCATATTGTTTTACTTTTCATGTATTGTAAGATATGTTAACACCAAAGAATTAATTTTACTAATAAAAAAAACTTAATGAAGGCCAATGTTGTCCTTATATTCACCTCTCTATATTGGGGGAATGTATACTGTTTYCTCTCCCCTGCACTGTGCATCCCAGAACTGAAAGTTTAACATGATTCAAATTTTTTTTCACATCAACCATTAATCAAATASATGATGAAACTGAAAACTGCCTGATAACTGCAGGATATACAAGGTTTTGTGTTGAGGGAAGCATTAACTAACTCATTTAAGATTTCAGCTGTGCAATCAAGTACTACCACAGGCTTTCCATCTTACATTTTTTATGAGGACAAAAAATTATAGATTGTGTAGTGCACTGTAGCTGATAAATAAGCAACAAAATAAACAATTTTAGAGATTAATGCTACTTGGTTTATTCCATCTCCTGGGACAAGGTGCTAAGTCCAACCAGCCTAGCCTTGATAGAGAAGGATTTCTTGTGGGGGGGGGGGGGGTTAGCCTAAAAAGCATTTAAGGATCTAAACAACAGACACGCAGCAGAGCCTGCTGGTGCATATCACATTACAGATGGATGATCATACAAGTTTTACAAATCACGTTCAAGCTGAAATTCTTTGAAAACATGGGGATAGTCACACAAGAGGGCTATAATCTGTCTTTGAGAAGTACAGAGTCCTTTGTGGGAATCCCATGTTGCTCATATTTCAAAGGATATAACCTCTTTCACTCCCCTCCAAATGACCAAATCCATTTATTGACCTTACACTTAACTATTTTACAAGAAATTCTGCTTATTCATGCAGCAGGGTCAGCAACAGCAGGGGGAAAACAGACCTCACAGTTTAACTGCRAAAAGTTGTTCAGATTTGTCAAAGCTAACTGCACTCAGCAACAACTGACATGCAGAAAACCATCCAATATGGTTACTGCCTGCAGAAACAAAACTTAAAAATCAAAGGTAAAGAATAAACCAAATTTAACAACAGTTGCCACACACAGCTTTTCAGCACAAGTCAGGGCAAGTGAGATGGGAGACAAAGAACTATCCATGTATACATACTGCAAACAGATTTAATCACTTTGTTGAGAAAAATAGCATCAGGATCRTAAGTGTTTCAGAAAATTAATAAAACACATTGAAAGAGTAGCTTGAGTTGGAGTTCAAGGCTCTGGAACAGAACCGTAGAACAAACATTACTAAACACACATTTCATCACTGCCCTTAAGACCAGTAAACGATCCACGTGACTATGAACTGAAACTCTGGAAGCTACCACATTAATGGTCATTGATACTTACTCCTAATTAAGCAAGTGGATTCTCTGAGCAGTGCCTCCTTTAAAAGTAGACATCATTACTAATTAAGTATCTTTACCTCTAGCAGCCGTTCCTCAGCCTTCACTCTAGCTTTCTGTTCTTCCTTTAGTTTTTCCATGCATTCTTCCAGCTCCAGCTATCAAAACACAGGTAAACCTATGATGAAATTTATCTCCAAATGTCAGACTAACGTGCAATTAAAAAAAAAACCCTCAACAACTTAGCAACTAACAAATGACATTCCAAACATATCTTCTTCAAAAATACTAAGAGAGAGGTATACCAGTACGTAACTCCAGGATGCAAAATACTTAGACAGAGAAGTAGAAGTAAGTGTGATTCACTTAACAGATTTGTAAGATTGCAACAGATCACATGAAATTACAGYCCAGGTCTCTTTGGCCTATGACATAACCATCAAGAATGTATGTTCTTCTCTACTTCCCCTTCACTTTCTCAAGCATCATTTTGAACTAAATAYATCTACATCATAAAAAGCTTAAATTGGGCTCTAATAAGAAATCCTTAGCAGCCATACTTAGACTTTCAAACCATACTCYTTCTTCAGGATTTTATTCTTTCTTACATCTCTAAGAATACAGAATTCTGAAGAACTATATTCTCAGCAGTAAGAATACAAAATTCTGCAGTGTAAGAACTGTACTCTTTCTAATTGTTTCACTTAATTCTTCAGTAAAAAGTTTTTTGCAATTCCAAATTTAGTGATGAATTAACAAGAATAAAAATAAACCCAAAACACCTAATGAATATATTCTAGTCTTATTCATGAGATTCCTAAACTTTTATCTTAATTGTTAGTTCTAAGCAGTAAATCTCAGTTTAAGTGAGAGTAGTCAGGATTTGCAATACTACATTTTCTTGCAATGCAGCAGAGCATTATCATCTTTAATTACAACATCTGAACTGGAAAAACAAACAAGAATTTTTGTTCTTGCACACMTTAACAATCTTCTTGTTCCAAAAGCGGAAACTCTTCAAATCATCAAGCCATTCTATTTTTCAGAGGTTAGACTATAAGAATTAAATAGTACAAAACTTCTCCCTTTCACTTTGTATGCAGGTACATATATGTAAAAGGACATTGCTTTTTGTACACACCATATCAACCAGTTCTAAAGAGAATCAAAGATTCAAAGATTCAAATAATACTGAAATAGTTTGTTTACTAGCAAAAGCTTATCAAGTGCATACTACTCCACTTCATATAACCAATGAACTGAGAAGACTAGTGTGCAACAGAATGCATAGTAAAAACAACCTACAAATGCAAAGGTGTTGAAAGTTGCAAGGTACTTTTGCAACTGATTCCAAGAATAATCTAGAATACTCTATGTATAAAACCCTCATAGTGACAACCACTCAAAGTGATGATTATGGGTCTGTCACACTCTAGTGAAGCCCGCTCCTAAAATCCCTAGACTACCATCAGCCAAGCAAATGCTGCAAGTAGAAAGCTAGTCATATCTTCATTGTACTCATATTTTAGCATCAAAACAGATTTAGCACTATCTAACCTGCAAGCATAGGKTGGGAGGCAAAGGAGAACCGAAGCAGAACCACCCACAAACACCACAATCTTACTGCCATCTACCTTTGAACATGCGCAAGTAATGGGAGCTATAAAACCTCTAACAGGCACAGGAGCACAGCACAGAAAGTAGAAACCATAATGTTCTGCACTGACAACTTGACAYGTAATCTGGAATCCCCCAGGATTCCAGCTTTAAAGATCAGTAACAGCTATCACAGACTTCTTAGTCTTACAGCTATCACAGTCTTCTTCAAATTCTTACCTTTCAATTTATAGTGCAGGTGAATACATATAATTATTTGTATTTTGAAGTCTCTAGGATGTAGGAACTCTACTTTAGAAACCATAGTTCTATAGTACTTTTGTTGTGGACAGATTTTGGCTATTTTAAATATGAAAGCATTGACCTTTTTCTTCTAATTGCTGGTTTGTAACATCAAAGGTCAATGGCTTAATCAAATTAAAGTAATCAAATGATCATGATTTTTTAAACAGAAATGTAGTTTTTTGTGGTAACATTTAAACTTGATTTGTCATGCTCTAGATGTACATAGTATTTCATGGTTATGGGCTGAGTTCATAACAAAATTGAACACTGCAGTTGCATCTCCTCATAAGCAGTATCAAAGCCATCATTTAAAGAAACTGATTTGTCACCACTGTACTACAATTATATGTACACTKTAATCTTTGATTTGCTTTAAAGAAATTCAGTAGTTAACACAATGCCCTAGTCCTTGGGGAAAAAAAATCAGTAGAATGTATCAGAGTTATATGTACATCCAAGCCCAGAAAGACAGCACTGATAGGCTTTAAGATAAAACTGAATACCAAAAATATAGGTWGCCCTGAGAATTACTGTGAGCAGTATGTCTGTTCAACACTAGACAGAGGTATAAAACTGAAGTTTAAAAAATTATATTTTAAAAAATTTAATAACTAATCAGCCTTGACTGCATTGTACTTTACAAAACAAAAAAAAACGGTTACAGTGCAGTCTCTACTTCTTTGTAAATCACAGAGTAGTGAGACATATAAAGAGTTGCTCTGTTAACTAAATTAAGGGTGAAGTTCAACATTTAAATCCCTAGTTAAAATTTAAAAGTACAGAAGTTACCTAACTACACACTTCATCAAGACCAACCGTGACATTCGATTCCCTCTAGTGGAAGGAAAGAATATTTATCAGTTCTTATTTTTCATTTATGCAGAAATTAAGCTTTTCACTAGCTTTTTTTTATTTTATGAAAACACAAAAAAGCACTACTTGTTTCAATAAGTATGCTTAAAGTCCCTTTTTGAGCAGAAGGATGTAGTGAAGTTCTTCAAGACTTGCATACTTAAGTGAAAGTCTGCTCATTCAGTCGCATCAAGAGATGCCTTGAGAACTTTTTTTGACAAAGCAGCAGTTCAAGGAACTCCCACCTCTTACTGTTTATACCCACTCTGCATTCCCATCATTGTTGTAGCACAACCAGTTGTCCCATTTACTGAAAGGCCTGCTACCACCCAATACACTGGACTACTTTTCAGTTGGATCAGTTCCTTGCACCTCCCCTCGCAAGCTGCTGTGCAGTAACAGTTGTTTAATGATCAGACAAACATGATAAAGGGCACAAGAGAAAAAGACTGAACCAAGAAATGAAATGGCATTAAGTGACGGGGAAACAGACAATTCAGTGGTGCCAATCGATAGTTTGATTCTGCCATAATGTCAAACCTGCTTTGTGTCAAGGTAATAGAAACAACGGGTGAGGCACAGATCCGCTTAAATGGTGCTATCTGATAAGCAACCATGACCTAAGAAAATATTTTGGTTTTCAAATTCAGAAAGTCAGGAAAACCTGGACTGTTACAYGCACACAATAATCAAAATTTTGGGGTAGGTTGCCGGAACTTCTGGGCTTCCCTCCAAGGAAGTTCAAATTCATCACCAATTGTCTCRTCCATATACTGCCCCTACTGCATGTAGTAGTACAGCTAACACTGACATAACAGGTCAGTACGACAACCCTTCCTCAAAGCACAAAACACTGCTTGCCTCTGCTATGTGTCCTGAATATAATATCCTTCCTTCTCCAAACATCAAGAATAAATGCATCAAAAGCTTCTGCAGGCACAGTAGTTCCTAAATAGAGGTTTTTGGAGCAATTTGCACATGACATGGAATTCTGATTTCAGACACAGTGCTCTTGGTAAGAGTGTTGAAGCCACCACACAGCGCAATGTCAATACATTGCACACTAGCRATAGAAGTTGCTATAAAACTTTAAGTTCCAAAAACATGTGAAAACCTTGAATTCTTCATGAACAAAAGGTACAAAGAGAAAAAGGTTTAAAGAACAAGTAGACATCAGCTGAAAAGGCTGGTAGTTATTTATGCAGTATTTGTACAGTCCTTTTGCTTTCCACAACTCTATCCCACCCTGAACATTCCCATTTGTGATAAACCTACAGCAAGTWAAAACTTAACTTCACTCCTCTTACAAAAAGACAGGTATACAAGTCCAGTATTTACACATATGAATAGCAAATTCACCCAGTGTTGGTGCTCTGTCAACAACCAGCAAACCCAGACCGATGGTAGATCTTAATTAMAGAAGTAATCATTGGTTTCTCTGAACAGAATTCAAAGCTTAACACTTCCAAAACAACTCAGTCATTCATTCTGCCTGAGCATGTTAATTTCTAATAGTGCTAAATTACCACAGCAGCATTATTGAGCCACTGATATATGCCTTTTTTCTTTTATAAGAACATTCCCAGACAAGACATTTGCAGAAATAGTCTGCTTCACTACTGCCAAGTTTTTCAAGTATCAGAAAAATAGAAGAAATAATAAAAAGCAAAAAAAGTTGACAAGGCTCAATTATAAAATGGAACTCCAATACTTCCAGCCAATTTTGTAATTATTTTTATGCAACAGYCATTACTATATTTTAGCTCTTTGAAATAACATTACTTTTATAAAGAAATACTTGAAAGAAAATACTACAGGCAGTAACACTGATCARAAGATCTGCGCACTATGATTCAAGATTGGAATAGAGAAATTACAAGTACAGCAGTTGCATTATTCTGAAATCCTGGTTATTTGTTTAATTACAATTTTTCTGAATAAAACATGGTTTAATTGATATGATTTGCCTTTATGGAGTCTAAGGTACTGAACATACTTCTTACCTGTAACTGTTGATACTGAGCTACATCAGTCTTATCTAATGATTTTGCCAAATCAGGCTGCTGGATAACATCCTCTGAATCTTCAGTGTCTTCAGTTTCAGATGAAGAAGCACTTTCTAGCGTCACTTTCACAGGAACTCCTGCCTAGTAACACCAGGAAAGAAAAACATGCCCACTCATAGCATTACAATGTGTAGCAAAACTCAAAGATTAAATCATATCAAAAGCTTAATTTAAATACATTTGTTTTCCAGAGTCCCTTACAATGTATACGTATTACCCAGCCATACAACCTTGAAAWAAATTTGCATGAAACAATATTAAAAAAGACTAATCCTGTGTGAGCCTATGTTGAGCATTTGTGGTGAGGATTTAGCAGCAGAGTCAGCCCCTGCAAGGCACAGCCAAGGCATGGACATGCAGGACATACCCCGTCCCAGCTGACCCACTGCAAGTTACGCGCAAGGCAGGCACAAGAGGTGGGAACAAAAAGAGTGAGAAAAAACAGAGAGAACATAAGGCTGGGAGCAGGAAGAGATGTTCCATRGGGGTGCCAATACCTTCATTCCAGCCAGGGAAGACCCATATCAAGAGTGGAGGGATGGGTCAAAGGACCTGCTACCCACAGGCATCCTGTGCCAGCCCACGTTTTCCCAAAGGACTGCAGTCCATGGGAAGCCTACAGCAGAGCAGAGGATAACTGGTGGCTTTTGCAGCTACCAGATCCTTCTGTGATGGAAAGGAGATGCAAAGGAGAAGGAATAAAGATGGGGTCTTTCTTCTCCTCCTGGAAGGTTTACTAGAGCAGCTCACAGACAAGTGCAAAAGTAAGTATATAATCCAAATCCAAGACAGAAAAGATGGTGCAGAAAGCCTTCAGAGAACAATGCTGTTAGTTATTGCCTATGGAGGAATTGTGCCTATACTCCAACTCAGCTAGCTCCTAAGACTAGGAAACCAAAAGATATAGAGATAAWTGGAAGTAAACTAAGTATCAAAGAAACTTCAAATAAATGCTGATGTAAACTACTTTCTTTCACTTCTCTGAGTGAGCATCTGTAGAAGAATGTCCCAATCTTAGCTTTCAGACACTGAGATTCTGTTGAGAACACTATCCCCTCTTATTAGGCATCTACACACTAAAAAAAAAAAAAAAAACATTATGAGAGAGAAACAGTACCTGAATCTTCACTGGCAATTCTCCAGCACAATCCGCTGCCCCACCTCTGAAGTTAGGGAAAAAAAAAACAACAAAACCATACTTGTGAGGAAAGTAGGTTTATAATATTCCAAACACAAGATTCTAGGACAGATGAAGCAGTAGGAGTAAATAAACAGCATCAGACACTGCAATGTATCCCTTTAAGCCTCATTACATTCTCATTTTGATTAGCACTCCCGACTTAATCATGATTTAGAGCAACACTACTGGATGCTAACATTAGTACCTTCAATAGGCATCTTATTTAGTTAATTATTTTAAACCAAAGTCAACAGGAAAATTTGGTGTTCAGCATTTTTAAAAACAAGCTTAATAACCACAGTTGCAATAGAGCATTAAGTGATTTTTTGTTTAAACAGTTACATAGTCTCCATTTTGAGAGGCTAAGATCTAAGGAATAGATTAAAAAAACAAAAACAAACAAAATCTGTCAAAAGACAGCTTCCACGTGTAAGTATTTTTTGTTTTGCTTTGATTTAGAAAGATTATTACAATAATTATGCTGGTATTGGGTGAGATGAAGCAGAAAAAAAAAGAGGCAGGAAAATACCTAAGCACCTTGAACTGGATCTCAAACCAACTATACTACAAGTTTAGAACACTAACTTGCCTCTTTAGCTATGATACATCTGATAAATCATTATTAACAAAAGAACAAGCAGACAAGGTAGGTCTGGTTGCAGTGGGGTTTCTTGCTGCATATGAATATTCATATGGCAACTACRTATTTCTGTGTATTTTAAATACTTACTGGAGAAGAATTTATGTAAAATCCTCAAAATTTATGTGAACAGAAAAAACTATGACATGCTGTGTGTACCTTTCAAGTAGTTTTAAAAGGCTAACCTTGCTCTCTACTGTATTTATCATGCAAGTTTTATCCATTACTGTTTTCCCTTGTACCATGAAAACKTCACCTGCATCTCTTTGCACATTCTGCAGTCCTCCAGGGAAGGAAGCCTTTTGCACCRGGTGGTAGTGGTTTTGGTGAGTAACTCTCTCTCACAGCGGAATTTTTCTTTCCAGGACTTACAGATTTTTTAGATGATAATCCTGGATTGAAGAGCAAGATCAAAAGAAAAGATAATTCATTATACCTTATTATTCACATACAAATTCACCACTTACTGTTCCTAAAACTTCCAATGTAATAATAAGGAAATTCAGCAGGAAATTCAGTCTAATTCTGCCTAAGTGTCCAAAAACTTGCAATTATAAACTGGTATACTTGACTGCTGTTAGACTAATGCAAGATAAGCTGCTTTTCAAAAAAGGAGGTAAAGCTTTGTAGTAGAAGAGGTTTATTCACATTACTAATTTCAGATACCTAATTCCATTGTCTCACATGAGAATTTAGACCGTCCAGATAGACAATACAGGCATCTATGTGCTTCAAGTTGCCCTCTACTGGCTTTAGAATGAAAAACATTGTTTTATTTATGGGCAAAATAGTTAAAAATAAAGCTAGTACTCATGCAGATCACTTTCACAGGACACCAACAATCTCTTCCCTTCACTAATAAGAAACATCAGGGTTCATCCTTGCTCTGGTCTTTTGTTGTTGTTTAAATCATACAGCATCAAAGCAGACTCAGCACAGGAACCTAATGTGGAGGGACCACTCTACCTCACATTCTCTCTAAGCCAGAAACTGGTACATCTAGAAGACTAATCACCTAGTATTTCCTACTTAAACTAGTGAGAACTCAGGTTATTGTTTCTCTGAGATCAAKACAATAACTGATTTTGTAAAGGTACAGAAATGCGTAACTTAGTTAATGGAATTTAAAATCTCAATTCATTCTAAACATAATAAACAGGACAGTTTTCACCTTGACTCACTCTTTCTCTTAAAAAAAACCCCAAAACACATAAAAAACCCACACACAACAAACTCCAAAACAGAAAAACAAACACAAAACCCTCCACAATCACATTTGCCAGGCTTTTCTTCTCCCACCACCACCACCCTGATCACCAGTTTATTTGTACAAAGACTTCTTTTGATTTATGCTTACCTCTCTGCTTCCAGATAACTAGAGCGAAGGTGAGAGTGAAACGTGTTACAGTTAAACTTTTAGCAGCTTACTGAAAAATGTTTCGTATTGCAGCTATCAGTACTTAATAATAAATATTCAAGATCCCTATGTTACTTTAAACATATTCTTTATAATAGGTTTACAGTAAGTTAAAAGAAAAATTTTAGAACATTTTGTACATCAGTTAAAAAATACAGGTTGGTTTGTTCTGGCAGAGGACAGCCTCCTACAGAAAGGTTACAACAGCTGGAGAACTAGACAACTTACTACTGCCAGGCTTTGCAGAAGTGAAAGCTTGTGGAGACACAGGATAAATATGTGCAATGCTTCCACACAGTTTAAAGTCAGCATATCCTACCATTTTTCCAKTCATGTATGTAGCAGCACTAAAAACAAAGCAAGTTTCCTACAGATACCAATGATGATAGAAGATGCATTATGTAATTAAGAAGAAACTGGTTTTTTTTTCTTTTTTTGGAGACAACTGKTCTGTAAAACACATTTAGACACATCATACATTTTCTAATTTAAGCTCTTAAGCATTAAAATAAGATTTTCTAAACAAAATTTACTATAGCCAGAAAAAATAAAGAATTACCAATACGAATAGTAGCTTTTCCTTTCCGACCGCTTCCTAGGACAATAGTTCTTTTCTTTGGCTTAGTTTTCAAAGCATCTTTGGAAGACGGAGATATCAGCCACTTAAACTGGAATTTGGTGGGGTGTTTTTTTAAGAAAAATAAATCAGTTTAGTAAAGGACAGTTGAAGAGGTGCTTATTTAAAATCAGAGGTAGATTGTCAGATATAGAGAACACTGCTACTTACTAAAACTTTATAAGRTGTAAAATCAAGAAAAAAAAGAAGTCTTACAAAGCCCAAATTCAAACACAGATGATAGTCTACATTACCAGAAGGTGTTCCCAAAACACCACTACTATATCACATCCAATAGTATCCTTTCTCCTGTGCGTAACAGTTCTCCTTCCATAGCAAAAAAAAAACCAGCATCAACCCAATAAAGAAGCAACCCTGGCTTCTGCACTTTATTCTCAGAAACTGGCTTGATAGGAATGACTGGCTCAGGCCAAAGCTCTCCAGAGTAATAAAAGCTTCCCTAATGTGATTTAGTATTACTGATAAAGTCAGTATTTTAAAAAACATGAGGCGTATTTTTAATGCYTTGTAATGAAAATTCATCCTTACAAAGTAAAAGCCCCAAATTAAAACTAAGAGACAGTGATGATCAAAGGCCACAAGCAGTACTTCAAATGTCATTTCCTTACAGCAAGAGCTCTATTCCTAAAGGCTCCCCTTGCCCTGATAAAAAGTTAAATTACTCCTGGTAGATATTCTAAAATTACCCTGCACTTACTTTTCAGTGTGCATCACTAACACAGGGTCTAGTGCTGAAGCAATCATTGAAGGAAATACATATGACATTAACACAAAGCTTGTCTCACATAGGGCTAAATCCCACACAAAGAGTACTAGGAACAGTATGCCAGACCTATTCCCATGTAAAGCATCGGGATGATTAAAATGCCATTACTGTGCTCTAACTGACCAAGTTTAATCCAAATWTATCACTGTCAAGAAAAACTTTTTCTTTTCACTTTGGACTCAATTAATCCTTGTATAAACTCTACTGTGTCTCCAGCTGATCTAGTTCCTGTGCAAGTGAACTGATTAAACTGAAACACACCCAGAAAGAGTAAAATTAAATTGCAAGCTTCTAAGAGCAAAAGTAATTTTAATTTTGTTTTACTAGACACCTAAAAGGGCAGCTTTACTAGCTTAAACCTAAAGTTCATCTAACCCATAGCCWGTCTCAGCTGGGTGCCTACTGCTGTTGTTGAACAACATCTAAGCATCTATAAGGACAGCAAAAGACAGTGTTTTGAAAGCATCCCATTTTGTAGACACCTTAAATGGATTTTCCCTTAAGCTATTGCTTCTCAGAAACWACACAAACTTTCACCACCTATTATCACCTTGGTCATATCTCTGATTACAGTTCACTATACTGCTACACAGTGCTGCTAAAAAACRTAACTTCTGTTTTAGCAAAGGCATCAATTAGCAGTAGACAATTCTTCTCGAAAATCTAAAAAAACAGCCCAGAAGGGAATCAACTGCATGCTACTRAAAAAACCCCACTTTTTACAAAAAGCAGGATGGAATGAAAGACAGCTGTGACTGGCAGAAGAAGCAAAGCTACTTGGCAAGCCAGTGGTCAGTATTTCTTCATCCACTTTGTTAACAAAGTATGAAGAATTACTAGCACTGCCAATAAAACTTAAGACACCACACTAACTGACTGAATATAAAACTAATGTCTTGAGTCAAATGATCTTTTAGCATATGGGAGACTTCCTAGAGTTGCTTCTTTCCATTGTTTGACTTTCCAATTATCTTTAGCGTTTCCAGGCASATCTTATTTTCATGTGATCCCTGTGACATTTTGCAAGTTTTGATTACACCTGCCAAGCAGAAAGAGTACTTCTTCACAACCAACCTCAACTTCTCAAAAAAGGTCTTCTAGAGATTGAAGTGGGTAACTGTGCTAATCCTCCAGAAATTCTATMCACAAATTTTCAGTTTATTAGACAGTTCCTAAACATCCACAGCTCTGTCTTTATTTAGTCTTTTCAAAAACCAAAAGAGCATTAAATTCCAACACAAGAACTAGGATTGCTGGRATTCCTTTGAGAACTGAATCAGATTTCTGTATATTTCAACACTATACCTAATCATAAATGGTCTARGTATTCAGTTTATGCACACTGCTGTGAACTCTGTGTGGACTGCTAGACAAAGATGAAAGGGGGTACTCTAACTGAACTCTGTTTTCATAGATGGTTTGCATTGGAAAGGACAGTCTTGAAACAACTTAAAAAATTTTTAGTTACAGAAGTTAGAGACAATAATTAAGTTTTAAAATAAATTAAGTGCTAAATTTTAAATTGTGGTTTCAGTTACCTTCTAATTAAAAGTTATTACCACCATGTTGACAAGAACCCATGTAGTAGAAAGCTGTACAGCAGCCCTGAAGCAATATTTAGTTAACATTCTATGGTAATGCCCAAATACACACACATTTCCATTTTTCCTTCCATTAAATGTATTTAATTTATTACAGGTTTTATTACATGTGATAGCTTTAATTCTGTAAAAAACGGTACAGAAAGCCCAACAAAGTAACATGTTCATCAGACTGATTTCAGGTTTTCCCCTACATAGTCTTTTTTTTTATTTGTACTGAGTCAAACTTCTGTTTAGAACTAGAATAGTTGTTTTAGATTCATTTTGAAAAGAAGTCACCCCTTAAAAAAACATAAATGCAATGGAAGCTACAAAGARAACTCCAAACCAATTCCAAAATGTGTAGAACATACCTCTGAATCAGCACTGTTACCATTCTTAAGAACTCTTGCAATAATGTTTTTCATCAGAACATGATCTAGAATGAATTARAACACCTTGTTGAGAATCTTCTGTAAGAGACAACTCTTTTTGTGAACAGATCATTTAATAATAAATACACATTACCTATCCTGCTTGTTTTCCCATTTTAAAAATATTTAGCAAATTACTGTGGCATGTTCTTTATTTCCTTAAAAGCAGTTTACCTTTCCCCATATAATTACTGAAAAGAAAACCCAAAACAACACCCACACAAAGAGGATAAATGCAGATACAGATACATACCAATTAATGGATTTTTTCTTATGTCAAGTACCACTAATGTTGTATTAGTTTGAAGAGCATCTAACAATGATCTTGCTCCCTCATTGGATATTCCACACTGCTGCAAATCAAGCGCTAAAATGTTTAAAGAGGCAAAAAAAAAGTCAGTGGAGGTAGTACTGCATTTAGTTACTAATTTAATAGTTGATACCTAAAAAAATTAATCCTGCTGAAAACATCCATTTCATAGAACATGAAACATGAGAAATGAGGACATGATGTTAACAGTCGTGTGAAAACMGGAATATTACTTTCAAAGAAGACAATTAGAACTTTTCAACATTAATAAGAAATAACTGTTAACATCTGCAGATGAGGTAATATGAATCACTCTACAGCCACTGTGGGCAACCTGTGCCAGTGTTCAGTCACACTCAAAGTAAGAGGGTTTCATCATGTTGAGGAWAAAACCTCCAGTGTTTTCATCTCTATCCATTCCACCTTGCCTTGTCCCCAGGCACCATTGGAAAGAGTCTGTCTCCATCTCCTTTACATCATCCCCTCAGGTATTTGTACACCTTGATCCCACTCTGAGCCTTCTCTTCTGCAAGCCAAAGAGTCCCAGCTTCCTCGGCCTCTTCTGACATCAGAGCTGCTTTACTCCCTTCATCTTTACTGGACTCTCTCTGCTAGCTCCAGTTGTCTCCTGTATCACAGACTGCACGGTCTTACTTGTGCTGAGTAAAGAGGAAGAATCATCTCCCTCAACCTGCTCACAAAGTCTCTGCCTAATGCACCCCAAACACCACTGGCCCTCTTTGCCACAAAGGCACTTCACTGTTTCACKGACAGCTTGYTGTCTACCAGGATCTGCAGCACCCTTTTTGCAAAGCTGCTTTCCAGCCAGACAGCTGTTCAGGATTATTCTTGTCCAAGTGCAGGACTTTGCACTTCRTTTTCTTAAACTGATGAAGTTCCCGTCAGCTCATTTCTCCAGCCTGCTGAGGTCCTTCTGGATGGCAGCACATCCTTGCCTTTCCAAGGAACCAAGTAAGACTGACTGGTCTGTAGTTTCCTGGGTCCTTCTTCCCAAACTTCTTGAAAATAGGCATGTCCAGTCTTCATGCACCCCTCCCAACCACCATGATCTTTCAAAGACTACTGAGAGTGGCCTCAAAATTACATCAGCCCTCAGCACTGTATCTCATTAGGGCCTATGGACTGCTGTTTGTCCAGTTTGTTTAAGTATTCTCCAATCTGATCCTCTTCCATCAGTATGGWTGTTATTTGTAGGCCTGCCTCAAGCTATAAAACAAAACTATAAAACAGGTATTTTATTCCACATACAGAATGCTATGATTTATAGCAGCACCATTAATTATTTTGTATAATTACTAGATATAGTAATAGATAAATTGTAGAACAAATTCACTCTCAAAAATACTGAAGGACAATACTAGATAAAACAACARTATTTAGTTACTTCAAAAGAGGAAGAGAGATTTCTTTGGAAAAAAGAGTTCTCTTCCTGAGCAACATAGTGAATTACTCCTCTGGCTGCAACAGTTATAACTACAWGTCACTACTAAATTTTAAGAGATGSAGTAGTGAGAGATAACAGAAAAGACAGCAGGAGAGATATAGAGATACAGAGATCCTGCAGAAATCCTTACAGCAACTAGTAATAACYAGATATGAAGTATACAGAGAAATTGCTGGTGTAAGCAAAGTTCTCTGTTATATGGAATTTCTAAATATTTATACATCAATAKGTCTATAGTTACTATATAAGAAAACTCCTGAATTGCTCTGCTGTTCATTAGTARAAGAGTTTATAATACCTTTTAGCCAAAGGTCCTCTCCTAGACAGTCTGCAAAGGCACTTGCTCCTCTATCTCCAACAAGCATGTTGCAGTTCAAAGTAATCCTCCTCAAACCTGGCATATACTCAAGGTCAGGTCTCCTGTAACGTAGGCTTTCAGCCCAAGCTTCACCATGTCTTTTTATTGCCTGGTGCTTTGCAAACAGAGAAGCTGTTACCAAATGCAGTGGCAAAACTAACTGATGTCATGATCACAAGTTGCTTTTTTTTAAAACCATGTTCAATGGGGCTTGAATGCTGGTATAAGAAATATGTGATGGTGTAAGTACACCATTCCTGAGTTCAAGAAACATAACTAATTTTTAAATCTTACCAGTAACTCGTATTTGTTATGATGGTCCAGTTTGCAATGAAAATTATTAAAATGGGCTACAAAGTATTTTACCACTTTCTTTTGACAGATACTTTCAAGACACATTGAATAGGAAACAAATATGTAATACAACATTTTGTGCTTTCATGGAAGTCACAATTAACACTAACTAAAATAYAGTACTAGGCAGAAGGCTACTGATTAATTAATCAGTAACTACTAAAACTGTAAACTTGATTATACTTACCCAGTGCTTAAGAATGCTTGAGACATTTTTTCAAAATTACTCAGAATGAAAGAAGCACCTCTAAAACAGGTGTCAGACATTTACAGGCCTAGTCCTCATTTGAAGAAAATACTTCATTATTTATGGTTTTTTTCTCAGAAATAGTGAACTTAAATCCCACACCAGTAAAYGAAGCTACTTCTGTCATACAAAGGCACAAAGCTTTCATAAGAATTCACGCTTAATTTTGGTATTCACACAAGCTCCTCATGAAGTGCCTTAATGGATTTTGGGCTTTAAAGCAAAAGTAAAAAATTTAATTTATTAAGTTCTTAAAAACATTCCATTCTAAGTAAGTTTATTGAATTACCTTTACTACATTTGCTATATGTTCYGCYCCTCGCCATGTAAGGCTACATGCCGTGAAGTTCACAAATTTGATAGTAGCTATATTCTTTATRCTCTGACAGATTGCTGAAGAAAACAAAAGCACGCATGTTAYCTACACACAGCATTTCCACATTACCAAAACATWCTTTTTCAGTGGCCTATTAGGAGGCAGCTTTAAYAGCCAAAAGCCTTGACAAGGAACTACTACTGAAATACAGAGTATAAATACATTTAACATGTTCTGAGTTTATACATTTCTAGTACCAAAGTTCAACAAAGAACACCTGAACAAACTAGAACATACCTGATTTCACTTTACTTACAGAAACACAAGCAAATCAGGAARAAGTAAAGAAATATGAATGCTGTTTTAAATAAAAGTATAAACATCACTATAAAGTAGTATAGTTATTTACTAACCTGAAGCAATGAAGTTCAAGTCTTTAAGTGCTACTGGAGTTATACACAATAAAAAAGATTGTTCTTTTAATGACCATAGACAAATTTAAAATAGCAATAGAAATAAGGAAAAATTTGCTTACCTATTTGGAAACTTAAAAAGAGAAAAGTATATTTACAGGTTTTCATTCTGAACTTACTTTCCAACCCTCCATCTCCAATTGGACAGTGGGCTAAAGAGACACTCTCYAGAGTTGAAGCTGTGGCCAAGCCCTTAAGAATAAAACAAACACTGTTGTTATCTGGCTTGAGGAAAAAAAAAGACAAAGGGAAAGGAAAAAATACCACCCAAGTCACCCAACCTGCTCAAACTCTGTTCCTTACAAGAAGCTCCAGGGGATTCATATGAAGGTCAAATGAAGGTCAAAACAAGCAAACCTTCAAGTTTAGCTTCAGCTGATTCATTTCTTTAGCACAGAGGAAGCTTGCCTGTGGGCAACCTTCCTTCCTAGAAGTCACTCTCGAGCAAACTGGAGCTTTTCAGTAACATGTCTGAAGACCAGTTTTTACCTCCTTGGACTCCCACAAATTCCCTTCAATCATATATATGCACAGTGGTTTCAGTCATGAGCATATGTCATATGCCTCAAGCACATGGCAGTGATGTTGCTAAGATCTTTCTAGTAAGCCCTGCGATTCTGAGACATTCAATTAGGACCAGGTTACACTAAATGTCTCAGCAGGATCATTTGATATGTATAGGTAAAGACTACACAAAGATATCTTAGAAAAGAAATATCTTTGTCGACAACAAATACTTACAAAGGTTAGCAGCTACTATTTTTTGTTTTGGGCATATTTTCCATTTATTTGTRTACTAGTATATTCTTACCTTTGTTAAAAGTGCTAGGTCTCTTTCCTTCAGAAGCAAACCCTGCAGTTCCAAATTTTTTAGTACATCTGATATACTGAGACAGCCTTTCACAGCTTTACATAGTTGGCCAGTCAAGTCTTTTGGCAGAGCTGCTGGAATTCTCCTTCTAAGGTAAGTTTTGTATCTTTCAACACCTAGTAAAAAACAAAAACTACCTATCAGTAAAATCTACTCCCTACTGGTTTAAGAGCAATTATAATCATACCTTCCATTTTTTGTATACTTYCCTAAATTAAAATAGCTCCTTAGGYATAACAATTCCTTCKCCCATGTATTCAATCAGACRGWASTTTTATGCAATAAATTCTAACATGCATACATCARCGTATTKATCTCTTATACAGACCWGATTCTTCAAGACCATGTTGATGTAAACTTCTTATTCCAATAGAAGTCAGAGTCTTATTATGCCTGAGAGCATTCAGAAGTGGTGCCCAATCAGTAGCTTTGATGTGATCTACAATTAGATCAATAGCATCACGAGTCACATTAGCCTTCACAGCTTTCAGTGGGAGAGAGCCTTGAAGTTCACAAAGATGTTCATAATGTGAGTAGAAATCCAGCATGCACCGTCTTCTTAATTTGACTGACTCAATCATTTCTTTTATGTGATTAATTTCTCTCTAAAACAAGARAGGGGAAAAAAGATACAAACATTTTTCAATATACAACTATCTTCCATCACAGTGCCAATTCAACACACATACCCAAAACATAGAAGTGTTCCTGGATATTGCATAGCATTTACACATATTTAATGTGTAGTTAAAAACCTTATGTCTTATGATGCTCACTAACCATGCAAGTAAAATTGAATGAGTAAAGGGCTGGGGAAAAAAAACCCCAAACACCAAAAAACAACTAAACGGCATTTTTATTCTCCCCACACCAACAGGTATATCAAGAACACAAAAGCAATGATCTTTAAGCACTGACTGATGTAGAGGTCTTGTTTTCATCTGATAAGATTTAACTTTGTAGCATCAAGGTCTACCCAAAAGCCTTGGACACTCCCTGACCCACCATCAAGGGAAACACACAGAACTGGTTCTGAGCTTTTCTGCTACTTCAGTAAAAAATCTAAGTTATCATCATACATAATAAAATTTTATTTCCTAATTATTTTTCCTATTGTATACCAGCTATATATATACAGCCCAGTAAAATTCAGTAAGCACTTTTCAAGCATAAGGTTTTGTTATACTTTAGTATCCACACAGAAAAACACAACTAACTTCCAAGCAGAATCTCTAAATAGCAGTTAAGGGTTTACAGTCTCAATAGGGACATTTGTCCCTATTTAGAAGATACATTTATTTATTTATTTATTTCTTCTCAAGACAGCATTAAGTATGTCATACAGGATRTCAAACATGCAAACTTTTTTTCTTATTTTTTACAGACTAGAAAGCTTTAACCAAACGTCTCAAATATCCTGTATGTCAAATTAAGACATGTTACTGGACAGATAAAAGTATGTGAGGACACCCATTTGTAAAAGCATAATTCAGAAAAAAATTATTGATAGCTTCTAAATGACTGGAAATGTAATCATAAGACAACATAAACTCTCATAACAGTTCCTCCACACCTTTTAACCTTTTTTTAGCTCTGATTTACTGATTACGTTTAATGACTACACTTTGGCCACAGGAACAAAAATGATTGAATTATAATCCAACACTTCAGGTTCAGAAAATGATCATCAGTTTTAAGGCACCAATGGCTTCTGGTAATGTCAGTGTGCAAAATATTAGCTTTTTTCTCCAGAGCTTAAGCAACATTCTTTTCATGGGGGCTTCCACTGCAACACCTTAACACAACACCTCCAGCTGAAGAAAGGCCCTACCACTGAACTTACTTGAAGGAAGAGAGAAAAACGGACAAACCAATCAGACCCACAATGCTTTCCAAATGRAAAACGATATAAACTTGAAGTCTTCTGCACTGAAGGTAGTGATACCACCTTAACCGGCTCTGAGAATGCATGCAGACATTAATTATTTAATCAATACGGTTTCAAGAAGACATCACACTAGCTGGCAACAAATTACAAGAAATACACAGCACACAGTAAAACTGAAAAATCCAGGTCCATGCTACGAGTTTCCCGGAAGCTATGAATTTGTAGCGATTACAAGAACCACCTGGCTTAATGTGTAAGGTGGGCAAACAGATGGCCCCTAAGAGCACTGCCAGCAGCAACCASGGCCACATGCCGACCTGCGGGCACATGGGGAGACCCAGCCGCGCTCACTCTGGGTGGGCGCGCTTTGTGAAGCGTGGATTGGGGGTCTGCCGGGACCAGGCACCCCTTRCTGGACCTGCTGCACAACTTGTGTTTAAAGATGTAAGGCAGCACCCAATTGCAGGCACCTCCGGTTAGCACCGGGGTAAAAATAGCGGGGCTTTTATGCTACACCCACTCAAGACCGACAGCGACCCAGGGAACCACTTCAGGTCGCACACCACTGAGGGGCATCAACCGGGGGCCGCGCTGTCCGCCACCACTCCGCGCGCCAGGAGCAAGCATCAGCCGGTCGCTTCCGCACCACAACGGGGGGCCCCGCCGCCCCGATGTCCCCACCTTCCCGGAACCGACTACGGCCAGCTCCGCGGGCCCCCCGCTTCCCCTCCGCGCCGCGGGCCCGCCGATACCGCTGTTAGGCGCCRCTAATCGGCACTGCCCAGCATTGCCCGGCGCTACCCGCCGGCAGCCGGCACTGCCCGGCATTGCGTGAGCATTGTTCCCCGGCACTGCCCAGCGTTCGTTACCGTTGCCAGCCGGCACTGCCCAGCGCTGCGGCACCGTTATTACCGCCGCTCCCGCACCCCCGTCTGGGCCCCGCGCCGTTGGCTCGGCCGCCGCGTGGCGCGCAAGGCTGGCCCCCCATTGGCCGCCGCCCCGCCGCCCTCCCGCCCGCGTTCAAAATGGCCGCGCCCGGCCCTGGCGACAGCGGGGGGAGGGGGGGGTGGTGTCACATAGCAACGGCACCGCTCACCGGGACTACCGCTATCCCTTTCCTAAAGAAAAACGGACGAACGAACAGGGGAAAAAAGGCAAAAAACCCACCCCCAAACACACATGCAAAAAACCTCTTAAGCAAACAAACAAACAAAAGAAAACAAAACCATAAAAAAACCCCCACAGAACGAACCAAAAGCCAGCAGAGCAGTGCCGGAAGAAAGCAGGCACTACTTCAGCTTTCCCTCAGCAAAGCACGCGTGTAAGAAGCTCCATAGGTAGGAAACGTTTTGCTATACAGCAGTAGCCACAGCCAAATGGCCTGAGCCGTCCAGAAGGGTAACGAACTCGTATTTCACTGCTGTGTTTCCCATTTGGTTGCTAGGTTAGTTCTCATGCAAGGGATCAGAGAGTTTTCATTAATATTCAGTACAGTGCATTACAGGCTGTGACATTTAAGGCAGAATAACTCAAAATGGAGTCCAGGTTCCTGCTCCTAGAACTTGCAGTTCATTCATGGATAGGAACATCAGCTTATTATGCAAAATTCTCATTATAGCTAGATAACTGAGAGCAACTTAGTTATTTAAAAAATTACGTTTCTAGTCTGCTGACAGGCAGCAAGATTTAAACTCTAAAGGTGAACAAACTCAAGGGAGCTTTGCAGAGGAACTGGAGAGGCCGCTAGAACATCCAGAGGACACTGGGATTATGCGTATGCAATGTTATTCACTGGCTTTGACTGATATCAGAAGCAACTGAAGCACCTTAAGTGCTATCAAGTGTACCACAACAAGACTTATTTCAGTAGGTCTGAAATCACCATCTGTACAAATTGTTTCACTGTGACRTTTGGGTAATTCAATGTAGAAGACAAGAAACACAGGACCATTATCAGTGAAATGGCAAAACCAATGTTTCTGTGACTGTATGACAAAATATTTCCTGTGCTTGCCATACCTCTCAGTATCACAAACCAAACTCAAGCAAAATAAAATTCATGTATTTTCAAGTGTATTGACTTTTAAAGTCTTCCTGTTCATGCTGCTTAGTTTCACAGATATCTCCAAAACGGAAATTCARAATCTTGCTGAGAAACTGCTTCAAGTTGCTCCCTACCAAACTTGGTTTGCTTCAAAAATTGATGCCAAATGTCCCTTTCCTCAGCATTTGATTCAGGGCTTTAGATWAGCATYCTATTTGCAACTCAAAATTTTTGRTTTGGTTTGGTTTRATTGTGGTTTAGGTGGGGTTTTTTGGAGGATTGTTTTTCTTAGTTGGTTGGTTTTGGTTTTGTTAGTTGGGGGGATGTGGTTTTGTTTGGGCAGTTTTTGGGGGTTTTTGTTGTTGGTTTTTTATTTTTGTTTAGTTTATTGGTTTTATTTTGTTTTGTGGCGTTTTTTTTTTCTTGTATTGGGTTTGGTTTTTTGGTTTTTGGGGTTTTTTTGGGGCGGGTTGGGGGCTTTTTGCTACATTGAATTTTGGTACACATGACACAGCAAACCTTCCAAAAAAGGTGGATAACTGAGGAAGTGCTAAAAGTTCTGTCTATATCAGTCATTGGGTAGGCCCTAAACACAGGCTTTATGTGGTACTTGGGATGATGTCTCGTTCTGTATTCAGGTCTCTGATGTGTACACCTTTCACAGCCCCCAGACATGTTGCAGAACACACCTAGTGCAGATATYTTGGAGKGCAAGCTGCAGGTTGAGCCCTGRCTGGTGGGAAACAGCTGCAGCACCAAAGAGCTGTGAAAGGCACTGACCTTCTGCCTGTAATAGACGGGCAATAGGATGATTTGCTCTCTCAATCAAGGGATGAGTATTGTGTGTATGTTAAGGCAAGTTTTATTGATGTATGGCTGTGTTATTGTGGTTTGTTGTTTGGACACCTCTGTTCTCCCCATAGTCCCCTTCTCTGCCCTCTGTGTTGTTGCAAACGCACAGCCTTGGTTGTCAGGGCTGCCGGGGAGGTGTGGAGGGAGGGCTGTCATGTGCCCTTTGCATGGGGAGTTGRGAATGGGGAAGGCTTTTTGCTAGGGAGGCACAGCATGGCAACGCCTGACCTCCAATCAAGTTGCAAGAAAGCAGCCTTCACCARTGGACGGCGAAGAAGAGTTGACTGGMAGACTTTGGGAGGGGACAGGGTTGRCTGATGCAATACCAGGTRCAWAGGGTGGAGCAGACATTTTGTGGGTGAGCTGGTGGCAGACGGTCAGACGTCCCAGTGCTGTTATTTTTCCTTATTCAGTCCTTTGTTGTATTTGAAGAATTTAAAGTGGTCATTTCTCACATGCGTAACAAAGGGCACAGTCCTGGAATGCCAGCCATCATCCAGAACCTCTGTAGGGCCCAGTGAACAGTGAGAAGACCCCGCAACACATAATTTTTACTGCCTCTTTATGTTTTCCTTTCAGTTAGAGATCCCATTTCTTTTGTAATATATTCTATATATTGCAYTTGCGATTATAATCACTACTTTTCTTTTGTAGTCAAAGGCAGTTCCCTTTACGGTTTTTGAGCTTCAAAAGCATARAGTAATTTGGTGAGCTAGCAGATGTCTCTGTAGAGAACAGTCCCAAACAGATCTAGTTCTGTCACTTTGGCAAGGGATGTCTTCTTCACCAGTCATCATTTTGCTGAATTTGTTGAAGTGCTTTTTGTTCTCACTGTTTTCTTCCTGTATCTTTTTAGGCCATATGCTCTTAGGAGGCTTTTTTTTGTAAATGTACTAATTTAATTTTTTAGTACAATTCAATGGTACAAGCATATCTCAGTGCCACACCATAACCAATGTTATCATTCTTAGAGGCATCAAGAGATGAAAAAGGGGCTGTGCACTCTACCCTGTTAGTGGGTGGGCAGCAAGATGTTTTCTCTTGACTTCATGATGTTTGGAAGGTATCCCATGTCACTGGAGTTCTTCCACGTTATTGCTTACTGCCTAGTAAGGAATGATTTCACANTTTTTTTTTTTTTTTTTTTTTTTTTTGACTACCCTATCTAGCCTTTCAAAGCCTGCTTTCAAGACTAAATAGCTGCCTGATTCCAAAACTAAGTAGTTAAAAATTATTTTTGTCTGCTCTGCAAAATGCAAGTGGGGTTGAATGCTAAGAGCAAAAAAGGACAAAACCAAAATTTCCAGAACTATTTGATAGGTTTTAAGAGCTGCTGACTGGGCAGCTCTGTGCAGCTTTTGTCCAGAAGCCTAAAAGGATCCTTTGTTGCTAGATGGCAAGGTTCATCAAACAAAGCTGTATCGGAAGAGCCTGTAAATCTGCTTAAAGCATGGAGGAAATAGTTATTTCATTCTGTCATTATTAGATAGCTTTATCATATTTTTATAGCAAGCTTATRGTTGCACAATGACAAGTGATACTTATTATTTGCATTATACTGTAACAGGACTTGACCCCTCAACACATACTAAATGTGACAAACTACAGAATCTCAATGTTTACTTCAAGGCAACTTAAAGGCACATCAAGGTAGAAAGAGTCATTGTTTTCACACCAAGAGATCCAAAAAGGTWTGAAACTTGGTCTGAAGACAGAAGTTTTTCTGGTGATTGTCAACTGTACAAAACCTCTTGCAACACAGAGTGGGCACTGGAGACTGAAGCAATGGTAAAGAAATATGCTTCAAAAAACCTGAAAGGAAAAGAGGAAACTTGGTCAACGTAGAAGCAGAAAGTACTTTATGGACTAAGGAGGGAAAAAAGTGCTGAATATTCCTTGTTGTAGAAATCTTGGGTAGGACATGGGGCAATAGATTCAGTTCTTTTTTCCTGCAATATCTAGCCATGCCCTCTATTACATGGATTAGCATTCCTTTTTGTAGACTTGGGAGCTCCACATCCATGTAACAAAGACTGAATGCAAAGCAGAAGTTGCTCAGTGGAAATAGGATTTTTTTTTTCATTTATTTACTATTGGCTTGTTTTTTGTTCTCAAAGTGTTGTTTCTTTGATTGTCATATAATGTACAGAAAAGCTTTGGTCTCCTTTTGTCTGTTCTTGTTATTCATTGTCTCCCTTTTTCCTACTTCATTTTCTCTTTTTCAGCCTTGCTGTTTAACCATATCAACCATCTAGGTACAAAAGTCTTTGAAAATAAATTATTTTTCCTCCAAAAGTTGCACTGAAAATTATGTTGATGAATTCTGAAAGTCATAACTTTAACAAGAAGCAACATTGAAAATTCACCCAGAAAATTTAATTCCCCAAAGTTAGGAAATGAGTAAATACTCACATACTGAGTGTGGAGAATATAGAAAGCCAGCATGAACAAAACCGCGATATTATGTACTATTGTTATAACATAAAACATATTAAATAAGATATAGTATGTACAATATATATCATTGTATAGAAAAAAAGTATGTAACATGTATATATATAATAGGCATATATGTTAAATTATAAATAAGTACATAAGTGCATAAATATGTAAAATACCATGAAGTAACATCCTTTTTTTCCTTCTGAAATTAAGCAAGAAGGCTTTAGGTGCAGGAAAACACACTTCTGGCTAAGTGTTCTTGGTTGTCACGGAGCAGTCAGCAGTGATGAGGGTGCCGTGACCCTCCTTGCAGAAGCATCTTTATAAAGATACTATTCTCTGCACAGGCACAGGCACACCTAGGCTGCAAGTGATTGCTCTTTTGTGAATGRTGCCTAGGCACCTGGCCTGCAGAGGCCACTYCTGGGTGACACAGGAAAAAAGCTCCAAGATGGGGTTCTCTTCTTCAAGGGGTCTTCTTTATTGCTCAAAGTTTGGAGGGAAAAGAACCAAAGGACTCAGRAGTACAAGATTTATACAGACAACTCAGGGGGTGGGGTTTTACAACTGGACCAGTCAGGGAAGGAATTCACAAACAGGGCTATTGGAGAGAGGATCCAAGACTGTCCAATCAGGGAAGGAGAAAACCAGGAACAAGAGAAATAACCAATAGGGTACAAAACATTAATAAAATGGCAAAGACTCATGGGAGTRAAATACTTCCCTCACCCTCAGCTAAAGGGAAGCCTCTTTAAGGAGACTTCCCAGGGGAGAGTCACTGTGACGAGCCACTCTGCCTTCAGGCGCTGTGCCCTTCTCACTTAAACCATCCTTGGAAGAACTGCTCACAGCACAGGGGGCATAGGTACTCCCTGGCTCCCAGCCCTGGTGTGAGAGCTGTTATTGCAGCTCTTCCTGGCAGCTCCTCTCCAGGCGATGCAGGAATGAGAACAGCAGGCAGGCCCCCAGTCTTACAGTGATCCTTTATTGAGAGGAAYCAGCGACTGAAGGCAGGCAGGGACTYAGGGTGTGGGATTATACAGGGTTCAGGTAGGCGGGGTTAGCCAATGGGACCAATCAGGGATGTAATTGGGAAAACAACCAATGGGAGGAAGGATCCAAAATCCTCCAGTCTAAGGAGGGGAAAACCAGGAAGTGGGGGAAACAACCAATCGAGGGTAACAGATTAACATATGGTTGCAAAGGCTCTTGGGGGTGAACAATTTGCTCACCCTGAGCAGGAGAGAGGTCTTCTAGGGAGACCTTTCAGGGGAGAACTGTTGCAATTTGAAGYAGCTCACACACTGCACACCCTCCACGGGAGAGCAAGCTCCCTTGTGGCAACCTCAGGGGYTACCACAACTCCCTCTTCTTTATTTAAATAAAGAACTTGTTACAGGAAACGTTGGGTGTAGAGTGCCAGCTTTATTYGCTGCTCAGCCTTACAGCCTGASCTGACCCCGGCTAGCTATCAGGATAGCAACTCCAYGCAYGGTGGGTTMTCTGAGGTCGCCRGACTGTGAAGCTAACTCTACTATGGTYGCTCAGAAGAAAGAGAGRGGACTCTCGAGAGGGGCTGCAAGGAAGTTTATTTTCCAGGAGCCAGCTCCAGAGAGCCCAGAGCTCCTTTGTRKAAAGGATTTTATACAACAATCATCAACCAATCAACAAGCTACAACAGATGACAACCCACRACAAAGTCACCAATAGGGAATGATTAGGGAGGGACAAAGGAGTGGTCAAGGTTCCCAGGCCTATCACCTTCCRATCCTGTTGGAAGGTTCCAGGGCTCTGGGGGTGGCTCAGGGTGATGGGCAGCACTCCCAGAGGGAGGAGTGTATGATGGACAAGAGTCTCAGGCAYATGCCKGGGAGGGGATAGGCATGTGCGGGGGAGGAGGCTGCTGARTGGCAGGGGAGGAGGCACGTGCAGGGAAGACAAACAACACGTGCGGGGGTGGGGAGAAACATGGAGAGAGAACCCTTTGAAAACAAGGGAAAGTAAAACCTGCAGACTGSTGAAGGGCTCAGCAACACAACYCAACAGTTGGGAAAATTTGAGGGTACAGGTTAAGGTACATAAAACTGTGATAATTATAATTAAAATCCAGACAATGCCATTTAAAAAYGAGGCACTCTATCTGTTACCCTTATCTTTCTAAGCTTTCTGATGTTTTCATTTTTGTAGTGGAGTTTCTCACAGAGTTTCATATAAATAGTGAAATGTTATTGTAACTGYCTCTGTTGTTTTGCATTCCTTCTGTTGGGAGGAGAAAAGTTTGATGGACTGTTASTTTGATCAGTGTGATTGGAGAAGTGCATACTTCATCCTCCAATCCCTGGCCATGGTTAAGATTCTATGTATATTGARGTCAAAAATTAAACTCTCCTTTTTCTGCTTTGGACATCTTAAAGTGTTGTGTCATTCGTTTCATGTACTAGTGCAACACCCATCATTTAAGTCCAAGGTGTCCAAAAAGGCTTTTGAACCACTCTTGTGGGTTTTCAGTCTTAGTTTGTGAACTGCATCCTGGATGGCCTGGATGCATGTGTGGATACTCTCTCCCTAAGAAGAGAGATTAAAACAACACAGTCCTTTGAACTCTTCGCAGCTGTGCCTAGGAGCCAGCAGCAGGTAGCCGATCACTGCTCAGTTCTGAAGAGTGGCTTGCCTGGTAGTCTCTTCATCTGCAAGGAGGTTATTAAGCACTGCTGATGTTAAATTCACTTGCCTACCCATCCAACATTCCATATGGGAAAGTTCCCCCAGGGCCTTTGCCACTCTGCTGCCACCCAGGGCAAAAGATAGACATAAGGACTCTTTTGGTGAGGTCAATCATCAATTTCGCTATCACAATTTTCATCCAATTCTTGTAGAGCTCTTTTTTGGTGTGCCAAATTAAGTTTGTTTTCACTCCGATTTTTTACTGAGGTTACATTGGGGGTCAGGATAGTAAGGTTTCCCAGTGTACATGAGCATTCCTGAAGATGAGAGAGAATCCCTGCCCAGACCCTACCATAAAGAACACTCCTTTTGGGGAGCACTTTTGGGTTACAAGTGGAGGCGGATGATGGTGATGGTGGTGTAATTGCACCAATTTTGGGTCTTACAGATTTTGCTGACTGAGGAAACATCTTTCTGAAAGAGAGATTTTTTTGTGCTTGGAGGATGTCCAAGCCTTGCCAGTTTGCCTGTAAAAGAAATGTATACRGTATGTGGCTCGGGAGGACCCCAAAAGATGCAATTCTTGGGGTTCTTCCGGTGCATGGGGCAGAATCCTTGTCCACTCATCCCAAGTGTCCAAAGGATTGGGCACTTCTCCCATGAAGGGGTACACCTCTGATCTGCGCAGAATTCCTGCCAGGCAGGAAGCCAGTGGATTGTCTGCACTGCCCATGGACAGGCACAYRTTGTTCTTCAGGGATGTGGCAAGAGTTACCTGCACATTGTCATGCAGCTGTTTGACGAGACATGCATCCACGACTGATGGGGTTACCATCCAGGAGATCCAAAGGAGGGTAAACACAGTGGTCATCATACTTGTTTATTGCCTTTCTGTGGCGATGGGTGCCTTGAAGAAAGAGAACCTTGAAGAAAGAAAACTTCTCCCTAATTCCCCATCCCTTCCCTCTGACTTCTTTTGTTTAAAGTCAAACTGTGTGTGAAAGGAATGAGGTAGAATCGGGTTTTGGGATGTAGGAACAGGGAGACAAATTAGGAAAAAAGTTTTTAATTTTAGCTGGTGTCTTATCCAGAGAGTTGTCTTTGTGCTGTCTGAGGCCAGGTGACTGGGCAATGAAGCATCTTGGGCGAAGGCAGTCTTCTCCATCTGCGCTTCTAGGCAGCAGTCCTTTGGGCCACTGACGAACTGTACTTGGCTCTTGAAGACTCGAGTTATTTTTTGGGGAAACGTCAGTCAGGCCAAGATAGGGCTTGATAGGATAGGAGGTAAAACAGGCGTGGACACACGTGGACACCTCCCCCAGGTGGTCAACTGGAAAGGACCCGTGATCTGTGGTGTCTCTGGGTCCTTGATCAACACAGGCAGCTTCCCAGTGAGGTTAGCTCGGGTTGTATTGGAGAAATGCCTGATGACAGGGGGGTCTGGCTCCTGGGTGGAAGAATTTAGGAAATTTATAACGTAAAGGGCCTTACAGAGCCTCTCAAGGCTTTCAAGAGACGTGATGTGCTGCAGTCCACCAAGCCTTCTTGGGTGCCATGACCTTCCCCAGAGAAACCGTCTGTAGATAGACGTCTTGGGATAGATGCTAGGGGGCACAGGCATTCCTGTGATTTCAGCTCTTTCAGGGGTGCTGCTTAGAGCAGCTGGCTCTGGCAGCTCTTCTTTGGGTGACACAGGAACAAAGGCTGGGAGGCAGGCTTCCAGTGTCCAGAGAGTCTTTATTGATCAGGAACCAGCGACTGAAAACTTGGGAATATCAGGGAGTGGGATTATACAGGGTMTRYGGTAGRCRGGGCTGACAAGTRGGGCCAATCAAGGAGAGAATTSRTRAAACAACCAGTGGGGRAGAGGATCCAGAATGCACCAATYAGGAAAGGGAAAAAGCTGGAAGTTACGGAAAGAACCAATAAGGTCTGCAAGGGCTTACGGGGTGATTATTTTGCTCACCCTGAGCCAGAGAGAGGTCTCCTAGAGAGACCTCCCAGGGGAGAACTTGTTACCATTCAANCGATCACTGCTCAGTTCTGAAGAGTGGCTTGCCTGGTAGTCTCTTCATCTGCAAGGAGGTTATTAAGCACTGCTGATGTTAAATTCACTTGCCTACCCATCCAACATTCCATATGGGAAAGTTCCCCCAGGGCCTTTGCCACTCTGCTGCCACCCAGGGCAAAAGATAGACATAAGGACTCTTTTGGTGAGGTCAATCATCAATTTCGCTATCACAATTTTCATCCAATTCTTGTAGAGCTCTTTTTTGGTGTGCCAAATTAAGTTTGTTTTCACTCCGATTTTTTACTGAGGTTACATTGGGGGTCAGGATAGTAAGGTTTCCCAGTGTACATGAGCATTCCTGAAGATGAGAGAGAATCCCTGCCCAGACCCTACCATAAAGAACACTCCTTTTGGGGAGCACTTTTGGGTTACAAGTGGAGGCGGATGATGGTGATGGTGGTGTAATTGCACCAATTTTGGGTCTTACAGATTTTGCTGACTGAGGAAACATCTTTCTGAAAGAGAGATTTTTTTGTGCTTGGAGGATGTCCAAGCCTTGCCAGTTTGCCTGTAAAAGAAATGTATACGGTATGTGGCTCGGGAGGACCCCAAAAGATGCAATTCTTGGGGTTCTTCCGGTGCATGGGGCAGAATCCTTGTCCACTCATCCCAAGTGTCCAAAGGATTGGGCACTTCTCCCATGAAGGGGTACACCTCTGATCTGAGCAGAATTCCTACCAGGCAGGAAGCCAGTGGATTGTCTGCACTGCCCATGGACAGGCACACGTTGTTCTTCAGGGATGTGGCAAGAGTTACCTGCACATTGTCATGCAGCTGTTTGACGAGACATGCATCCACGACTGATGGGGTTACCATCCAGGAGATCCAAAGGAGGGTAAACACAGTGGTCATCATACTTGTTTATTGCCTTTCTGTGGCGATGGGTGCCTTGAAGAAAGAGAACCTTGAAGAAAGAAAACTTCTCCCTAATTCCCCATCCCTTCCCTCTGACTTCTTTTGTTTAAAGTCAAACTGTGTGTGAAAGGAATGAGGTAGAATCGGGTTTTGGGATGTAGGAACAGGGAGACAAATTAGGAAAAAAGTTTTTAATTTTAGCTGGTGTCTTATCCAGAGAGTTGTCTTTGTGCTGTCTGAGGCCAGGTGACTGGGCAATGAAGCATCTTGGGCGAAGGCAGTCTTCTCCATCTGCGCTTCTAGGCAGCAGTCCTTTGGGCCACTGACGAACTGTACTTGGCTCTTGAAGACTCGAGTTATTTTTTGGGGAAACGTCAGTCAGGCCAAGATAGGGCTTGATAGGATAGGAGGTAAAACAGGCGTGGACACACGTGGACACCTCCCCCAGGTGGTCAACTGGAAAGGACCCGTGATCTGTGGTGTCTCTGGGTCCTTGATCAACACAGGCAGCTTCCCAGTGAGGTTAGCTCGGGTTGTATTGGAGAAATGCCTGATGACAGGGGGGTCTGGCTCCTGGGTGGAAGAATTTAGGAAATTTATAACGTAAAGGGCCTTACAGAGCCTCTCAAGGCTTTCAAGAGACGTGATGTGCTGCAGTCCACCAAGCCTTCTTGGGTGCCATGACCTTCCCCAGAGAAACCGTCTGTAGATAGACGTCTTGGGATAGATGCTAGGGGGCACAGGCATTCCTGTGATTTCAGCTCTTTCAGGGGTGCTGCTTAGAGCAGCTGGCTCTGGCAGCTCTTCTTTGGGTGACACAGGAACAAAGGCTGGGAGGCAGGCTTCCAGTGTCCAGAGAGTCTTTATTGATCAGGAACCAGCGACTGAAAACTTGGGAATATCAGGGAGTGGGATTATACAGGGTMTRYGGTAGRCRGGGCTGACAAGTRGGGCCAATCAAGGAGAGAATTSRTRAAACAACCAGTGGGGRAGAGGATCCAGAATGCACCAATYAGGAAAGGGAAAAAGCTGGAAGTTACGGAAAGAACCAATAAGGTCTGCAAGGGCTTACGGGGTGATTATTTTGCTCACCCTGAGCCAGAGAGAGGTCTCCTAGAGAGACCTCCCAGGGGAGAACTTGTTACCATTCAARCAGCTTCCACRCYGCAGTCTCTCCAAGGGAGAGCAACTTYCYATGTGATAACCTCAGGGATTACCACAGTAATGTCTCTGTTCCTCCATGCTGTTGATGAAGGACTCTCTTGAGGGTTTAATGGGTCCTTTCAACAATTGACTGTCTCATAGGGGGTAGGGTATACTCGTGTTTTGTTGAATTCTCCACTGTTGAAAAAAAATGGCCTAAGCTGTTTTGATGCGTAGTGTGGCTGCCCACAGCGCATGGGTGCCACGACAAGCTGGGACTCCCCCGGGCTCTGGCACTTTGGACAGTCACCTATGGCCAATGTTGGAAAAAGGAACAAGACGGGTTCTTGTCCAGAAGATCTGAGAGTCCATTTATTAACAAGAACAAAAATTACACACCGAAGCCTAGCAGAAACATAAAATTTCAGCAACGCTCGTATACAACCCAGGGACAAGAACACTAACAAGAGTGGTATGGCAGGTTTTATAGGGTACATCCAGGGCGGAGTTTAGGGTCAGGATCCAATTACAACAGGAGCAAGGACTGCAAAAGGGTGGGCTAACTAAGGAAAGGGAACTTAGGGGTCCAAATTGACAGGACTGCACCCCACGTCTCCGCCTCTTGGGGCGGAGGCAGTCTGCCACAGCATAGGCATTCCGCTGTCCATTTTTACTTTTTGAGGGACTCCCAGCGCTATTAAGAAGTGTCTTTTAACAAACCTGACACTTTCTCCAGCATAAGCAGAGGCAAAAACTGCTCTGGAGAAAGTGCTGATGGAAACATGGATGTATTTTAAACGTTCAAAAGATGGTACGTGTGTCACTTCAGTCTGCCACAGCTTGCTGCTGTGGAGACCTTGGGGGTTGGTTCCCTTACCTAAAAAGGGTACTTGGTAAGTGTTGTAATGCAGCTTTAATCCAAACAGGTATTTTGTATATAAGGAAAAGGATTTCAGTTTTACCATAAGACTTAAAAGGAAAAGCCCTAGAAAGTTCTCTACACTCCAAGCTGCTATTGTCTTGGTGGCAGGACAGAGGCATGGATAGGTCTCTTTACCTGTCTTTTGGCAATGTAGCTGTTCTCTATTGGGCAGCTTGCCAAGGACACTGCCTCAACCGTTAGATACTTAATGGGCTGCACAAAGCCCCTCTTGGCTTTTTCRGGGTGCTTTACATGGTGCAATGCTCTCTGCAGCTRTGTACAGCTTATTTTTATTTGCATTGTWCTGTTTATTATTTTCTCTTTTTATTAAAACCTTTTYTGTTTCAAGGATCACCAAAAGAAGTTGTCTCGCTCTTATTAAGCCATTTCTGTGAGGTGCAGGCACCCTCAGAGACTCTTGATGCGTCTTCATGTGGCTCACTCCACACTGGCCACGTGTAAGAATACATCAGGTAAGATGTGGGCAGGAACCCACTATGGCTTTCACATGCTCTTGTCAGATGAAACAACTGGGTTAGAGCAGGCACATTCTGATTGCAAAAATGGCATGTGGTCTTTGCTTGCTGGAATGTTTCCAGCAAATTYGGTGAGTGAACTGGCATGGCCAAGGTGTCTGCTCTCTTGTTCCCTTCCACAAGGGCACCTGGGACCAGTGTGTGACCTTAAAATGTCTCAAGTTCTGTTGG
>CADDXX010000719.1:209964-221890 GCA_902810485.1 Alauda arvensis | reverse complement strand
GGGGCACATTTCCTGATGGCGATCTTGTAGATGGTATCTGGTGCTTCAAATTGGATGGAGAGATTACTCACCAGTTTGCAGCTGTACCTTGGTGTAAAATGGGTCTCRGGGGATCTTCGGGGATGGAGTCTTCTTCCCATGAGGGAATTGGTTCACCATCTTCTCTTCTGAGAGATGGGTGGGGTACGCAACCTTGGTTGGCTGGGTATTAGATGTCTTCACATGGGGCCTTCCTGCACTCTGTTGTGCATTTCCCGGCCACCACTTTGGGTTTGTGTTGAGCCAGTCTTTGTCTTTTTGGTGGTCCAAGATGCAACACTGCTCAGGACATTCTGGCATGAAAAATGTCGGAATTTGCCGCAGCTGAAGCAGAAGGCTGTCAGAGGAGGCTTTGCATGAAAAGGAAGCGTCCCCAACCAGGTTGGGCACCGCTTATCAGCAGCCTATGCCCCGGGGACTGTGGTCACTTAGTYGTGTCCATTCATCCCTGCAACCCGGCTAGCTGGTGTGGAGTGGGCTGCAATACTTCCCCTTCCACGGCTGGCTGCTTGGAGCAGAATCAGCAGTGGAAGGTCACAGGCTCACAGATGCGTGCAGGTCCGTTTGCCCTTAGAAGGATGTTTGGCTTGGCTGATGATAAGAAAGGCGCTTCAAGGKACACGGGAATCAAGGCTCTCTACCACAGGTCTTTATTAGATCCTGGAGCAAAAAGCACCCCACAAAGCAAAGCAGYCATATTTATAGATTGTCTCAGGGGTGGGGAAAGGATTCAAAACCTCCCATATGGAATGGACACAAACAGGGGAGCAACAAGGAGGAACCAATGAATTCAAAAGAACATGCATACATTAACAGAAGATACAAAACATATAACTGACTTGGAAAGTCCCGAACAGGGGACCAATCAAATTGCAAGACAAACATGCATGTATCAAATGCTCTAACTGTCTGGAAATCCCCCTAAGCTGGCTGCTAATCATGGCAGCCATTTTAGGTGCTTAGGAGCCATATTGAGAATTCAAACATAACATATAAAACCATATTAAATCTTAAACTTAAACGTCCTCATCTCTCCAAGGGAGTACAAGCCCGCCTGTGGTGGAACGTTGGGCCACCACAGTATAGGTAGCCTGCCTTTACTGCTTTCCGGACCCTGGGTGAGGGGAATGATAGGAGGCAGTGAGTCCCTGATAGGGGCCCAACTAGCATGAGTTGGCACACCACAGTAAACCTCTCCRGGGGAGACTGCGGGCTCTGCCAGCATGCAGGTGTGAGATCCTATCTAGGRCTCTAATAAGGGTAGCCAACTATAAAATAAAGGGATAACCCTTCACAGAACAGAGGGACAACACCTCCTTGCAACCAGCTCTGTATTCAAGAAACTGGGGGCAAAAAGCCCTGAACATGGAAAGGCAGGGAAATATACAACTTTCTCAGGGGGTGGTAATTCRAACTGACCAATCACAAGCTTACAGCACAACGGGTAGCAACGAGGACCAACCAAAGAAACCAGAATACATTAACRGAAAGATATAACTGAAATAATGTCTGGGAAGTCCCTCAGCAACAACGAATCAGATTTCTTYGAAAACAACTTACGTAACTGAAGTCCAACGGTTTGGAAATCCCCGAGCTGGCTGCCAATCACGGCAGCCATTTTATCTTCTTGGGGCCCATATTACGAATKACCTAAAACATACAAAATCACGYTTAAACCTAACTTAAACAGAACTGTCTCTCCAGAGGACAGCGTGGCCCATAGTGTCGCCACTCCAGGCACACCACAGGGTTCCTCTGGTGCATGCGGATAAATCCTTGTCCAGTTGTCCCAAGTATCTACAGGGTTTGGGATCTTACCAGTAAATGGGTATTTACTCAGCTGGAGCAGGATCCCCACCAGACAAGACGCCAGAGGGTTCTCTGCATTCCCCATGGACAGGCACATTGATTGTTGTTTGAGGACCTGGGCGAGAGTCACCCACACATTTTCAGGTGGTTGTTTTACCATCCATGCATCTGCGGTGACAAGGTGGGCCATCCAGATCCAGGTGGTCATCAGCAGTCCGCTCAGGAGGTGGTGCTACTTCCTCTCTGCCATCTTCTCCGGCATGGGGTGATGGTTAACTGGACTTCTTGGGGATAGATGGAGATGGGTGTCCTTGCCTTTGTAAGTAAGAGAATTCATAAATAGGAGAATGAGAGTGAGACTAAGACTTGTTGTTTCCCACTTTCTGTCCTTCCCTCTCCCTTTTCTCCTTTCTCACAAAGTCCTTRCACCACCTCCCCCTTCATTATTTATTAACAAAAAAAAAAAAAAATTGGAGGGAAAACAGGGAAGGGTAGGTGAGGGAARGGACACAGACAGGACTGCGAATGTTCTGTAAAGTCACAATTTAAGATTTTATAGTTTGCGACCAGGTGACCAGCTGGTACGACATCGACCTCGTCTTTTTCTGACATTTTTTGTTTCTTCTTTTCCATATTGTCRTTTGCCACTGTGTCTGTTCTTTCTGCGATGGAACTCCAGAAACATTAGTTTTTTCTTCATAAAACTTTGCAGTGTATGGCTTTATATTATTGGCAGGAATCCATTTGGGTCCCACTGGGGTCGACACACAAGCATACTCCCTCCCACAGGCCGCTATTGGGAAAAGATCCCTTAGTAGTTGAGATCCGGGATCCTCGAATAGCACCGGCAGCTTTTTGGTGAGCTTGGCTCTGTCCGAATTAGAGAAGTGCCAGAGTACAGGGGGGTCAGGCTCCTGAGGTGAGCAATTTAGAAACTTCAATACATATCAGCCCTTACAGAGCCTCTCAGCGGGAGGATTGATCTCTGTCCACCCCTGCTGCTGCTCAAGGATCCTCGAGCATCTGATGGGTCCTCTCAACAATGGATTGTCCTGTGGGAGAGTGCGGTATACTGGTAGTGTGTCTAATTCCCCAGTCTTGGAAGAATTGTCTCAGTTGTTTGGAGACATAAGCAGGACCATTATCCGTCTTCGCCTGTTGGGGGACTCCAAGGGTGGCAAATGCCATCATAAAATGGCACTTCACGTGTCAGGCAGTTTCCCCAGAGCGGGCAGACGCAAACACCACTCCAGAGAAAGTGTCAACCAACACGTCAACATATTTTTGTCTACCGAAAGATGAAACATGGGTGATGTCAGTTTGCCACACCTCGCATGAATTGAGTCCCCGTGGATTGACCTCCCACTCTAAAAATGGAACCTGGAATGGYTGGCAATGAAGACATATTCCAACAATAGTCCTGGCCTGTTCTCTTGTAAGATGAAACATGTGCATGAGAGGAGGCACATTTTGGTGGAAGAAATTATGTGAGATGYTGCCTTGTTGAAACGTGTCCAAGATGTTTGTGCATTGCACAGCCATTGCCAGTGCGTCTGCCCTCCTGTTTCCCTCAGCTAACGTGCCAGGGAGATCAGTGTGTGATCTCACGTGCGTCACATGAAACGGTTGCTTGTGGTGGGAGATGAGATGGATCAACTTTGCAAGCAATCTAAAAAGGGTTTTATGTAACACCTACTTGAGGGCTGCGTGTTCTGCCCTCATGACCACCCCAGCTACATAGGCCAAATCGRTYACCACATTAAGTGGTTGATCAGAAAAACGATCAAAGGCACGGACCACAGCAGCTAGTTCTCCAATTTTTGGCGATCCCTCCACAATCTGGACRTCATCCTCCCACTGATGAGTCCTGGGGTTCTCCCAAGTCATTACASACTTGTGAGAAGATCCCGAGCCATCCGTAAAAACTGTCAATGCATTTAATGGGATCATGCTCTGAAGAAATTTAGGTACCAAATTGAAAGATGTCTTGAATAATTTATGTCCTGGATAGTGAATAGATAATTTGTCAGGGTAACTGTCCAAAGTGAAATGGAGGTTTTTGTTGAACTGGAGATGTTCTAACTCTCCAGCTGTGCCAACTGGGACATGGATGCATGAGAAGTCACACCCTGCAAGAGAGCAGAGGCATGTCCTTCCCTTTCTTATGATGGTAGCTATTTGTTCTTGGGGGGTTGTGATAGTTTTTGACAGTTGGGAGTGAAGGAATACCCACTCTAAAATTAAAAGGGGGTCYTTCACTCCCTTTCCAGTGGGGGTCCCACTGGAAAATCAGGCTGTAAAGATGAGGCATTTTCCCCAGGACTGCCAGCTGGAAAGGCAGTCTGGAGTCATACCTGTTGYACTGTCTTGTCCGAAGGGCTTCCTGCATGATCTGGATGGCAGCCTCTGCTTCTGGGGTGAGGGTCATCGGTGACGACAGGCAGGTGTTTCCTGGGAGGAGGTTGAATAATGGTGCCAGGTCCTCCATCATGATGCTGAGGATTGGCCTCACCCAGTTGATAGAACTGCAGAGCTGCTGTAGAATACAGGGTCCTAGGTTGATCTTGTATCTGTAGTTCTTGTGCCCAATGGTCCTCTCCCGAAGCTGGAGTCCAAGATACTGYCACGGACTCGACAGCTGGACTTTCTGTGGTTGGATTTCAAATCCGGCTTCTTCAATAGTGGTTAYCGACTATTTTAGTAACTGTTGTAAGTCTTCAGCGGTGGGGGCACATAGAAGTAAATMATCCATATAATGAAAAMCAATAAAGTTTAGGAATCTTCTGACCGGAGCGATCACCCCTGCAACGAGCCACTGGCAGCTACTGGGGCTGTTTTTCATGCCTTGTGGCAAAACTGTCCTGTGGGATCACTGCAAGGGCTCTCTCCAGTTCAGGGTCAGAACAGAAAAAGCATAACGAGGAGCATCAGCAGGGTGTAAAGGAATATTTAAAAAACAATCTTTAATATCAATAACAGCCAGTGGCTAATCCCTTCGGAGCACTGAGGGTGAAGGCATATGAGGCTGCAAGGGGCCAAAGTACTCAATCAATTGACTGACCTTTCTTAAGTAGGAGCCTCCAYTTGTCCTTGCCCTATTTTCTGATGACAAAGATGGGCATGTTCCAAGGACTCGTAGATRGTACTATGTGGCCCTTGGACAATTGCTTCTTAACCAGGACTTGTAGGACGTGCATTTTTTCTTCGGGTAAGGGCCACTRATCAACCCAGACTGGGTCCTGTTGTTTCCATTTCWGTCTGGGGACGGTATTGGCACGCGTGTCATCAGTGGCCCACCCTAGAAATCCTGGACACCTCTTTTCATGGAGGCCCCCCACTGGGACAAGAYRTCCCTGCCCCATAGGGTGATTGATGCCTCTATGGTGAAAGGTCTTATTGTTGCTGTCCTGCCCTCTGGTCTGTCAACTAGCACATAGTTTTTAGATTTCCAGGAGGTGGTAGYGCCCCCAAAGCCTGGAGCTGTTTTCCTGGCAGGTTCTAAGTCCCAGTCTCTGGGCCACTGGWTTTTTGAAATTATAGTGACATCCGCCCCAGTGTCTAACACCCCTTTTTTTTAGATTTCCTGAACCTTTGATAACAGTTTGCATTCATGAATGGGCTTGTTGTCCCTGATCAGTTCAGCCCAAAACATGGTAGGGTCTGGGGGAATGTCACTGGGGTCAGATGAAAAAAGTAAAAATGCTTGTGCTATAGCGATATCAACAGGCAGAAAATAAGGAGGGTCCAAACACATAACACAAAGATAAATTTCACCCCCTGGTGGGACTGTTTGTAACTCTAGGAAGACTGCTATTTCATCAGGCTTGAAGCGGTGGGGCATGATCAACATGTCTACTGCCTCCTCGAACCAGCACCTGTTACCTGTGCTAATAAAGTGTACATCTTCATCCTCTAGTCRCCCAGTGTGCTCACCAGCTCCCTCCTGGTAGAGGTTTTGGCTTGGGAATAAACAGAGCTGGTGTAGTCACGCTGTTGACTTCTATAATTGGTGCTGGRAGGTGTGGATTGACCTCAGTGGGTTCAGCTGGGGCGTGATGGTTGGCCATGCTGGTTTGGTGGTGTGGCACGTTTGGCAGCTGATCTGGTGTCGTTGCGCGGCACCAACCTGCACTCCACTGGGAGTTTCCCGGCCACCACTATCAATAACGGTTTGCATTCACCCACCCATGATCTTGGGTGTGGTCTACAAGGTTATGTTTGTGGGGGMAATTTATCATGTAGTGACCAGGGCAACCACAATTGAAGCACTTCGCATCATCCCTCTGTTTTACTACTGGGAAGGCAYTGGCCACTTCCTCAGCTATACCCTTGGAAACAGCTTGAGCCACTGTGTTTTCCATCGAGGCRTGCTTTACACACGCCTTGATCATCTGGTCGATAATTGGGGGTGGCTCAAGGGCCCTTAGGGTGTTTTTGTGTTCAAACTGGCGTTTAACATGGCCATTTTTCTAATAATTCCTTTTGTGCCTCTACACTCTCTGTTTTTCTAGAGCTGCTTTTAACCGATCAATGTACTTTAAAAAGGATTCGTCTGGGCCCTGCTTGGTGATACTCAAATTTTCAGAGGGTATAGCTTCATTGAGGACTAACAGCAGTGATGCTTTTGCAGCGTTGGTTTTCTCYAACAGGATTTCCTCTGGTATATTTATTTCATCATTAGGTTTGATAAAATTGCCCTCGCCACAAACTTGTTCTAGAGTCAAGTTTGGTTTATTTTGGTCRTGCTGGTAGCTCTCTACCAGCACACTCGATTGTCTTTTCCAATGTCTCTCCCACAACGTTAATTCCGCAGGTGCCAAAAGGGACATCATGATGTTCTTGATGTCATGAAGAATTAATGTGTGGGAAGAGAAGGTCGCTTCAAGTAGGTTCCTAAAATAGTGGGATCCCTGCCCGTACGCTTTAGCTGTCTTGTACAGCTCCTTTATCTCTGTATAGGGGATAGGATGCCATGCAAGGCGGTGACCTCCCCTGCCATTTTTGACACTGACGGGAAAGGCTGAGATCTTYGTGGCCATCTCCCAATCACTGTCTTTGGCTGCTTGTTCTTGGGTCCGTGCCCAATAGTCCAGGTCAGACAAGGAGGACTCACTGTCCTCCTCTTCCAAAGAAGAAGGAGGATGAGTGAGACGTGGGCGCGGTTTGTGGGCCGAAGCTGCCTGAAGGTGTTCGGCAGCTGAGGCCAAGATGGCCTCCTTCCGGTCACCGCCCCCTCCCACTTCTGGCGGTCRAAGTGGGAGGGTCCTGAGAAGCGGAGTTGCGCAAAGTGGAATCACTATCTTTGATTGACATAACTGAGGGGGTAGGAGCCAATCCCAAGCAGGTGGAACTGAGGGAGGGTCCTGACAYGGTTACACCTCCAGTCAACGCAGGGGGGAGGATGGAGGAGCCCGACGCCTGTGCTGCAGAGGTTTCCCATGCTTGGTGGCCATTTTGTAAGGTAAGGGCAGGAAAACTTGGATAAAACGGACCAAAGATGGCGGGGCAGGCCACATTGCCAGTGCCATCTAAAACCAGGGGTAATAGAACAACTTGGGATTGGGGATAACTGGGGTATGTAGGTGGTTCTGACAGGGTTGCGGGAAGGTCCAGAGTGGCATGGTCAGTGCCACCCTGGCAAGGGGAGAGAAGAGACGGTCAGGGGGCRTCCAGGAGATGATAGCATCCAACAGAGCCCCAAAATGCGTCATCATGCATTGAATTTAAATTAACAGTGGAGAATTCTTTAAAAATGTGCATTAATCTCTTCAAATCCCCTCTACTAAACTTAAAATTTTTCAAAGCAAGGGTGGACTTGGGAGTAAAACTACTGCTCAGATGGGGTGAGCGATGGATGGCTCAATTTGTTCCCCATTTCACGCCTCCTTATTCCCATCCGGAGCGGTAAAACACACAAAATAAAAGGAAAAAAGGCCTAGGATGACAATCCCAAGCAACAACTCACAGTTTCTCTTCGCCTGGAGACAATGGCCAAAAAGAAAACTGGTCCAGAGTTGGAAGCGCCGCTCATGGGCTGCTGTCTGATGGTTGCGGCGAATCTCCGTTGATACCTCGAACAAATTTTCCTGCTAGAACRCAGGGTCCTTCTCCAAGTGAAGTGACTACCCAAGGCCACAGAACACTCCAGACAGCGCACGGCTGTCAGAGGTTGGCTCAGCATGGGATGAACCGTTCGTTCCCAACCACATTGGGCACCACTTGTTGCTGCCCGCTCAGGCCCGGCTAGCTGGAGTCTTCGTGGGCYGCGACACTTCCCCACGAGAGCTGGTAGCCTTGGGCTGACCTGCTTCCAGTGAGGTGGCACAGACTCGCTCGAGCATCCTTAGAAGGATGCTTAGTGATTTAGCTCTAATGTCCTGATAAGGATGAGCAGTGGCAGCTCTTGGAGAGAGGCACTTCCAAGGAGAAGCAGGAGACAGGCTCTTCACCACRGTGATCTTTATTCCAAAGCCATCCCTGGTGCAAAAAGCCCCTAACAGTGTAAAGCACTTACTTTTATACTGTATCTCGAGGGTGGAGATTTCAAACAAGCCAGTGGGGCTAAGGATTGAAACACTAGCCAATGGGGAAGAGGATCAAAAACTAATCARTCGGGGAGATAGTACAGACAAGGAAGTAACTGGGGAACCAATAGCAACCGGGGGAATAGGAATATGTTAATAGGAGGTTGTGTAACTTCTGACAACATTTCTAGAAAAGTCCTTGAGAAACCATCTTGGCGAGCTGTCAATCAGGACAGCCATTTTGTTTGTCTAATACCTATTACCGAAACTAACAGAAAATATGGAAGAGTTAAATTAAACACTRGTAACTTGCCATGGGAGTGCGATCTCTCTTGTGGTAGTTTCTCGGGCTACCACATGGCGCAAGAACAGAAGCAGTGAGGYGGGCTTCTAGTCTCCAGAGATCCTTTATTATCGGGAACTGGTGACTAAAAGCATGAGGGACTCAGGGAGTGGGATTATATATAGTGTTTGGAACAGATGGAGCTGACAACTAGTGCCAATCAGGGAAAGGATTGAGAGAGCAACCAATGGGGGACAGCATCTAAAATATACCAATCAGGACAGGAGGAAAACCAGGAAGTTAGGAAAGAGTGAATAGGGGGCAACAAATCAATATAGGGGTGCAAAGGCTTGTGGGGAGCTCATTTTTGGTCACCCTGAGTCAGAGAGAGGTCTCCCAGAGAGATGTCCCAGGGGAGAACTTGTTACCGTTACCAAGAGCAATCTCCCTTGTGGTAACCTCAGGGGTTACCACAGGATCCCACGAAACCCACATTCCCCCAGTTCTCTTTCCCCTCTAGTACACGACTGGGAAGGCTGAAATGTTGTTGGCTATCTCCCAGTCCCCCTCTTTTGTGACCTCCTTTCAGGTCTTAGCCCAGCAATCCTCGCACTCAGAATGCGAGGTTGAGGCTTTGTTGCTCTCATCTTCCCAAGAGAATGGAGAGTGCTTGATGACACTGCATGGCTTTTTCTGACAAGCTGGAGATACCTGATGATGTGATGCCCAGGAAAGTCATCTAGACCCTTCCTGGATGGTGCCAGAAGTGGCCAACCCCTGACCAAAAGTGGCCTGGGTGGTGGTAGAGCAGGGCTGCCAAATGCTGCAGCAGCAGGGCTGCTCTCTACAGCACTAGGTGTGTCAGTGCCGAGGGCAAGAGCAAGAAACAGGGAAGAGGTCCTCTATTTGGTTTCTGAAGAGTTTATTCCACAAAAGGGTCAGAAACAGAAAGACCCCGGACAAGGGTGAACAAAGGCTTTTAAACAGGGGAGGTCTCAGGAGAGGATACAATTTCTAAACCAATGGGGATTACACGGGGGTGGAACACAAGGTGGGGTTTACAATATACAAACCAATGACAAACACAAGGGGAGGAGAACAGTTTAAACAAACCAATGGKCCTCGGGAATTAGGGGATTTCCAGAGGCAGAGGGCAGATACAAAGGAAGATTGACAGCTAGGAAGTAAGATGGACAGGGAACAATGTCGCACAAAGGGCAGGGTTAGGACATAAGTGACAACTGGGTAGAAGGATACAACTTGGGACTAGACGAAGAATATACAGGAGAGAACAGAGCAAACTGTTGAAGGAAAAACACACCACAACAGCCTGGTGTTGGGTGGTGACGGAGACTAAGATGGTCTCCTTTCAGTTGCTGTCATCCCTACTTCTGGTCCTGATGATGTGGGAACCAGAAGTAGGCAGACTGTCAAGGGCTGGGCCTATAGCAGGAGGGCTGGTCTCACACCAGAAGAGGTGTGGCAAGAGGCAGAGCCCATTACAGAATGGGTGTTCCCAATGGCAGGGGTGTTCCCAGTAATATGAGAGGGGCCCACCACAGTTACACCCAATGACACAGTGTATGCAGGGCAAGGAGAGAAGCCAGGCATGGTAGAAGGCACAGACAAAAAGGGTGAAGGGGAAGCGGAAGGGTGGCCATTTTGGGTCTGAAGGGCGGGAAGACTTGGAAGTGAAGGGAACAAAATGGCAGAGCTGGCCACATTGCCAGCACTGGTTTTTGGGACAACAACTTGAATTGTATGAACTTGTGGAAGGGTAAAAAACTGGGTGTGGGCATCAGTAAGAGATGAAGGGCATCCAGAGAAACACTGCTAGTGCTGCCCCAGCAAGGGGAGAAAGGGGAGTGTCCGAGAGACGGCTGCAACCCAGCGGGAACCACCTGCTGACCCACTCTCAGACAGGGTTTGGGAACACAGGGTGAAGGAAGAGGGGAAGGGGTTTTTAACTGGAGTACATTAACTTTTCCCAAAACATTCCTAGAACTAATTCCTGCCCTTTTAAWAACTTTAATAATTAACTGAAACAATGCAAAGAATTTTGCTACTGAAAGGTCCCCATTTAACTATACTAAATTTAAATSCTTCCCCACTTTGTCCCAAAAGGTGTCAAGAACTGCTGCTCTTCAGGGTGTTGCAACCTTCCTGGAAGAGGCGTCTTTGGAAAGACACTCCTTGGGTCTAGAGCACAGGCACTCCCTAGTGATTCAGTGTTGCTGTGCCAGAGTCTGGGGGCTAGCTCTGCCATTGGTGACAGGGGAACAATACTCCCAAGCAAGGTGATGGGAGCAGCGGCTTGGAGCCTATGCTCTACAGCACTAAGTTGTAATTGGGCACAGACCAGAGGCGAGAATGAGGAAAAGATCCTTTTGCCTTGTATAATCCAAGGAGTTTATTACAAGAACAAACCCTTGAAGGGACCAGACTGAAAGGACCCAGAACATCTAGCTTACATCTAAAGGCTTACATCTATTTATAAACAGGGAAGGTCTAAGGGGTGGGTACCTGGGTACAACCAATCAGGAAAGAGAGTGAGAGGACTTCAAGGTGGGGCAACTTCTTTGTGTAACCATTGGGGAGAACAGGGGGAGGAGAAAGGGACAAAAGGGCCAAAGGGGCTTCAGGTTTTAGGGGTTTTCCAAGGAGGGGTTTAGATAGGGATCCCCTTCCCATGGGGAAGACTGGCAGGGAACAGTCTGGGAAGAGGGGCAGGGTTAAGGTAGATAGACAACATGTAGGACAAACTATTACGTTGAAAGGGACGGGGGAAGTACAGACTTTACAACTACAGATTTATGTAACAAAGTCAAATGCACCCCTACACTATGCAACATTAAATGCCCTTGCTCTGACTCTGAATTTTTTTTTTTACTTTCTGAAATTTTCTGTCAGGGTAATTCATTAGTAATTTTAGACTTCCAGACACAACTTCCTTTCAAAAACAGAGAACTAAAAGATCAATAAATTGAGTTGGTCCTGATTTTTTCTTGCAGAGCAGCTGCTCCACTGTATGATTGTTTCAGTCACCCAGTCTCTGAGTTTTCTGTAATTCCACTACATACTTCTTGCAATGGARAAAACTGCAATGGAAATTGTACTTACAACCCACATGCCCATTTAGATTTAGACCCAACCAGATGTGTCTGACCTGTTTTCAGCACCCTTTTGGTGACTGTCAACATTYGATTGTATTTTCAGCTGCTAAAGCACAATTGGCTGATAGTTATCAGTGACAACTCCGAGAAGTCCCTTT
>CADDXX010000719.1:108992-209529 GCA_902810485.1 Alauda arvensis | reverse complement strand
GGTGACAAATTTTCCCATACTTCCTCAGTCAGAAATAATAAACTCTTATGAATGTCGCACAGCTGCATGAAATGACCACATGACACACAGTGTTCACCACAGGAAAAAAAACCTTTTTACTACTTGAACCTCAGATATACATTCCAAAAAGAAACAGGCAAAGATTGCTGAAGACAGTTTYCACCTCTGCACTCACATTKGCTTATACAAATGCTTGTCAAGAAAATCCATCCCACCAAAAAGAACATAAACATTAAAGCTCGTTGGAAAAAYAACATGTGTTGTTTACATATAGACCATGAGAAACTGACTCTAGATATAATTAATCAGAAGGCTTAAAAATTCAGGGTGACATATGAACACCATTTTATTGAAAGAAATACCTCTTCTGTGGCAGTCTTCATCTTTGGCCTACATTTCATGAAAAGCCATTTGTTTGAGTTCAGAGGTAGTRTTTTTCCACAAAAAACCCCAAAAATTACAACAAAAAAGCTTTTTAATACAGAATTCTCGGGTTTCTGGGTCTYTTGAGTCCCAAGATGTAAGGAAAAGTCTCTTTTTTCCCAGCCTCATGATGGAAATGAAGTCTGGAGTCAATGTCTCTGTTGTTCAAGGTTGTTTATTCTTCTTTTATCTTTTACATTATTTTCTGCCCTGCGAGGTCCATTCAAGAGGTCAGAGTGCCAGATCTGACCTCCTCCAAGGGCGGTGTTAACCCTTTATGCTAAGCACTATGTGTTCTATGTTTACAATTAGTTACCAATACCTATGACCTATGTTAGACAGTGTCTTTCTATTCTAATCCAATCGGAAAGTGCCACCATCACAGGAGAAGATGGAGGAAGAAGAAGGACAGGAACATGCCCAAATCCTTCCATATTGTACTTCTGACCCCCATTCCAAAAAACCCCAAAATTCTACTTTTCACCCTGTGATACATTACTTATCATTTTAATTACACTCTTATGGCTTGCAACTCCTCATGTAAGGTTGGCAGATGTTCCCATGGGCTGAAATCAAAGGCACTGGTACTTTTCACTCTGTGCCAAGGTTCTTGGACCCCTTGCCAGGGTCTCGGATCACCCAGGGCATCCAGAGGAATGTCCTGGGCTCCGACACCGATTCAGTTTTTTCATATAATACATATAGTAACAGATTTTCTGGTTATTAGCTCTTTCMCAGGAAAGTTTAACCTTGTTTTTATTTATAGAGGATTTTAATATTGTTCTGGATACTATTCTGGAGGCCATACAACATTCATCTAATATGCGTTAACTATTAAAAAGAGCCTGAAATAACACTATTTTGGATTCACTGCAAGAGGCAGTTGGGATGAAGTAGAAAAACTATAGCAAAATTTTAATAKTATTTATAATATTATTTAATATTAATATAAAAGCCTTGGAGGAGTGAAGTTTTTCGGAAGTAAGAGCTGGCATTATTCTACAGAATTGGAACTAARAACTGAACAAAAACTAGATAAGCAAACTTCATCAATTACAGTAAGAAAACTCGACTGACTAAAGATTCTGCAATACTGCTTGAACATTCTGAAGATGATAGTCATATAGAAGATTAGAAGACCGTGAATTTAGCAATTACCTAAAATGTATATATGGTTGATAGCATTCACAAAACACAGAAGAACATCCATTTTCACAAAAAAGTAATATTTTTCAGAATTGTAGGCAAGGACAAACCCATTTTCACATCAGTGACATATTAAATTACCAAAACATTTGCCCAGCTCAGAGAAAGAAGCACTCTGGCACACTGCCAATCTTAGGCTCATTGTTTGAAAAATGTTAAAGAATAAAATCCAGCATCACATTCAGTGCATGTGGAGGTAGGAGGGGAYATGGAATGAAGCAGTGGGAGTATAAAAATACAAGACTAGAAATATAGGAGTAGGAGTAAAGAGAATAAAGTGTCCTTGTTCTAAGCTGGTATTTATTTGATGGTACCTAAGAATTGCCTAAACAGATTTTTTTTTGATCGACATGTAAGGGTTTTTTTTCCCCAGGATTTCACAATAATGTCACAATCTGGAAGTAGATTGTTCTTTTCTCACTCATTTTTCCACTGAATGGAAAAAATTTTCAAATGTTCTGCTCAACATCATTTCATGGCCTTTTCCCCCTGCTTTCAGCTTAAAACACCCAGTTTCAGTTTTGTCTAGAGAAGTCATAAATAAATCTCTGTACTGGAAGAGAAAAATATCAAAGAGGAGTCCAATCCAGTGCAATCCCTAGTACAAATACTGGCTGGGTAGAGACTGAATCAAGACTAGCCCTGCCAAGAAGRACTTGGGGRTGCTGGTGAAGGAAGAGCTGGACATGACCCRGCAGTGTTCACTTGCAGCCCRGAGCAAGCAACCATGTCYATCCATTCCAACCCAAACYGTTTTATGATTCTGTAATTCTAGGAATGGCATTTCTGTGTGTTCTCCAACATGTGTTAATTGCTGAATATAAATTCACTGTAAGAAAAACCTTTTTGTGTATTTTATGTAATGTTAATAATAGGTCACTTCCTTTACATTATGAAGCACTGATAGCCTGCAAATTCAGATCTCCAGCTTRCAAAGAACACTACAGGTACAAACCATGCTAACATTGTTTCTGATGCAGTTTAAAGATATAATGACAAGGTAATGCTGGAATTTTTAGCCCTTATTTATATTATTTAGTTGTTGGATATAGTGCCTGCTCATTTTACACTACCCCATGAAAAGTCTAATAAAGGYTCAAGTTTTACTGTGGCACTTTAACTAATGCACCCATGCTGTATGTGGTGTGTTGATATTGGCTGGCTGCCTGACACCCACCCAATCCGGGTGCTCTTTCACTACTCTTCCACACAACAAGGGAAAACAAAATAACATTGCAAAGCTCATACATAGGCTGAGACAAAGACAGAGTTACAGCTTACTAATTATTATCATAGCTAAAACAGACTCGTCTTAGGAAAGATTAATTTTCTTGGTGGGAAGAATCAAAGACACCTTCTCTTCCACCACAAAGACACTCATTTTGTTCCCAGTCCCAATGTCTCTCCTTCATTACCAACTCCCCTTTTCCTCCTGTGTCAAGGTGCATGATGCACTACCAGTGCCTGTATGATTATTGGGAAAATGTAAATCATACAGGATTTTCAGCCTTGAAATATTTTGAAGTTTCTGAAAACTAAGAACAAATTCAAAAATRTAGTTTCTAACCAGCCATGGTTCTGGTTCTGGCCAGGACAGGATTAAATTTTGCAGCAGCCAGGAGGAGCATGRCTAGGACACAGAGGTTATTCTCTATCACCTGATTTCGTTGACAGGGCAGGGTGAATGACTCTCTTCCTGCAAGAACGTTTTTTTTCCAGTTGAGGTAATGTAGCAGAAGCTACCCTGTGTTTATTGCCAYGGGGTCTGCAGTGACCCTTTTGGCATGTGAATCACTCTCTTTTGTGCATTTCTGCCRCRGTCATGGCCCAGTGGTGTTGGGAGSTGCCACAACGGTCCCTGGAARAGGCCTTTAAAAAGGCWCCCTTTCTGTTGGGGTTTGTCTTCGAATGTTCTGTGTTATGGGTTTACCCAACTCCCCCATGTTTCCTTAGTTATGGTTCCTTCTGGGTTCGCCCCCCTGTCAATCACCTCCTTCCTCCTCCCAATGTCACTCAAGCCTCCCTCACCCCTCCCTGCACTCTCTCTCCCTCAGTGTTGCACCCCCTGCCTGTCACCCTGAAGCGCAGCCCTGACTTCTAGAAAGATCCTCGGAGGGCTGTGGTTGATTGGGCCTGTCGCCTGGGCCCCTCCCCAAAACCCCTGTTAGTGGTCCCCTGTTACTGTCATTCATGTCATTGTGTGTTTCCATTCGTTGTTTGTGGCATATGTAAGCTGGTGTCAGGGACTCCTCAGGGTTCCGGAGCGCTGGCACTCACAGAATGAAGATCTGTTTAGCCCCCCCCCCCTCTGGAGTCCCTCCTGATTGAACACAGCTAATGTAGCAAAGAGACTTCATCAGGGCCTGGGGAAGGTCTCCGGACCCACACTGACACAGTAGCAGTTGCGATCAGCTAGCCGGGACCCTGAAAGCTCAGACTGCTACAGGAGACCAGTGTACACTGCAACTAACATGGGACTGTGCAGRCAGCTGCCTGCAGGCAGCTCCTATTCAGCACTGCCATTGATACCTCCTGCATGGACTTGCCATTAAASAGACCTATTTTCTTGTAAGGAAGTTAAAGAAATGATGACCTCAAATGACTGAAAGGGGAGCTTCTTCCCCCAGACAGGATCTGCTCCATGCAGTGTGCAATGGAAAAATCCATTGAGGTTCTGTTCAATGTTGCATGGAGTGCCCAATATATGAGGAGACCACTCTTCTTATACCTGATCTATACCTTCTTCTTAGCCTGTCTTTTTGAAGTAACCTTATTAAGCCACTTGTTGTTGGACCTTTTTCATTGAAATCTAGAAASACCCCTGCACCAGCTCACTCTCACCTCACCCCACACCTTCATGAAGAACAAATGGTATTTGGTTGTTTTCAGGTCAAAGAAAGAAAGGTTTGCTTAACTACTTTTTGGAAATCAGAATGGTAAGAAAGCAAGATTATTTCATTAGAAAGAATTTTAAACTCCAYAGGGAAACTTAAGAAGTACCAATCCATTTATTATACACTAAAAAGAATTTTGACTTTTTCTTTTGTTACACTACTACGACCTTAAGGTCACCTGTGAAGAGACTAGCAGAGACTCTTCATGAGAATGGGTACAACAATAMTTGAAATAATCAGCATATTAATATTTTTCAGCTGTTAAAATAATGAAAGCACAGAATCTCAAATAAAGCTCAGCAAAGACAGACTTTTTTCTGGTAAAAAAAAGTCTTATTTAACAAATAAATACTAATAAACAGATCAAAGTGCTTTGATCATGAGCACTAATGATGATCTATATATATTATATATAGACAAACTATATATATTATAGACAAACCTGACCATTATGAGATTGAACACTTTCAGTGAAAAGATTTGTAATATCAATCAGTATATGGGTCAGAATTCWAATTCTTTAAGACCTCTTTGTAACATGAAATGTAAAGGAACTCAAAAAGTAGGTTTACAARTAGTAATTTATTACAAATTGCAGTGGGAGTTCCAAAATCACTTACCTGAATAAGTAACATCTTTTTGAAAGCTACCTGGAAAAGTAAATTAAATTACTCACTTGTGTGAATGTGTCAATATTTAATAAGTTCTATGACCCACCAATTTCATGTAAAGGGAACAAGATTAAGTGTATGCATACACAAACAATAAATCATATCTTTGCACGGAAAACTTTGAAAACTATTGTATATGAAGGTATACATTCTCATGCACATTTATGCTGTGAATGCCAAAAACCTTGAGAGTACTAACAACTTGGAAAACAACTTAAACACTCTGGTTCTCTGTGCTGTTAATAGCACATTACCAGAAACTTAAAATGGTACTTTGTTTTTGTTTTGTTAAATTTCTCTTCTACCTGACTGATATTTTACCCATCAAAACAAAATTCCGGTTTTCCATCTTTTTGGATGGAAAGAACAGTAGGGGGAGCTCAAAGCTTTTTTTTCCCCCTTGGAAGTCTCAGACTTATGATTAGTTTCTTAGCAGAAGCAGGTATTAATGACAAAAGTTTTCCTTCRTAAATACAAGAGGTTTGAATAGCCTCTATAATTCAAAATACAGCTACAATTACTTTCAGTATCCAAACTAAAATTTAACCACTGATTCTTCTGAAAATTTCCCAGTCTCTTCRAATTTCAGTTCTGTTTAACATTCTTTATTTTGGAGTACAAAAAATTATCCTCTTTCAATTTYCTTAAATATATAACCATCAAAACAAAACAAAAATTTCAGAGGATTTTTATTTAGATTCTCTGTAAGGCAATGCAAACCCACAATTCAAGATATGACTGGATTATGAAGCAGTCCCATAGAAATACAGTATCCTGACAGCCTCTTCGTAGTTATACCCATGCCAAAGTAATACATGGGTTTTATCCAAATTAGTGTTTAAACAATCTTAGCACTCTATCCAATTCTCTATACATGTCCAAAGCAGCATTTTCTAATTGTTGAAAAGTCTCTTTTCTCTGTCTCTTAGGACAAATTAAACAAATGTTATCCTTTCCCCTACTAATGAATTTCCATAATTCCCATAAATATTATTATAGATTCACCAATCTTCCTTAATAGTATAGAGCACTATCTAAATTCCATGTTAACTGCAGGGGAATTTGGCTAATAACAACAGTCACTGCACTGCTGCTATTAGCTATGCATCTCAGGCATGAGAGTTTTTTCTGTTTCTGCCCAAATTCAAGTTCACAAATCATCCCACTCTGATCCATACTATCTGGAAATAATAGCTGGCTATCTGAGGTTATAGTTATATAAAGTGAGGTTATAGGCATAACTAAAGTTATGTAACTGTAACTATAGTTATAAAATAAGGCTTACAATTCTACCCACATTTTTACTTCASTATGTAGCTGAGTGCCTTGGTTCCTACTCAGTATTTCCTGAAGTACCAAATGGAAGCCAATTATTTTACTATCTTCCAACTCAGTTTTCTCCATTACTTTAAATACTTCCATGGAAATACTACTTTTGTCAAGTATTTGTGATGGCCTTATATAAGACTTAATGAGGACCATTTTTTCTAAGTACCACAAGCTTTTTGAATASATTTTCATACAGAGAAAGAAAGATACCTCCCCTATTACTGTACTTTCACTTGGAGGAAAACACTGRTCACCTGCTGTCGTAAGATCCTTCTCTGCATTCACTTTAAAACCATAAATAGTTAAAACAGTCTCCTGATGGACTTCTGTTACAAGGTTTTTAAATTACATGTATCAATAAAAATAATTTAATTGCTCATCTGAAATGCAATTGACTAGGTCATAACTTTTATCTTTATGTCACGTATTCCTCACACATTTCCATATGATTTTCATTAGGAGATTTGGTAGTAATGTGCAAAATATATTAATGCTCCTATTAATACAAGACATGAAGCGTATACGAAGTACAGAATTCATTCCTAAAGCTTCTAAATACTTGCATTTCATTTGTGTATAAATTGCATACTGAAAAGATAATTTTATGAGGTACTATTACATGCAAGTGGGTATTTCTTTTCTGTTCATCTTCACTGGAAAAATAATTTTTCACTTTAGATACTAAACTTTGGTGCAAGATTGTGAAAAGTATTGAAGAGTGCTTTGATTTTGCATTAGCCTTCCATTATAAAATTATGGGCAATGAGATAGTTATCCATGGTCCTTCTGGTGACGTACTTTGGATTGCAAGAAAATCACCTCAGCTGACACACTCATTGGATGATGAAAAGATTCATAAATAATACTTCTCCAAGAAATGCGAAAAGAACTACCTCTGTCTGGGTAATGTGGAACTCTTGCCTCCCTGTCCTGTAACACAGTGAGAACTAAGATGGGCATGAGGGCCTATCTGTTTATGCTTTCTAATGGTTAGACTATTTCTGAAATGGTCACTAAACAAACCGGAGGAGTCACACGATTACAATGTGTGTGTTAAATATCTTCAAGAGAGCTCAGGGTCTGACACTACTGTGTATGATAATGAAAAACAGTGCAATTCCACTGAAAATGATGGAGTTACTAGGCTATGRCACTTAAATCAGAATTAGGAAGCATATATCCAAGAGTAGACTGTAAGGGAAGAGTAAAAGCTAGAACAGAATGTTTGAGGTCTTAGATAAATAATCCAAACATACAATGCCTTTAACCCAGCAGAGCATGAGAAGATGGCAAATGAGCTAGACATTATACAAAGTCTCTCTAGGTTAATAAACGTGTATGATTATATATATGAATAACTTASTTTGGACTTGCAAAGAAAGCAGAAACACACAAAGAATAAAAGCTGCCTTGTTAAAAATTCAAGAAGCTGAAAGAAAAATGTGATTTTATGAAAATAATAAATGCACATGAAAGGTATTTTAACWGAAACAACAGTATTTCTATGCTGCCAAAATAAGAATTTATAATTTATGTCACGGAGGTGGAAGATTAGTATCCCTCCATATTATATCCTGGGGTGAACAATTAATTACAGGATTTGCTGAAACTTTTGGGAGGAAATTTTACCCTATATAACTGTAAAATAATGAAAATACTAATAAGAATCCATAATTGGCATCCATTTAATGGTAAAAGCAAYACAACAGGACAAAAGTAATCATTGAAACAGCAGGTGCCAATACTGAAGACTTAAGCATTCCTTTTCAGTAAGTRGCTGTATTACTGTAGTATCAGCTCATACTCTACCAGYRTATTAATTTAATTTGTGTCATGTGGCTATGTCAAGYGTGGTGAGACTTTTTGCTTTGTTTTGGGTTTTTGGTTTTTTTCAGGGTTGAAATTTATGATCCTGTTCCACCAGACTTGTGCAGAACAATACAGGAACAACTGGCTCTTGCAGGTGATCCAGCAGCTTATTCCCACAGAAGTGGTGGTCTGGATCACACTGTGCCTACTAGACATTTTCCATGAGAAGGACTGAAGGGTCAACYGAAACTTTATGAAAGACAATGCAAATCCTTCAACTAACAGCAAACTCTGGGAAAATACCGCGCCAAGCAAGCAAGCAATAAACCCTGACGACCAAAAAAGTTCCCACCCAACACAATACACCAGGATCAGTTCCGCGCACAGTTAAGGAGCCAAATCCTGCGGCTGGCAGCCCGTGCTGCTGGAGCGGCCGTGCRCTGCGGCGGGGAGCGCTGGGGACAGAACGCTGGTCCCGGTGCGGAGCGCTCGGGCCGGGGGGCGCTTCCCGCACAGCGCTGCGCTTGGGGAGTGCGGTGGGGCTGCCACGGGCGCTCCTCTGCACAACACCCCTCCTCTGCGCCGGGGAAAAATGGTAATAAAGAGATAAGTCTGAAGAATAAAAGCGTTTCGAAAAATACGTGAGCTTTTTCTGAGATAGATCATCCACAGGAACCTCGACATGCAAAGAGGTGTAAGGAAAGAAGTTTCTAAAATTCCACATAAATCAGGTGAAAAAACAGGGGCGTTAACTCTTCCCTAGTCATTGGCCTGTACCTCAGCACCTTGGCGGGCACCTTTTGCTTTGAAATAAGGAACACCGAGAAACATTCAGAATATAAGTTGTCAAAACTACACACACTGGAACAAACAGATATCACTTGAAGGAAATTGCCAATACTAGATGTTATTAATTTAACAGCAGAGGAACAGCAGATACATTTGGGGGTTTTTGGGTTTTGGTTTGTTGTTTTTTTTTCTTAGAAAAACAAACAAACAAAAAAAACCAAACAAACCCCAACCCCCCCCAAAAAAAAAACCCATCCCAAACAAAACCAGCAAACAAAAACCTGATTAGGAGGGCATACTGGGAGCATAATTTGTCAACACAGACATACTGACAAAGCCTCTAAATTTTCTGGAAGCATTCACAAACAAGACTGGGATATACTTGTTCATAGCACTGTGCAAATAGTTTCTTAATGCACAATGGCAACCAAAAAGCACTCACAGAATATTCCTTTGCTTAAGATGGGAGGCTTACTAATTATGAAAATCCTATGATGTTGCTATACACAATCTTCTCTTTTACTGTCATGTGAGTACCAAGTTCAGATACCATTTGGAACCTGTCAAAACATCACAGAAAACCTGTCTTAGGCAGAAGAGAGAGGAGAGTGGCAATAAATATCTTCAGGCATATGGAAGGAAGAAATTGAAAACTGGGATAGATTAGTGCAAAGAATGTTATGGACATGATAAAACATAGTGATAATTTCCAAGTCTTTACTGTCTTATGAGTAAGAATACTAGAGATGCAAGGTGTTTTATATTCTCCCTCTGTCAGTCTCACTTTTAATTTCCCATGGCAGTAAGCAACATTAAAAAGTCTCACAGGCAATGGGCTGCTATGAACCATGCACTGGAGACTACTTGGATAGAGGAATATGAGATTAGTGCTATAGGGAGGTTTATAGGAAGCATCTGTCCAGGATTAGGTAACAGTATGGATAGTTTCTATGGATAATAATAATAATGGGCAATAAAGATTTCTGTCTTTTACTAATAGTTGTTATTAGGATAAAATATTTATAAAGGATGTTTTGCATTTCAAAACAAAAGCCAACCATTATGGAATTGAGGTCTCAAAAGAAATTTCCTAATAGATTTATTATCATGTAATTGTCCATAATGGGGTTCTTCTGACTTCCACTAAGTCATGAAGCAATGAGTAAAACAGTCTATAATGGCTATCTGCTGAGGCCATATTCAAGATTAGATGGCTCATCCATTAAAAATCTGAAGATATTTATTCTGTAAAGATTTGAAATCCAGTTATATCAATGGAAGTGGTACATACAGATTACAGTTATGGTCCGTGCGGTGTCTTTTCTCATTAAAAATGCAAAATTAAATGATAGTTCTGCATTTAAGGTACACACAGTGTTCATGCCTTCTATACTGAACATATAAAATAGTTAGGAAAGTTTAGTCCAACTTCTTCTACTGCAGACTATTACAGTTGTTATTAGAACAGTGTGCCTTCAGTTTTGGAGAGGATATTGACTCAGTTTACCTAAAGGTTGGAAACTCATTGACCTGTTCCTAACCTTTTTTCAAGATATGATTCCTGGAGATGATTGCTGTAATTTGGACATGATGTACAAAACATCCAGCAAGTATTTCTAGTGAGTTTTACCATGCACCCACCTTCACTCTTTTGGACTCTGGCATTTAGAAGAAAACTCTAGTATTTATCTCAAAAACCCTGATGATTATTTTCTTGAAGTAACCCAYCCCTCTTTTTTTGTTACTTGTTGTCTCTGTAATTCAGTGTTGGCACTTTAGAAATCTTAATTGCATGTTGTATTAATGCATCTGGAAGAAGAACACAATACAGATGAATACATAGATACACTTATATACATACAGGTGGGTGTTTGCATTCTCTCAAAAGAGAGAATATGCTTTGAATGAAACATATTCTTAATACCTGGAACTACCCAATTTTGACTACAAGTCATTGACTGGAATAAAGAAGAAATATTTCAGATTGTATTCACCATTCTTATACACCATATGTACTAGTACAATATAGAGCTATGTGGAAATAATGCATTTTTAAAGTAATTATTCTTTTTCATGCTCTTAAAGTTTGATCAGATGTATTATTTTCGTGTTTTAATCTCTTTGTTTATTTTTAATTCTCTCCTTGTCGTACTCTTTATGGCACACCTTACTTAAATAATGTTGTCAGGACATATGGAAGCTTTTATGAAAGAGCATGTGAATTTCAAAGCAGATGTCAGCAGGTGTTGGTCAAGTATCAGACACGGAGCTGGAAGATAGTGATGTGCCTTTCTACCCACTACCTAGGCTAGTACCAGACTCACAGCCGATTTGGCAACAATCCTAGATACAAGTACTTAAAATGGAGGTGACCATGGGAAGCGCAGGTGTGGGAATTCTGTGAGTTTATGAATTCACAAAAACTAGAAGGTGCACCATTCTGCTCGATCGTATGCCATCACCCTGGGGGCTACCGAAAGCTACGTGGGGACAGCTTTTCAGGGACTGGGCCTGAGCCAGGGGCTGGGGCGGACGGAACTCACCGCAGCCGAATATCGGCCACACCGGTGGCGTGCCGAACGCACGGCTTTGCCTTCCCAGCAGGGACACAGGGCGCTGACCCTTCTGGGTGCCTCGTGTGCGTGTGTCCCGCTCTGCCTTCCCATTCCGGCCAAAGGTGGAAAAGGCATTTTCGTCCCCTTTCTGCTTCCTTCCTTTCAGCCGGCCACATTTTCCGCCGGTCCCTGCCAACCCAACTCCTCTCTCCTAGGATGGGAACAGAATAAAAATGTGTGCTAAAAACAAGGGAAGCGAAAGCAAACACGGCGTTGAGGAAGGCGCTGCCCGGCAGGACAAACCGGAGCAGGCACAGCTCCTCGCAGCCATTTGGCGTGAGAATCCGTTCAGTCTTTCGGCGCACCTCCTCCTCAGCCCTCCTCCGCCGCCGCAGGGCGGGCGGGGCGGCCGCGGGGGGCGGCTCAGCGCGGGCGGGGGCTCGGCCGCCCCGGCCGCTCGCCCCCACCGCGCCGCGGGGCGGAGAGAGAGCGGGAGCGGCGGCGGGAGACGGGCCGCCATATTCCTGCCGCACCACGCCCGCACAGCCCGACCATTTAAAAGCCTGTCGAGCTCGATCCCAGCTAGTGTAGTCGTTTCCCTTTCCGCTGCTCTGTCGGCAAGTCGGGCAGGGCCGAACCGAGCGGAGCAGAACAGCGGCGGCTCCGTGACAGCGAGCTCCGCTTTCTCTCACCAMCAGCCCCCGCCTACTGCTTGGAAGGGCGAGCGGCCGAGGCGGCGGGAAGGAGGCGCGGCTGTGGGGAAGCTCTTCCTGCCGGGCAGCAGCGGTCTCGCCCACCCCGCAGGAGCCGTGCTCCTGCTCCGGGGGCGGGGAGCGGCGGGGAAATGTGTGCGTGTGCGGGGCGGGGGAGGGATTAGTAGGCATTAGCGCTTCCACGGGGGGTGGGGTGGTCGCGTCGGAGGGCGGCGGGGGTGTCGGCCGCCGCCAGGGACACTCGGGGACCGTGCAGGCTGCGGGCGGCGGCGAGGCAAGGAGAGCAGCGGGGCGAGGGGCAGCTCGGCTTGGTAGCGCTGCTGCCGCGGTGGATGTTTCCATGTTGTTCGGTGCATGATTTAGAGGAGAGGAGGAGTTGGCAGCGGCGAGTGTCAGCGGCAGGGAGCGGGGATCCGCGCCGCCAGCGGCCCTGCCTTTCTTCTTGCCCCTCTGTGGCATCGAGGCAGCTCTGCCTGCGCGCCTGCCCTGCGGCGGCCCCCGGGCTCTCGGAGAGCGCCTGTGCCCCCCGGGGCCGGAGCGGCGGCGGGGTGCGTGTGTGCGAGTGTGCGTGCGGGTTTAGGGGGGGTGGGGGCTGTGTCTGAACCAGTTAGGAAGAATGACTTTGGAGTCCATCATGGCGTGCTGCCTGAGCGAGGAAGCCAAGGAAGCCCGGCGGATCAACGACGAGATCGAGCGGCAGCTGCGTCGGGACAAGCGGGACGCCCGCCGCGAGCTGAAGCTGCTGCTGCTGGGTGAGTGCGGGACTTCCTCCGCCCGGCTCGGGCCGCTCGCCTCGGGCCGCCGCCGGCGCGCACGCCCCAGGTGCCGCCGGACTGCAGCCCGGGCATCGCCGCCGGCGCGATCCGTGCCGGGGCCCAGGCAGCCGGCGGCGGGGATGGGGCGGCAGCGACAATGCCTGCGGTGCCGCCGGGCGCTCGTTGCCCCCTCCGCGGGGAGCCGCAGGCCGAGCCCCCGCCGCGGGGAACGGGGCGTGTGTGCCCGCCCGGCGGGCATCGTCGGCGGGTGGGTTCGGTGTGGAACGGGAAGCGGCCTTTCAAAATGGAGAGGGAACTGATGGCGGGTGAGCGAGGGGGCTGCGGGACGAGGGGCAAATGTCGGTGTGTGTGGGAGACCGATGGTAGCGAAGCCCGTTAAGGAAGGGATTCGGAGGGGGAGTCGCTGTGCAGGTCGATGGTAGCGGGTGTGATATCTGCATTGTTCCGTGAGCTTCGGGAAGGTTGTTAGCTCACCGGTTGCATTTTTTATTGAGATTTTTATTTATTGAGGTAAAGTGGGCTTGTGCTCGGCTTGTGCATCGGTTTCTATGAAGGAAAGGGAGCCGGAGAGGCCCAGATGCACATGCGAAGCTGAGGGGTAACCTGAAGCGTGCAGGATGATTACAGGCTCTTTAATACCGTTGGAATCCACCCACTAGTCAGGAAATAAAACCAACTGTATAATTTGTCTTTAATTATAACAGAGGTTGCTGATTTAGAGTTGCAAGTATGCAGAGGTGGCATTTATCTAATAGAAATTTGGCTTATGTTAAAATAAGCCTTTTGAATTAAAATACGCCCGCCTGTGTCCAGTGTGATGCACTGTGTCGTGTAGCTCCCTAGTGATAGTTCCTGCCTGGACTCACAGGCCTTTAAGTATTTTTGCACTACTGCCTGGTGTGTGGATAAGTGAGTATGTTCCAAATAGATGTGGGATGTTTATGGGGAAGATWTTTTTTCTTGGTCCATGTATGTGGAAGTAGTGATTTATACTGGGGAAGTAAACTGCCTCTTCAGTGAGGTAAGGCAAGTTGAAAGGAGAAGTTTGAATACATTTTAGTGCCTCCATGTGAATGTGCTATCTCCTGAAGGTTATCTTCTCCGTATAGATAAGGTTGGGTTCTCTTAACTGTGTGGGAGAGAAGTAGTGGACATGGATGCAGCACTCACAGTAATGACATTCTTTTGGATTTTGGCCTGATTTTGGTTTGTGGCAGTGCATGGTGTGACTTCCAAGATTCACAAATAAGATGAGGTAGACTGCCCTTGCTTAATATTATGGATGTATAAGTATGATTAATGGTAGACACTTGCTCCAGGAGAGGCAGTTCATACATTTGACCTGTTACTCAGGTCCACATTTTTTCTGTATGTTCTTGATTTCTGTTACAGTAATGCTAGAGGCTTCTCCCAGGTTTTCAGATATGTTTGAAATTCACTGAATGAGACTGATATATATTGCCTAGACAAGAAATTTAGAGATTCATTTCTGCCGTTAGCAACACAGAACTTGAGCTGCTTCACATGGTCCTCCCACCACTAACATGAAGTACTGGAGTAGGTGGTGGTAGACTGGAGTCCAGTTATGGCATCACTTTGGACCAAGTAATATATGGTGATTTGCAGAAGAACTGGGAGAAGCCAACCCATAGAAAGAATTAGGGAAAACTCTGTTTTGTTCCTGCATGAAAGATTTCTGCCTTCATAGTCAGTGCCAGCTAAGAGTTCCAACAGGCTTGTGAAAGTCAAGGCATGATGTAGTAGAGATCTTGAGGGGTGAACTTTTGGCTGAATGTAGTTAACAGCACATCCATATACCTGGGCCATAAAAACAGAAATTGTTACTGTGCATGTTTTTTTTTGTCTTTTGTCAGCCACTGTCATATGTTTGACTGAAAGTGTGTGTTCACATTTGGATTAACACTTAATGATCTTGTCTTGTGAAATGCAGTGTGTGGTGAATGATTCTTGCTGTCTTGGTATTGCGTAGATTCAAGTTTCAATTTCTAAAAGATTTTTAAAGGAACTTCTTCATAAGTGTGTTTATCTTAAGTACCTTAGAGCACTTTTATTGTTTTATTATTACACTTGCTTAAAAATTAGATGTACACACATAAAAGTGCACATATGTAGCAAACATGAAGAAAAAATTCATCTTTTTGGTTCAGAGGAAAAGGTGTTTTTCCTCCTTAACTTGTGAGAGGCGCAGGGCCTTCTTGGTACCTTAGGTTCCTCCTGATTGTTACTGTGTCACACATGCATACAGACACACACACTGCTTGATACRCTCTTCTAATGTGCTCATGGTATCTTTTTACTTTTCATGAAATCAAAGAGTTCAAAATCCGAAGTAATTCCTGTAAAACTTTTAGTGTGTGTTAAGATTATTTTAGGTATTAGTTTAAAAATAAACACTCTTTGATTAAACCTGGAAGTACCGCTTTTAGGTATTTTTTTGTACATCATGATTTGATTTTTTTTTTTTTTAGCCTATTAGAACAGGATTAAGTATTTTTTTACGATTGTAATTGTGGAAGGCCGGAATCCATAAATACGTACTGAAGCATATTACATAGTAGTAATTTCAGTTAGCAAAACTTGGCTATAGTGTTTCAAGACACTCTGGAACAAATACAGTCTTCCGCTGAATTTGGTTTTAATCTGTATTTTTCAAACTCTTCTGGATGTTATTACTGTGGAACACTTTGTAAAACCCTATGATTGTTCTCCAGAGCTTACAGTTGTTAATATCCATCCATTGTTTGCTGTTAGCTGTAAAAACACATTGTTTTTATAATTAGGGGAGAAAATGAAGAGGTATTCTAATGTTTTATATTTGCCTATGCCAATTCGTTCTGTGTGTTTTTATTTTAAGAATGTATGTACATATTTATTTTTAACTAGTCAGAGCTATATACTAACATATATAATTTTTGTCTGTCATACTTCCATATATAATTTTTTCCTGCTATCCATGTAAATTTTCCAGGGGCTCAGAAAGCGGCATGTGAGCCTGTATGGCAGGTTGTAGCCATAAACCATCAGTCTTGGACATAGCCTGCCTCTATACAGTAATATTGTACACTCTTTCCTCMCTGGGACGTGCCCTGAGTATCTAAGAAAATAATCTGCAAATGTTGTGCTAGCTATGCCTGTGTGACTGTAAACCCTGGCCAGATTAGGTACTGGAGATTTGTGTGACAGTGCAATTTATTTGCAGCATATTGGTTGGTATTGTGTGTCAGTGAAGAGACTTGTCTTAATAGAAGTGTCCTTCTCCGTGCTGTAGCACGGAAAGTAGATGGACAGTAAGCCATTGGAATTGGCATGAACAGCAGTCAACCTTATGCCAAAAGATGCTTTTGAACATAAGGTGAATTTATGTATTATTTCTTAAACCTGTGTTGGCAGAATTAGATGTTGAACATGCAGAACTTGGTGTATTCACAAATAAAGACAGACTTTGTGTAGATACATTGTGGAGAAAATGAGTCTGTTAAGCCAGCAATGACTTATAAATAATAAATGCAAGACTCTTGTTTCAAATAACTTCTTCAGCTGGAGAAACAAGCTTCCTTATTTTTCTTGTTAGTTTATCTGTCTGCCCTACTCACACTGAACTCCTTCAATTAATTTAATACAGTACATATTTACTACTGTAACATGAACAAATAATTAAGTTACCTCATCTTWCATGTTGTAGCTAGATAGGTAAATATCTCTTATTTAGCAGAAGCTGTTTCTAAGGAAATATACTTTCATTCTGGATATTAACACCTTGATGTATTCTCATATACACAGTTATGGCCATATATAAGAACAATTTTTTTAGGCTTATTTATATGTCGAAGAGCCAAGCAACCGCTAATTTGTATGTTACATTGACAGACAATGTTGATTAAATGTGGGATGAAAAAAATACATGCTGAGCAGAGAAATTTTTGGAGAATGGGTGGTTTGAATGTGTGTTGCAAAATGAAGAAATAATAACTCTGCTTATTTAGTTGTTTCAAATTAATTTTGTTGTTTTGTGGTGATAACAGCAATTGCGTTGGGGAAGGCACTGCCTCGCAGTTTCTGCAAAGCTAATTACAGAGAGATGTGAAATAAAGTAAGGTAGATGTCCAATTAATGGTAATTAGGTTTGTTGCAGCAATAGAATGCTATATGCACAATAATTTTTTTCTATCGACTTCCTTAAGCTGAATGGTAGAAGACTGAAGAAAATCTGTTCCTGTACACAAATGCAGCTGTATATGAACATTTACTGATGAAATCATGAAGTTTTTCAGTATTCACCTTTTTTTACTGTAATTATCAAACCTGGCAAGAACAAAGAGCAGGAAAGCAGGAGAAAACAAAGAATTACCATATAGGAAACACTAGGAAGTCATGCACATGGTGTTGGCCAAAAAGAAGAAAACATGCCACAGGTTTTAAATATTATTAATTCTGTGCAGAGAAGTTAGATGTGTTAAAACTGGATGAGAGAAGTCCAAGAGATACCAAAGTTTTAGAAGTTAAAAGTTTTGGAAGTTACTGTGAGAGTTCCAGGAATAGCACAAATTTTTTTTCAGGCTAAACTAAGGTTTAAATCTGAAATGTTCTGAAAGCACATTGGTCCTTCAATAAGTAGTGCTGATACTGAGACTAAACTGAAGCATGATTTGTGCTTTGTAAATTTTCGAAGGAAAAATGGCATGGAAATATAAAACTACCTAATTTGTACACTCTATTTACTGTTTATCAGTAGTGCAGAGTTTAATCCCAGAACCCTGATGCAGATGCAGTTGCCAGCAGGAAAGTACTGTTGTTCATTTCATTCTGTGTTTGAGAAGGTCCGGTGGCTATTCCAGAAACAAACCCCACCAAGCAAGATTCCTCCTTTGTCAATCCGTTAAGGGGGAATCATCTGACAAAGTACTGTAATGAACTGTTATAATTTAGGTGAGCCCCTCTGTATTGGTTCAGCTCATCTTTCTGTGGAAAGCAGGTGGTGTGCAATATGTGTATTGCTTGAATAAGCAACAGAACATTAGAAAGTTTATGAAAGTGGAAGCAACTGGTGATTCAGTAAATTGAAAAAATGAAGGACTGTATCAATATTGCCTCAGCACAGCTGAGCTGTGTATTGACAGCTTCATCTGGGAGCTTTGCTATTTGTAATTTAGATTAACCTGTGTGTGGAAGAGGCATCTGTTGGGAATGAATGAGACTAGGTAGTTTTGACTAGTGCCAGAGTCTGAGTCCTTTTGCCTCAGCATACATGGATAAGATTTCTACCCAAGGCCCTGTTCTCACTGCTGATCTGTTTTGTATCTAGGAGAATGCCATTGTTGAAGTAGTTCCTTGTTGAAGTACTTCGGTACTCCGTCTCAGCTGTCAAAAGTCTGTTGAAGGAGGATTTRTTTATCTGAAGGAAATTGTGGAAAGGGCAGTTAAAACTTGAAATATGTTATATTTCTCCCCTCTACCCCCAATCTTCTCTTCTCTAAAGACCTGAGTGCAGTTAGATCCTTAAGTCTTTTGAATTTAACTGAAAAATACAGTTCAAACCTTGATAAGTATCACCAAATATGGATCAGAATAATGTTTGCCCAGATAGGGTTAGCCATCTTTAGGTTAAATCCAAGGTAAGAGCACAGGTTTCTGTTTGCTAGGAACTTGGTGTATTTGGATGTGAAAGAAAGTCAGCCTGTTATAGATTCTTTGAGTAAGCAGGAATCAAGGTAGAAATTACAAGGCAGAAATTCAGTTAAACTTGAAATAAACTTAAAGATCACAGTTTTATCAGCTATGGTATGATGTGTAATGAACATGCTTTAGGTGAACTTTGAAATTATCCATTAGGAAAGAATATTTTAATTATAACAGTATTTATTCTTATGACACAGAGTATACATTGCTATCTAGTTTTGTTAATGTGTCTGTCACTGTACCTGAGCTATATGCTCACTAGACACTTGCATATGCTTCTTGGTCCTTGGCTAATTCATTGCTCTAATGATAATGTTCAAATCCTTATAGTGAGTGAGAATATTTCTGTGAGTTAAGGAAACTTGCTTTTACTTCCTTGTTCTATAAAACCATTACAGGAGAGTTTTTAACTCCTTAGTCTTCATTGTTAATGTTCATTATCTTGCTTATATTAGGGAATGTTGAAAAAGAATGCTGAAAGGTATCCCAGCCCACTTTTCTGGGTGAACAGTGTCATCCAGAAAGTCAAACAGAAGACTTCTGAAGCAGCTGCTAACTCAGAAGGCCAGAAAATTGCAAAACACATAGAAGTTGGAAAAGATGCCATCATTCTTCATGCTTTTGGGAACTGCTCAGGCTTGGGAAACTGATGATCAAACATGGAACTTACATTTTGCTCTGATAATGGGTTTGCGAAGCACTGTAAGTGCCTCTTAGTCTCATAGAGCAGAGCAGCAAAAGCTATTGAAATTAAACWCTGAAAAATAAAGGCATCATTCACATATCTTGAATACATTCTTACACAGCCATCCAGGTACTTGGATGCTTGTGTTTATGGAGTGTGCTGTCTAGATGGTGTTGAAATGAAATATTTATGTTGATAGTTAAAACCTTTCAAAGATGGCTTGCAAAAAGGAACAATAAAAACAAACACAAAACAAACCCGGAGTACTCCTTTGTAAAATTTGTTTTAAGTTAGTTAATCTTTAAGGAAGGAAAATAATGATTCTTACAGTAATACTCACTTGTGTTTGTTTGATTGTTTGTTTTTAAAAACAAAATAATAGTAGCCTGGAAACAGAGATGCTCTGTAATTGTGCTAGGAAGAAAAAGCCAAAGAGTAAAGGACACATTCTTACACCTGTATTGGAATAACTCTGGTAAATTCTCTTTTCCTTCTTTGTGTGTAAATAGAACCTGATGCTTACAAGCATACACAGCAACAGTTTTCATGCCACTTGAATCTCTCCTGTCCTGCGACTGCCCATTTTTTTTTTTTTTTTGAGGGGTGGTTATGATGTATGGACCTGGTCATCTTCAACAGTGATGGGATTAGTAGTTAATCCCAGAGTGCAGGCCACCAAACAGCTCTCTTAACTGACTTGGCCCATTATTACAAGAGATTTAGAAACCAGAATCTGTTTATCTCGTTACCATTCCCCCAATCCATTAAGTCCTCTTTTGAGTGATTATTTGTGGGAGGTTTGACCTGGGAAGTTACAGGTATTGCATGTTGTGGCAAAAGGATTTAGTATAAAATCCCATGACAAACATTTGAGGTACTTTTTCTAATCCCCCTAAGTAGGGGTAACCTCTTTGGCAACGTTAAAACACAAGACAAAAATCAGGCTGCAATTTAGTCTTTAGCTCATGGAACAGATACTCTTTAAATAGTTGTTGAAACATACGGAGGATGTGGAGGTGTTCATTATAGAGTCAGCCAACAAGGCTTCAGGAAGGACCCAACTGCCTGACTAATCTTGTGACTTTCTATGATGGAGTAACTGTATCAGTGGGCAAAGGAGAGGTAGAGATGTCATCTATTTAGGATTCTGTAAGGCCTTTGATATGGTGTCCCCTCTCCACAATCTTACTATTAAATTGGAGTGAAGGAAGTTGGATGGATAGACTCTTCAATGAATAAAGAATTGACAGGATGGCTGCATCCAAGGAGTTATGGTCAGTGGTTTAATGTCCAAGTGTCACTCAAGAAATCATACTKTTTAATATCTTCATTTTGACATAAGCAGTGAGAAGTTGCACCCTCAGCAGATTTCCAGGTGATATCAATCTGAGAGGTGCAGTTGGTACCTTTGGCAGGAGGTAAGTGGGCCCGTTGGAATCTCAGCAAGGTTCAGCAGGACCAAGTCCAAGGTCCTGGGTGTGTGTGTTGCCTGTGGGTTGGGACAACCCTTGATGTGAGTACAGCATGGGGGATGAATGGATTCAGAGTAGCCCTGTGCAGGAAAACTTAGGGGTACTGATGAGTGAAAAATTTGTCTTGAGACAGCAGTGTGCATTTGGAACCTGGAAAGCCAGGCCTACATCAGATGTCTGTCTGGGTGTTCAAGGGAGGTGATTCTTGTCTGGTGGGACTGGAATACTGCACCCATCTCTATGGTCCTCAGCACAAGAAGGACATGTACCTTTTAGAATTGAAGAAGCTCAGAAAAGAGCCACAAAAATGATCAGAGGGATGAAGCCATTCTCTTATGAAGAGAGTCTGAGAAAGTGTGGGTTTTTCAGCCAGGAGAAGAGAAGATACCAGAGAGATCTTGAAGCAGCCTTTCAGTATACCAGGAGTGTATATAAGAAAGCTGTAGAAAGACTTTTTGCCTAGGTCTGTCAATTCAAGGACAAGGAGCATTTGTTTTGAACTGAAAGTGAGGAGATTGAGATTAGAGTCCTAGAAATCTTTTACAGGGAGGCAGGTTAGACTGGAACAGGCTGCCCAGAGAAGCTGTGGATGCCCTATCCTTGGAAGTGTACAAGGCCAGGCTGGAGGAGTCTTTGAGCAACCTGGTGTGGTGGGTGGTATAGATGATTTTTGGAGGTACCTTCCAACCCAAGTGCTCTGTGCTGGTATGATGGGACTGATGTGGTAATAAGTGATTTCCTGATCTTCCTAACTTGATAGCTGTAAGAAACAATGCTTTTATAAATGTTTCCCCCCTCTGAAAACACAAAAGGTGCCTAAACGTAATCCTGTTTTTCTTGATAAGGAGAATATTGAGAAGAAATGAGATTTTTTTTTTTTGTACTATAGTCAGTTTCCTCTTGTTCTCCRCTTATCTCAGTATTGAATTGGTAAATAAATTAAAGGAGATAATAAACATTTACTCTGAGTGACGTAAAGATGGATTTCATTTAGGTGACTGTCTCTGGTTTAGCAGCTTATTTTATAAAAAAGCAGAACAGACAATTTAGGAGTAAATTTGCTTTCATCTAAATGTAAAACTGGGTATTTTCTACAAACAACAAAGATTCACTGGAATTACAGTATTTCATTAARTTGACTAACAGCCTGCTTCATAGAATCACAGAACGGTTGGAGGGGAAAGGATCTTAAAGTTCCAACACCCTGCCATGGGCAGGGAGCTTGCAGTAGACCGAGTTGCTCACTGCTCTGTGCAGCCTGGCCTTGAACACTGCCACAGCTTCTCTGGGTGCCAATACCACCCTCACGGTTAGCATCAGTAAAATGGCTTGTCTCACAATCGTTTAAGTGTGGATTTTAACACCTTTGGTTAAATCCAGAAACATTGTCTGCATGGAGTAATTTATGTTCTCTTGGGGTTTATTTACTTAATTGCATCCATCCTTTCCTCTTACCTGCAAGGCAAGTAATAGTGAATTTGGATTCACTTTGATTTTGTTCTGTGTTTGGCTCCACAACATAGTAATACACTCCTATTAATTATTAGATTTAATTAGGGTTAAGAACTAGACTCACTGTAATCTCTGAAGATTTTGGCCTTTGAACCAAAACTATATAAACAACGTGAGCAGAATTTGCTAATGGCTTAATTGTGGCTGTATTTCCTACATCAAATGCAAACATCTGATGCTGAACAGCGAAGTCAGTCTTAAATTGTTTTCTTGGAGAAATTTATGACACAAACTTTCTCTGGTTAATGACATTGTTGCGCTTATTTTTTGGTTTGTTTTGTTTTGTAAATTACTGACCACGTCAGTTTTACTAGTTTTCATTTGGTTGTTCTMAGAAAATATTTTGTCTGAATGTTTTGGTTTACAGACCTTTTTGGTCTGCAGTTTCATGTAGTAAAGTGAGGATAGATTTAAATACTTACATTGCATTTTTCGTCTGTGGAGTTTTCCCATTAAATAATATAAAACCAGTAAAGCAGGAGGAGATTGTCTTTTTGTTGTTCAAAATTACAAAATGTGGGATTTTTAAAACTGATAATTGTGTGAAATTACTATATATGACTGTATGACTTGTCAGGCTGCTAGGACATAGTCTTTTGTTAGAATAGCTTAAAAAGTGGGGAGGGAAACTGTCATGAAAATACTTTATAATGCTTTTGCGTTATATTTTAAGGAGTGACAGTATTTTCTGGAATAATCTATTGTTGCAGAAACACGTGATCACCTTCTGTGTCTGTTTGTTTTGTCTTGTTTACATGATACCAAGCTACTTCTGCTTAGTGACATGGAATTTTCTAATACCTTTCCATTTCTTTGCAGCTTTTTTTTTTTTTTAATGTGCACTGCGGATCAAAACTCTGGGGAAGTAGTAAAAATGGGGCCATAAGCAAGACAAATGTTTATTTGTTGATTGAGTATAACTGTCATATTTAAAACAGTATTTCAACCTACCAGTCTAGACTTTAGGTATAGTGACATTAATTGTATATATCACTGTGCTCAATAAGTCAGGCTTGTTTGTGGGTTTGGAAAGATTTCTTTTTGTGGGTTTTTATGATGATTTTCTTTTGTGTGTATGTGTCTTTTGAGAGGGTGGCATGTGTTCTTTTGAACCAAAATACATGGTTGCACAAAATGCCAGTACTTGTCTGATAAGCTTTATATTTTGTGGAATTTGTTTTCTGACATTAGATAAAGTATAAGAAGTAAAATAATTGCATAGCTAATTTTTTTAAGTTCGTCATAATCATGAACATGACATTTATTATCAACTTTGAGGATGGAAATAAATTATTCCAGTATCATGGGGCTCAGTCTGGATGGTTCCATAGTTCAGCTCTAACTTTGTAACAATAAGAGTGGATTTTATGATCCTTTAATTGTTTTTGTAGCAGATTTTTGATGTCTTTCTAATTCAGGGTCAGTACTGAAGTACAGATCATGAGAATGGAATAGTGATGTGTATATCATCTTTTATTACAAGTATATAAGTACTGCTAGGTGGAATACCACTGCTGAGGAGTGTTCAAGGAGTGTAACAGCCTACTGAGCCATAACATCAAACTATTCGTGTTTAGATGATTGCTGTAACTTAAATGCTTTTCTAAATAATTACTTTTTAGGGTGGGTTGAGTCATTGTGTGGCARGTTTATATTTAACAGTATTTGGATACACAGTATTTGCCTCTTTCTGTTTTACAGATTATTCTAATACAGTTTTTAGCATCATATTGTCATTGTTGTTTGCCAGTTCACACCTTTTGCATCACCTATGGGTACTGTCAGTAATAATTTCATTTTTTTTATTTTACCTCATGGGTGAAGATTTTTAAGGTTTTTTTAAGTCTTGATATTGTTGGGATCCTGTTTGGAAGACAGTTGTCTATTGAGGATTTTGCCTGTGTAGTTCACTACTGAACTGTTTAAACAACTTTTTCTGAATGCATGCTGAGTTGGTTTGTTGTATCATCAGTTGCTTAGCAAATCCTGGTTCTTCAAAACCACTGACTTTGTACAGCAAACCATCTGAATATTGTAACTCCATTGATCTTGGTATGCAGTCTCTTTCCCTCACACTTTTTTCACCCTTTGGGGTTTTTTGGGTGATAGTTCAAGAGTTTCAAGTCAGCGTGCCTTTCTAGCCAGTCCTTCTAAAGCCTTTGGACCTGTGACTGACATTCTGACTTCAATAAATCCTCTGTGTTGTTGGTCTTCAGTGGGCATTCTTTCATTATCGTTGCAAATGGGGTTTGTGGTTCCCTAAAAGAAAAAACATTTGAAAATTACATGRATGTTTTTCTGTGTTAATAAATATTACGTAATCTACAGCAGCAGTTTCGTTAGGGGCCAGTGTAGCTTGCCCCTAAAATTAAAAAAAATAAATAAGGTCTTATGTGGGAGTCCCAGAGGTCATCATTTGACCTTTKTCTCTTAAAAATGGTTGAGATTTCMTATGGTTTTGGCTTACCTATTTCAGTTTTTTCTTTTACTTCCTCTCTTATCCAGGCTGGTTTTATTGTTTTTCATTTTTCTTTTTCTTTGTATAATTGTGGCTGTCTAGGCTACTTCTAAAATGTCCTGAAATGACTCATGGTTGTTCCTGTTTTAAATCTAAATCCAGTTATTTACACTTCTAATTCTGTCAGGTTTTTTCTAAAGTAGCTCTCATGAACACAATGTGCTTATAAAATGCCTTTACTACTGGTGCTGAACTTCTTTCATTAACACATAGCAAAGGGAGCAAATGGTGTACAGTCATAATCATATGCTGCTGCAGTTACTTTTGACTGTGGTTCTGACATGTGCTCCTTTTCTTCAGAGATATTTCTGTATGGTGCTTTTCTGGTTTAGAAATCACAGTTTTTAAACTTGCAGAAATACCAGGGTAATTTGCTTGAGACTTTTAGCATCAGTTAGATGGCCTTAGGAGATTGTACTTTGCCTTTTCATGAAAGTGCTAGAGGAGCCCCACTTGCTTGTCTGTCTCATTACCTGTGGCTGTCATCTCCTGTGGCATCAACTTTGTTTCAATTTTTCCTTACTAGAATTTAAACCAAAAATATAAAGATCACTGGCTTCCAGCCAATTTTGAAGTATAAAATGAAGCCAACCACTGAACTTCAACTTGGGTAAACATTTTCTTCCATTACACCTCCTTCTTAAAAACGWCATCTGTATATCAGCGATTTGGTTGGTTTATCACCTGTCTGGAATATTTGTACAAAGAGTTCAACCTCTCCATATTATTTCATTTTTCATTTCATTTTAATTCCTTCTTCAATTTTCTGCTAAATAAGTGCACTCCCCTCGCCATCCTCCACTTTCAGCAGTGAAAGTATACTCTGATGTCTCTGGCCAACCCACCTTTCAGAATGCTTTCCTTCCTCTTCTAACTATGGAAATTGTCCAAATTCTGCAACTTCCATCTTCCACAGAAATCCAGGGACTAGTCCCCAGCTGAAAACTCTGTCATGTATTCTTTTTCTGTCCAGGAGTTTACCTCCAGGTTTTTCTGGTATAGCACAGTACTGTTTAAACTGGTTGTCAGGATGATAAATGTTGGGTGTTTAGATATTTGTAATTTGCAAGATGCAGAGTAATTAGTCTGATGGAGTATACTTCAGGCACATGTACCATATTGCTGTCATTTTTTTCTATTAAATAGTGTTGAGCAATCCCTTTGAGCTATTTGCAGGGTCTTGCTTGCATTCATAGAGAGTGCACTGTAATGACATCAGAATCCCTGCCGTCTGTGCCTATGCCTCAGTACCTGAGGCTTCTCCTGTGCACTGTATGCACAGTGGTCATGGCTCATCCACCTTGGGAGCACTGTCTGACTGTACAGACTGTACACTAGTGCTTCTGTGTAAGGGCCAATGCTTGGYGAATGCTGGTAGTGCTGCTTAGCTCTTGTGTGAAGTACGAAAACAGCTTTAGGGTGTACCTTGAGGAACACTGTCTCTAGAGGCCTGCTGTAAGGAGTTCTCCATCTTCTGTAGAGGAATCAGATTTATTGTTAGAAAGTGAGTACTTCTTCATATCAAGGAAGAACTGGATGTTCGAGGATTTAACTGCAGTTGGAATAGTCTAGGATGCTCACTGTGTACTTTCTTCCACTTACCCTCATCTAGGTGTCAGACTTTCATGAATAGATTTAATCTTTAAAAAATAAGAATTTGAGGCCCATAGGACGACTGCTTACTTGGTGGGGCTGTATTTTCTTGTGTACCTATGGAGCTCARAAGTTGTTACATAATTTTCAGATGTGTGTTAACACAGCTGAAGCACGGTCAGGAGTTGACACTGTACTGACGCAGATGCAGCCTGAATACTCTGGGGAAAAGGTTTCCTTATCAAGTAGATAGAGCACTTAGCCCTCTTTTCCTTTAGCTTTGTGGGCAGCGAGTCTGAGGTTAAGCTCACCAGTACAAGACACACAGGTGTGAAACCTCTGGAGGGATTCAAGCAAGGAGTGTCTAAGGTAATGAAGGGACTTGGATACTCTACTGTAAGGAAATGCTGAGGGAGCTAGGACTGTTCAGCCAGGAGAAGAGAAGACTCAGGGAGGATCTTTTCGGTGATGTCTGGTGGTAGAGCAAGAGGCAGTGGGCAGAGGCTGAAACAGGAGATTCTTTTAAAAAAACATCTACACATGGTCCTTGGCAGCTTGTTGTAGTCCTGCTTGAGATCCCTTCCTACCTCAACCAATTTTTGATTCTGTGAAATACAGTGACTATGTTGCAGCATCATCTTGCAGATACGGATCAGCTGAGTCATCGGTTCACCCTGACCTTTAATCATACAGTGTGGGGGGAATCCTATGGGATTTATATTCTGTTATGCTACACTTGCTCACCAGTGCTTATGGGTGTATAAAGAATCATTTTATAAGTAGTCCTGGACCACTGTGACCAGTTACCTGCGGGGAAATCAGTGAAAATGTTAGTTTTGCTGTTCGGAAGTCTCGCAGTGGCAGTATGCCAGCCTGTTTTCCCAGAGCAGCCACCTGTGCAGCTCATGTCTGTCTGGGAAGACAGCAAGGTAGCTCGTTACCCTGAGTTGTGGGCTGATGTAGGGCTGTCTTTCAGCTGATCCCTGAATAGCTACAGGGCTGATACAGGCTGTAGATTTAAGCAGTTGATTGTAGGCCAAGTGGCCTGTGGGCCTGATACAGTGTCAGTGGTCCTGGATAATGTCACATAACTATGCATCATTATATAGAGTAGTTGTAGTTTTAGGGGTTTGACATACTATTGTAAACTAAGTAGGCACAGCAGGATTGAAACTGTCCAACTTGGAAACACACAGTTTGGCAACATCCTGAGAACATGTATAAAACTAGGTGAATGATGCTAACTTGCACATGGGTACATGTAAGCACAGGTCAGTACCAAAACATCCTGATACCTTGGTCTCGGCAGAGCTTTTACTCTCTAAGCTGATAGGACTTTAGTCTTCAGTATGTGGATGCCTGCCAGAGGGCTGGGTGGCTTACCTTAGGGGATTTGTGGGAATGGTGGGGCAGGTTAGAGGCTTTTACGCAGAGAGGTGCCAACCGCTGAAGTAACAGTCCTACTCCAACATCCTTACTGCTGTCTTTAAGAACACTAGTGTTCCTCCTAGCTAGTGGAGGTGAGTCTGTACCCTACAGTTGAGTGATGTGGTACATCACATCTCCAGTRTCCCATCTTCAGTACTTCAAAGTATCTGCTGTCTTGATGTCCACTGATGTCTGTGACATCTGGGACAGTGAAGCATGAGGCAGGCTATGAAGCACACCTTAGCTCTGCCTTGGCTGTACTGCAGGGAGAAATGGAGATACTGCCATAGTTTTCTGGTAAAACATCTCAGTAGTTAGGGAGACATGGGACATTTGTCAGGCTGCACTGGAGTTGGATCATTGGCCCATCCATGGGTCTCTGTTTTAAAGACTGGTGCTCAGTGTTCCTATGGAAGCTAGGCACTGAAATCCATGAGGAGGGCTGTACCTAAGCAAGTAAGTGTGTAGCTGTGCTTGGCTCTTTGCTGTTACTTTCTAAAAAGAATACTTTCAGTGTTATTTTCTAAAAATGGACTCAGGTTTATTTTCCTCTTGTCAAAACACTGTGTTGTTTGTTTGGAATTTGTTTGTTTAGTGTTGGATTTTGGTTGTCTTTGGAGCTCTCCATTTTGTAGGATTTCTTTGCATCTTAAGCTGTAAAACAAATGATGGCAAGTTGTTTTCCAGGCTCTCCTGAGATAATTCCACTAATACATCAGCTGTTTGGGGATACACTATTGTGTTTTCTTTCTTTTTTTGTGAAAACCAAAAAATGGAAGGAAGATAAAAGCCATTTGAATGCTGGATTATCTTTTTCCCTGTCCTTTCTTAACAGCCTGCTTTAAGTGTACATTCCCCCTCAGAATAAGGTATGTTAAAAAAAAAACAAATCAAAAAAACAACTTCACAACCAAAAAGAAGGAAAAAAAGAACAAAAAGAACACATCCTTAGAAAAAAACAAACAAACCCCAGAAAACCAACCAAACCAACCCTTTTCCATTTTATGGAGTTACCTTGATATATCTCAAGTTTGCAGTTGTAAATTAATTGTAAATGAAATTTACAGTTCTGCAATTGTAAATTCATTGTAGATGAAAAATAAACCTTCCTGCCATTACTCCTTTGGACTCACCTTGTTAAAGAATCCCCTTTCACAGAGAAGAGGAAACTGATTCTCTGAAGTTTTTATGAAGCAGAAAACCTTCTTGAGCAACTTGTAATGCAAGTTGTGAAGTTTATTGCTTTCACAGTAATCTTTTTCTCAGTTTCAGGCAGCCCTTTAAGTCCATCAGCAAGCAAGGTAGATTATTTTTCTGATTCTATATTGTGACATAAAAGTCACCTAGGAGCATTTCCTCTTAAATTAATGGTGTCTCTGTAACTAAGTATCTTGAGCTGCTTGCTCTTCTCAGTAATCTCTTTGTAATTATAGTGTTACGAATTACATTTCAGGATGATACTGGAAATGGCACCAAGCTTTATTCCTGGATCAATTAATGAATCCATACCATCATTTCTCAAACAAAATCATGATTCAGACTGATGTAGGGTTTGGTTGGGTTTCTCTTGTTTCCTTTCAACTTACTTTGTAATGCTTCTGATGCTGTAAATTTCAAGGGAGCTGACAGCATGTTGCCAGTTTTGTTGGTTTTCTGTGATCCACTTAAAATAATCATTACAGTTTGGATCATAATGCACCATTCTTTCCTAAATGATAAGGCTTCAACTAAGGGCTTTGTGGATCATTATCTTACCTTCACATAATGGCTTTTCTTTTTGGAAAATTGTCATACTGAAACTAAATTTTCAAGCAGAGAAGGTGGAAAGGTAGTAGTTGTTACTTTCGTAGGTGATGCTGTTTCCCCCCTCTAGCACATCACCCAGTTTATACACTTGAGATAGAAAAGAGGCTGAGGTACCCGTGCTACCAAGGAGGCAGATTTTAGCTTACATTGGACTGGAGATGCTTGCCTAGGAGTAGTAAGTTTTTCATGTCTTAGCCAATACTGCCTGAATATCTGAACTGAACTTTGCATTTAAGTATCTTGGGAACATCTTGTTACAACTCCATAAAAAGTGACTATTTATAGAAGTTCCTTTTCATTCTTTCTATCGTGTACAATCAGGTACTTCTGTTTTTGATGGGACCAGTAGTTAATTTTTTTCCTGAAAAACCTTACTGTGAAATGTATTTTAATGTTCTCTTATTTAGTCTGAACTATGAAGTCATACTGGTATTTGGAAGTAATTTTGACTAATATTTTTGAGTGCATACGTGAAAGGTTCCTGTCACTCCTCTAAACATCTGTTTAAGGGCACTGAAATTCATTAATTTATTTGCAGTACCTCTAGCTTCTTTAGTTACTGATTTCTTTTTTGGCATACTTGAACACCTGATTGTTTATGTTGGTCTTCATCATGCCATACTGCCTAGGTGAAGAATCTATTCAGAGAGACTGCAGGTTTCTTTGAGATAACTGTGATCTCTGCCAGCGAGCACTGAAGTATTTGTCTACCCTTTAACCTGATCTAGAAGCCCAGAGAGAACTGGGTGAATAGGTAAGGATATGTATAAATAACTAGAACTGGCAGGGTCAGAAGCTGAGACTAATTCTTGAGCAAGGGTGAGAACTTTCCTTCCTTCATCTGTAGATGCATCCTGCTTTTCAACACATGGATGTGCAATACATGTCAGTGTAGACAGACAGAAAGTTATCTTTCTTGAGAGGTTGAAACTGGGAATTTGAACTGATTTGGCCAAACAAGAGAATGTAATTAAAGTTCTCCTGTGTACTATATGACTAATCTAAGCAGGAAACTGTTTTAAGTAGAAAAGGTTTTTTTTCCTATAGTTGCATTTTGAAGCAGAGAAAATGTCCTCACACTTTATATGACGGTTGCTCTGGTAGACTGACTCCTCAGGTGAACCCCTCTGGGGCTATTGCCATACTGCAAAGCCTGGCAGGTAAGGAACTCTGGGAGCATAAGTACAGTGCCAAAATGAAACATAAAAGATAGTAATTAACAAAATAATTTGTTGAAAAGGCAATCTCTGAAATATTTATGAATAAATTCAGTACATTGTCTTTGGTTTTATTAAACAAGAATAAATAAGCAGGAGATTAATGAGAACAACCGTAGGTACCTGTTGCTTCTGTTGTTTATAGCAGTGGTATTGAGGAGTCATTTAGTTGTTCTTGGGTTTTTGGATCCTGACTGATAAATACTGAATAACCTTTTAAGGTACAGAAAAGCTTACACTGTGTGGACAGACTTGTATTTCTACAGGCAGACTTGTGCTGAAATGAGCAACATCCTAACTCCAATCCGTGTGTGTACTTTGAGTGGGCATGTCAGATCAGTGTTAAAGTTCCATGAAATAAACCTGCTGTCACCAGAGTGGCTTCAGCAAGTGGATCAAAGTCTTATTGTAGAGMAACCAGGGATGTTCCAGATTGATTCTTATTTATACACTGCTGTCTTTTTTTACATGCACATTTGTAATAAGAGGGAATAGCTACATAGCACTGCAGATTTTTCAAAATGCTGCCCACCCACTAGCTAATCAGTCACTCTGTCACCTCCATATAATTAATAATTATTATCCCGGTGATGATAGGTGGGGGAGTGCAGACAAAGGCTATTTCTAAGTTAGCAAATACTGAGAATGAGAGTAGTCTTAGGGCAGAACAGTAGATGTGGAGAACCCAATGTCCATGGTCAAGGTTTTTTTTTTGTTTGTTTTTTTTTTTTTTTTTGCTTTAGCCAGGTCTAATCTGATCCTAGGGACTGAATGCCTGTTTGTGGTTGGAATGCATTAGTTGTGGTCCTTAGCTTCAGTTTTTACTGKTTTTTTTCTAAAGAAATCCATGTTCTCATTTGGGGATATTTTGATAGCAATGGTAAAGACCACAGTGAAGGAGTTGAGGACATTTAAGAAAAACACTTTTGAAATAAACACTAGTATATGTCTACCCACAAGGATGCTCTGGTAAATGGTTTCAGGTGAGAGCTTCACTATATCYACTGATTAGTTCTTTACCCTGGAGAGAAGGAGGCTCAGGGATTGTCTACAACTGCTTGAAAGTGGGTGTAGCAAGGTGGGGATTAATCTGCAAGTAACAAGTAACAGGACAARAGGAAATGGCCTCAAATTSTGCTGGAGGAKGTTTAGATTGARTACCAGTAAAAATTTCTTCATGGTAAGGGCTGTCAAACACTRGAACAGGATGTCARGGAAGYRATCAAGTCAGCRTCCTTGTAGCGTGCTTAGCRATGTGGTTTAGTGGTGGACCTGGCAGTGTTAGGTTAATGGTTGGACTTGGWGATCTTCAAGGTCTTTTTCAATCTAAATGATTCTATACTACTTAGATTTCCAGTGCTAAGGGCACTTCAGCTGGAAAAAGGATTAGTGTTTGCAAAGCATCTCCCAATAGCATTTATCCCAATAGCATTGCATGAAAAAGAATCTGGTCTTAGCAGTTGGCTGCTACTTTGCGTAAAAGTGATGGAACTTGCATTTCACCTCAGGAGTCTTCCTTTCCCTATAACTGCTGAGAGATAATGAAATATTAATTATTTGAAGTAGGTTGATTTATGTTGAGAAAACTTGATCTTCTAATCGAGTCTGATTTTTATGAAGAAGATGAGCTACTTATTCTCTTTTTCTATGTTTCAGTGCCAGGAGTAATTAGTAATTAGTCCATTATGTGAAAAAAACTTGCATTAAGTTTCCTCTTTATCATYTTTTTTATTCTAAATTGTCTGAACCATTAATGGCATTTCACTCCCCTTTGCTTTGCTTTTAGCGTTGGACCCTGTAGTAAGTTTAAATTGCAACATAACTAATTGATCAGAGAAGTGTTTATTCTTTGATTAGGCAGTGTCTTCATTAACATCTAAATTATCAGTCCTTTTTTTTTTATTTGACTTTTTGTTTCAGTTAATGGTAACAGCTACTCTCAAATCATACCAATATTCTTCAACAGAAGCATCAGAAAAACACGCATTAACAGATGTTTTTGATCTTAAAAATAAGGAATTGGGCAGGGAAAAATACAATCCTTYAGGCTGTATTTTTGTCAGGAAGCAAATGAATAGCTGTCCCTCCTTCTTTCTGTCTTCGCATGTGCAACCTTTAAAATAGTTTTGACCTATAGAGTTTATGTAGCTACACAACAGAGCCATTAGAATGGGAGGTTTGATGCTGGCTTTCCCATGCAYCAGTTTTATGTCTACAAAATTACTCCATATGGAACTTTTTCATGCTTTAAAATTAGCTAGATGCCTTTAACTTGATGTACAATTATCTTTTACACATTCCTCAGGGGATTTTTGGCTACCAATAAAAGTTGGAAAGAAAATTTTAATATAATAAAGAGACAGGAAGCTTCTGATCAGGTGTTTGATAGAGTGTGTTTGAAGTCTTGGGGAAGTATGTCTCAGAAATTACCATGCAATAAATAGGAAAAATGAACCTTAGTCCATCAATTGCATTTTTAAGGGAGCAACCCATAATGTTAGAGGAATTATGTATGGCCTGGTGATGTTACATGKTACTGAAAGSAACAGGTTGCTGACTCTATTTAGGCTACCGTGGACCTTGTACTATTTTTGGTTGGAAGAAAAATGGTTGTTTCTTGAACAAAATAAAAATGAGAAAGCACAATACGTGAAAAAAATCTATAAGATAGCAGTGGATCTGGAGCTAGATAGTCTGCTAGCCGAATTTAAGGGACGTGGAAATACAAAACATTAAGGTCCAGCTTCACAAATGAAAGAGAATTACAGACTTTCTGTCGTGGCTTTGCAGCAGACTAATAAATGCATAAATTTGGTTTTTTTGCAAAGCATATTTCATTAGAAATATGACCAGTTCAAGCAAACAAATCGTACTGTAATTATATGATGCATTACGTCCTAACTGAGCCAAAGACACCTGTTCATGTAACATTATGTTAGCAATCATTCCTTGCAAAAGTCAAGTGAATATTTTTGTTTAGTAAGTCTGTTTTATGATTGTACAGTCTTAAATAATATCTGCAATATTGTGTATGAATCAATAGCCRTGCATCAAGTGTTGGTGTAAAGGAGCTGTCTCCTTGTCCTARGAAGTTATGTTGGTGATGTAGTAGCTATCACTAGTTGCAGTCTGAAACCCAGTGCTATAGGTGCCTTCCAACATAAAGTTTGTATAGTGTTCTTCTACAGAAATAGAAATGGCTGCATTTCAGTCTTGGTAATTAAGAAAATACCTGTGCAAGGGAAGAGAAGAATTCAAGATATTTAATTTATGCTTCAGGCCAGAGTATCTAGTATTAGGTATTTAGTATTAGTATTTAGGGCTTTTATTTCAAATTTTACATGCCTTCCAGAGTTTGGCAAATGCTAAACTGCCTGCAGTCATGTATTTACAGAAAAAGTGTTTGTGTTATTGGGAGTCATTACATAGTATAATGTATAAATAATTGCATCTGCATTTACTTCATCCCAGGTTGTTGTCACAGCATCTATGTTTTAYTGAAGATAGCCAGTATACCTTATAGTGGAGGGTATGGGGTCAAAAAGGAATGTGTGTGATCATGGAATGCCTTTAAAAAGATATTTGGAGTTTTGAATAAATCCAAATGACAGTGTGTGGAGATGTAGTCAGAATGGAGCACCTTCTCTGCACGGAAATTATTTTTTATAATATTGCATTTTGTTCTAAAAATCATAAATATGCAAAGCAACAATGAAGGTAACATTTTAATAACTGATTTGAAATGGATAGCTCATGTAGAAAAATGGTATGTGGATATTTTTTTTTCTAAGTTTCAGTAAAATCTAGCAGGCAGATAGGATTTATAGGAAGGCAAAAAAAACCTCAAAAATAGTAGAGTAATTGGTGCTTATTGGTTAGGTACCAGTATTCTTTAAGAAACAGGTCACTAATAATAACTGTTCTATTTGATTGTTTAGTAAGTAGAATAAGTAAGTGCTTTTTTTGTAATAAGAATTAACAACAATAACAAACAAATTCATGAAGAACTGTTCAGAGTAACTGGTACATCACACACAACAGATGTAACCACACTGTGCTGAAATGTTCTCATTCAGCTAAATACATGTTTCACCTCTGTTGAGAAGGAATGGGATCATGACTTTTATACCTAGTTGTGTGATGTAACAAAATACCTTACCAAAAAATTTTCAAAGTTTCTCAAATAGAAGTTAAAAAGCAGATTAGTAATAAACTTGTAACATCAGAGTTGCAGTAGAATAAAATCAGAGAATCAGTAAAAATGCAAGTCTTCTGCTGCATTCATCTGATACTTTAGTTTAAAAATAAAGTCATTACTATAAAATTACAGACTTCATTCTTCAAATTTTTCTTCATTTGGTAATATGGTATAACATAGGTGAAGTCACGCCTTAAGAGAGTGTTTRAAGGTATTTAATCTTCTCATTAGCTATTCAGTGCAGCAGGATTTTCTGAAACTTAAAAGGGCTAACACATCAGTTTAATAAAACTTGACATTTGCACATAACTGAAGCTACCTATGCAAAAACCACTGTGGAGCAGCTWATACGTGGTAACTGGTCACATCATGGTAACTCTGTTCTTAGACTCTCTCCCATCTTAAGAAATTGTTCATGTACTTTAGTTATTAAGTGAGAGGCAGAGAATTTGGGAAAGCATTTGATGCTTTTTTCTCCTATTCCTTGTTTTTCAAGAATACTTCTAAATTATTAAAATGGATATGCAGTATTTTTATGTCTGCTCTCAGTGTTTTACCCTCATTCATATTAATAAGGCCATAGTTTGCAGTAGTCTGTTGGGACTACTTAAAGAGTAAGGATGGCAGAAAAAATCCTTAATAAGGATCATAGGAAAAAAGAGAGGGGGAGGGGTATGATTAACCTTTCCTGAGGTCATGATCACTTTCTTTAATTTCTTTTTCCAAACTCTTCAGTAACTTAATTTCTTTGAAATATGACTRATTTGCCTTTATTGCTGACATCAGAAGAGTCAGTATAGAAGAAAGTAACAGTTGCAAAGCTGGGGAGGGGTGGTGTGGATTGTTTGGGGGTTTTCCCCTGCAAATACCCTGGAATTACCTTTGGTCTTCTTAGTTGCAACAAGGTTTGCAGTTTTTTGTAGTTCTGGTAGTTGAATTTTAGTTACTGACTGTAAGCTGCCTAGTGTAAAAATTCCCTATTTTTATGCAAATAGAGTTCATTTTCTTTTGGTTTTTGCTGCAGACTTAGATTACAGGAAGAATTTTGCATTCACAACTCAGAAATACCTTTTTTTGTGATTTCTTACTAAATTTCTTATTAAAGTGTACGAAAGCCTCTCTTAATTTTCTGACTTAGGAAGTTTTTTGTTGGGGAAATCAAAAATATGACAGTTTGAAGTGAGGTTACATGAGACTTGACAAAACCGCTAGTTTCTAAAAACTTGTGCAGAAGCCTTTAAAATTCATTATTCTTCATCTTTAGAAATAAAGAAAGCTGTTCAGATGACCAACAAAATAGGCAATATCTGGTGGTAATCAAAAAGGATTCATATTTATCTGAGCAGAAACATTCATCATAGATTTCAGGGAATAACACAGGCCATCTGGAATTCATAGCTCTGTTGTCGAAACACATTTCCATAGCTTTGCTTGTCAGCCGCAGTGAGAAAGTAGTCTTTAACTGCAGATTTTAGTCAAGTAAATTACTTTATCAGAGTTGATAAACCTAGAGTTTGGTAGATAACATTTTCCCAGAACTGGCACAAATTAAAGACTATCCCCAAAACACTTATGGGACTTGCTCCCATGCGGCAGAGATTAGAGGACCAGCATCCTTCCTCGTGCAGTAAATGTCAGAATGTTTATGTGATTTTGGAGATCATATTAAAAGAGATAATTCACTGCGGCTTCTTCATGGTGTACACTTTTTAAGTGTTTAAATATTTTAGATAATTGGTAATTAGTGTGAGATGTTGATTGTTCTTCATRTGTACATGTGATTCAACGACCTGGAAAGGTGCAGTGCTAAACCTTTTACTAATGCTCAAAGGCTTCCAGTGGTGGTTGGATTTGTAGGGTAGTACAGATGTTGAAGCAGCTGGGCTTTTTCTTTTCTTTCTTTTTTTTTTTTTTTAATGACAAATGAGACAACTGGAGTCAGCAAAAGATCCCAAAACCTGACAACTGACCAGAGGAAAAAAGGATAGTTCTGAACTCACTGGCTGTCACATTGCTTTCTGCTTCACTTTTGTTTTGAAAACAAAAGTGTTGCAAAGCATGGATTAAAGGTTGGTTGCTGGTGCTGAAAGTGTCAGCCTTGTCCTTTTTCAGATACYTCTCGCTCACCAGGGCAGCCAAATGGCTCCATGTTGCTTGTACTTGAAGGGTGGGGAGGGAGCTTAAAACTCTGCAGAAATAAATTCTGCACCATGACCTTCGCAGGGAACTGCCTTGTCAGCTTCTAGTGAGCGAGTGGAGGAAGGGCTCTTTCCTGGTACTCACTCCCCAAGGGCCAGGCTGTGCCTGACTGGGGAGAGCTGGCTGGCAGCTCCCACCATCGTGTCCCAGGCAGAAATTGTTTCTGCCACATATAGCTYTCCTCTCCTGGCTTGCACAGTGCAGAAACCTGCAGGATGAGGCTGGACAGCTGCTGGAGTGTTTGGGAGAAGACACCTTTGTGCTTGACGGTGATTTTGCAAATTATGCAGAACAACAGCAAAAGCTGTGTGGAGGAGTCTTTTGGTTAGAAATTGTGATGTTAGCGTAGGAAAATGGTGTTCATCTCAATACTTTTCCTTGTTTTGAAAAATGTTAGTGTTTTCAGCATTTGTACTTTCCGTGAAATTAACTTTTATTTCACAAGATTCAAGGCCTTTAGAGCAATAGAGGTGTTACGACATGAGGATTTTTTTTTAAACATCTAAAAGGTGTAGGCAATTATAGTTATATAAGCTATTGCATACAGTTTCTGCCTGCCTGCCTTTCTTTCTTCTAGAGCAAGCCTGCTAACAGAAAGAACATTTTTATTATCTTCTGTTGGATTTCCCAGAGTTTTTTCGTGATAGATTTTCACAGTCCAACCCTATACAAAAGGGATCAAAGACTACATTTTGTCCAAAAAAGTCTTTTTAAAAAATTGAGAAATTAAATTTATTTCATGTAATGTTTCCTCCGCTTCATAGGTAGGGACTCCTTACATTTGAAGGCCTGTGTAAGTCCAAAATAAGGGGGGGGAGGGGGGCGTGTTGTTTTGTTTTTTATTGTTACTGCAAGGGTATAAAAAGAATGATGCAAAAGTAGAAGTAAATACAGAGGTGCCAAATGTATTCAATCACCTTTCAGTATCATTCCCTTGTGGTTGTTGTAAGTAAATTGTTGCTTAGCTTTGAATGGTTAACTCTGTGGTTTGTGGTGACAGTTGGATATATGCTTGGTTGATTCGTTGTGGGGTTTTTTTAGCTGTACAGAAATTAGAATTTTAAAAAAATTATGAAGAATGTTCACTTGGTGGATAACATTTTAATAGCCTAAAACCTAAAAATTTGGACTCAAATACTTACTTGACTATTGTGCAAAGGAATGACGTGTTAAATAAACGTTTGCTTCCTGGAAGTAAAAGTTTCCTCTAGAAAGAAAAATAATGGCTAACAGAAACTAGTCCTTCATCCTGCCACCTCGTGCCTGTGTGAAMTGCAGTTGTGTTACAGTTCTTTGCCCTGACAGGTAAATTTATTTCTGCTTTGGTGTATTAAATAAGAACAGGAACAGATTCTTAGTGTTATCATGCTGAGTATCTTTTGCCATAGCACTGAAAGTGACTAGAAATGTAATCTTTTTGAAACCAGAAGTAAGTACAAAAAGCGAAAACCAAAATTCTATGAATGTTCGTAAAACAAGAACTAGTCACCGTAGAAAGCCTAATTTATAAGGATATTAAGTGAATTTAGAACTTTCTTTCAGATGAACCAGGATTTATAGTGCAAATAACTTACTTTAATGCTAATGAACAGCATGTGAACGTTAATTAATTAAGAGAAAGCCACACGTAATTTCAGAAGAGGTCAGAGCAGTGACTCTAGGAGAGAAAGGAGGTGGCATTTCCTAAGTTACATATCCACATCTAAGTGATGCATGCTGCTGGCTAGAGTAGCTGATGTTTGAGTAAAACTATAGTTGTAAGTCAGATGCCATTTAGTTCATGGATTTCTAGGGATTTCTTCTAAGATTKTAAGAGCATCCAGCAAAAGGATACTTTTCTGCCACTCAGGAAGGTGTGTTGTTTATCCACAATTTTAACTGAGTTCTGATTGTTATTACCTTGTGGGTTTTTTTACCTTTATAAGTAAAAAGTAGCTACTTTTTAATTTATGCATTCTTTTTTTATAATGCATGTATAAAGTAAATTAAAAAATCTAAAACTAAAAAAAAAAAAAGCTACACAGAAAAACCCAACAAAGATTTCCAAGTAGGTAATAATGTGGTACATAACCACATTATATAACCAGGTCTGAATAAATATGTAACTTCAGCAACCAGGTTATTATAAGGAAGATCAAAAGTTTATCTTGAAGAGAAGATGAGCCCTGTCTGTTTTGACATGTCAGAGATGTGACTGGAAACTCTTGCTTTGACCTGCTGAATTTGCTCAGCTGAGCAGGTCAGTAGCCTGGGAGCTGGACCCTGTCTGGGCAGTCTGAAGGGGCACAGGCCATGGATGCTGTCTGTGTGACAGTGTGGTACTCCAGAGTGCTGCCTCATGACTTTCCCTGCTGGAGAAGCAGAACATTAAAATGCCACTCGGTTCATTATCACCAAAGCGATGTTTTAAGTTGTATGCATGCTAGGACACCGCTGTTAAAAACACAAATGCAAAAGGATGCCACTGGGTGCTTTGATTGTAAAATTTCCCTGCTTGTCCCTGTTCTTACTGACTGTGACAGTCCATGTTCTTACTAACCCAGTTAGTTTTCATCCCTCACTTTTCCCAAGCTTAAAGTTTTTAACATTTTTCATGTATTTGCTTGAGCAAATGCAGCATCTGAAATGAATGCTGCATTTCTGCCATGTACTAAGAGTGGAAGTACCTATATGATGTAGTGTGTAAAGCTAGCAAGGATGTCCTCTCAGAACTTAGCTATTCAATTTACTTTTTTTTTTCTTAAGAAAAGGCGGAGGTTTTATGGGGGGGAGATGGAGAATCTAATTATATTTTTTTTAATTATAAAATTGTTCTTTGTTAATATTAACCTTGACCTGATTTCTTAAATTTGGAGAGTGCCAGTGGTATATTTATGTCTTTAGAGACTTCATCACTTTGTGTGTGTATGTATGCACATGAAAGTATGTGCATAGATGATATTTATATTAAAATAAGCAAGGAACATGATTAAAATGTGATTTGTTTGATCTTTATCAGTATTATTCCAAACTTGCTAGATTTGAAATGGTTGAAATGAGAGCTACAGTAATATAGCAGTTGTGTCACTCCTATCCAGCTAATGAGCTGACTTGCCCAGGTCCCCTCTCCTTGTAGGAGGAAAACTTGTGCAAGGGGTCTGCTTTCATTTTGGAAGAGCTGCTTAATTAGTGTATGGTTTCTTGCAATGCCTCAGGAGACAAAATGCAAGAGGACAGCAAAAACCCTCAAAAACTAGTGACTCTCCAGGGGAAGTAGCAGTTAAAAAGCACTCTCAAGTTAAGGATGATCTGCCATGAACTACAGGAAATGTGCCACAATATCTGGAACTGTGCTTCCCTCTGGGTGGATTTATAATGAGCTCAGCCTTGGAGCTTGCCTGGATCTCACAGTGTACGTGCACACCCCTGCCAGTGCATTGAGAACCACATAAAAGTAGTGAGCAGCACTATGAGTGTAGGAACAAGGGGAACACAAACCTAGCATTTGAGCATCTCACAGTATTTGTGGGATGAAAATAAAAATGGAGTCATACATTTACTGTGTAACTGCTGTGCCAGAGCTTCTTATCATGGTTTGTCAGCCCTGCTGGGTTGTGTATGCCTTGAGGGTGAAGAGATGTGGGAGCACTGCCTGTTGTAAGGGGCTTGTCTTTTGGGAACAGAGTATCTCTAATGGTTGCTGAATAGCCTCTGAGAAGCTTGCAGATGGAAGGAGGCTGGCTAAAGGAGCAGTCCTGGGCTGCGCAGCCCTGCATGCCCGTGGGGTAAGGGCTAGCCAGGAGGAGCTTTGCCTTGTAGGGGATGGCAAAAGTTCTTCCCAGGGCTACTCGCAGCTGCTGATTTGAAAGCAGTGTCTGCACTGGGCTTGTCTTTGTGCTCCCCAGTTCACCTCCTTTTTTGCTCCCCTAGCAGTCAACATCTGCTGAAGCTGCTTGTCCATTCTGTTTTCTGTTAGGACCTTTCTTTGTTCCTTATAAAATGCCTGAGCTCACCCCACCCCACCCTCCTTCCAGTTATCAGCTGTAATGACAGTTATATCCCAGATGGAGTAACTGGGTTGGTGGTGTGTGGGAGTGAAATGGATCATTCAGTGAGGGCCTGAAACCAGGTGGGCGTGGGTTTCAGTTACCACTGTCTCTTCAGTCTCCCTGGGGAAGGAGAAGCATCACCTTCACAGTGGCATGAGAGAATGGGGTTGAATGCTAGACAGCGTGACTTTCACTTGTACCATTAAATATTTCCTGTATGATGCTGTCAAGGTGTGTTCCCCTAGAAAGTCAGAAAGATATACAATGTGTAATACACTTRTAAGGTGTAGTATTAAAAAAACTATGAATTACCTCAACTGATTCCTTACTGCAGTCAATTCAGGGCTCTACTTGCAAGACCCTGCCCTTTGTATTTGTGTGTAGAATGAAGCCAAAATTACTTCATCATTTTAATGCTAGGGGTATATTTGAGGCTTGACAGAAACCTCTGTCTTGTGTCTAGTGCTGCCTGAGACAGCAGGGACCAGGGAGGCTGTCTGACAGGTATCTGCATACCAACATTTGATATATAGTTCCTTTATGTTTCTAGTGTAAGTTTGATAGGTTTACTGGTTAGTTGACTCTTTTCTAATTAGGTGTTCAGAAACATCTGTTGTATTATCATACTAGTACAGAGGTCATAGAGAGCTCTGAAGCATGAACAGCAAAAAAAGCAGAAGATACCAAGGGAACAGCTTGAATGTCTTCCTTGGGAGGAGTACATAATCTAACATAGAAAGACCTCAAACAGCTTTGTGGGAAAAACAGTATTTATTCCCTTAATGTGTAAGAAGAACCAGCATGATTTGCTTTTCTTTCTTATTTTTAAGTCATCTCAATCCACATGAAAATGTTCGTTCTTTGGCATGAATGAAGGACATATATAAAGATGGAAGAGCAAAGGGGTTTCAATTCATTCATGTTTTTTCCCTGGAAGGAGTGCTTCGTGATACCTAGACTAAAACTTGGAACTGGAGTAAATATCATTCTTGGAAGCAGTGGCCAACCATTCTTAAATAAAAAATGTACCAAAATGCCAAAATGCTACAAAACAGTTGCTGTTCTTAGTCTTTAATTTCAGATAATATTTACTCTCAGAAGTGTTACTTGACATAAATACTTGATCATAACAAATGTGCTATTATTCGTATGACTTGTTTTCAGTAAGTTCATATTTATGCTTGTTTTGGTATAGCAAAGCAATTCACTTGTAAGCATTTTTTACATTCTAAGAAAAGAAAATGCTGTAGTATATACTTTCTGTTCCTGGATGGAGCCTTTTTGTGTGAGTCGTAGGTTAAAAGTTTATATCAGGCTTTCAAACTAGAGCTCACAAACATAGAATAGATTAAATATTATTCAAGAAAAAACCTTTGGAAAGGGTGTTTTCTTGTTTTTCCACTTAGTTGTTGCTAACATATTAAAAATCAATTACATAATATACTGGTTTATATTGGTACTTCAGATGGATGCAAATGCACATYCAGTATACTCTGAGTACTTCTTTGAAACACAGGTTAGAAAACAGGTCACAGAATTTCTAACTATACCTTACTAAAGCAGAGCATGTAAACTATAAGGCTTTGTGTGCTTGGTAAATACAGCTTTGTTTTGTTTATATGGTCTTGTACATGATAATTATTTTGACGATATAACACATTAACAGAAATACTCACCTTTTGCAGTTTTCTGTAGGGTAGAAGAATGTCATGGGGGAAATATCATGTCATGGGGGAAACACAGATGATCAAACAAACTCTGTTGCAGTGTCTTAGAGATGAAGACCACTTTTTCTGAAGACATACAGTTTAAAGTAGTAAAGGTATTTTATTCCATTCCATAATAAAAATAAAGGAAAACTATTGCAATTTTGAATGCTAGCAGTACTTAACTTTGGTTTTGATTAATCATAGTGTTTATACTGAAATGGTGTCTCTCAGAGTTGATAGGAGTAGGAGTTGAGTTTATCCCAGTTCATAATCCCTCTGAGTAACAGAAGGCAAAAGAAACTTGGAAGACTTAGTTATTAGGTAAGTAAATTTTATGAATTTTATGTATATTCCTTAATAAAAGTTTAGAGCTAGCTCAAGCCTTACCTTGCAATGCAGGGAAACTTGAAACTCATACTGAAATTCCTAGAGATTCCTCTTGGACACCTGCAGGATATGTAGGGTTGTATGGCCTCTCTGAGTGCCTATCATTTTCRGTTCAACTTAGGTACAGAGGTAAAAAAGTGTAGGTGGAATATGAAGGAAACATAAAAGATTTAAACCCTAAACCCAGTCTCTAGCCAATTAGTAGTTAAGGTAGTTTTCACAGAAAATCAGGTGGTAGTCAGCATATTATTACTATCTTCTTTTAATAAATAGCTTCCAGAAAACATACATGTCAGTTTATAGATAGTTGTGTACTATACTGATTCCAAAGAAGATAATAAATGATCAATTCTGACTTGTGCCTTGGAATCTACTTGAGTCTGCTTTCCAACACCCTTATATAAACATTCATTTGAAATTAATCACACACAAGTTTCTAAAGACAGATTTTGCCTTTCCTCTGTGGAAGGTAAGAATTTCTGTGATACCTTCTATTATGAATGCTGATGTTTACTTCTGGTTTTGTTTGCAACATTTCCATGAAACAGCAGCAGCTAAAAGACTGATTTTAAACAGTTTGCTGGATTGAGTTGTGAGTAGCATCAAGAAAATATTTTTGAGGGTGAAAATTGATTTGTAACATTTTTTCTTCACAGATGAGTTTCGGCAGAATTTGTCTTAAGTTGCTCCAAACCATATAAAATAGGAAATTAAGCAGAGACTGGAAAGGATTGATTCTCTTTAGGGAGTCTGTGATTTGTCAGAGGGATCCTTTCTAGAGAAGGGATGAGAAGGTCACACAAGGTGGGATCCTGTCCTGCTTTGAACCCGTTTACAAAGCTCAGCAAGTTCTTGAGCAATTACTTGTCCTCTGTGAAGGCACCCAGTTTATCTCTTCTCTTGCTTTCCTGCCTCTGAATTACACCTAAATCATAAAAAGATACCTCTAAAATGGTCAAAATGATCAGTTTGTAGCTGTAAAAGATGAGGAGGAAGTTCTGTTTTGTTGGGTGGGGCTTTAGGCGATGGTATTTTTTGTTTTTGATTTGGAGGGGCTTGCTTTTTTGGGGTTGGTTGGTTGGTTGGGTTTAGGGTTTTTTCTGTATTGAAGGTGGAGATAAGAGGATGCTGACTTTCAGTAATGAGCTGTGCTTAGCTGCATAATAGTAGTTTTGCAGTGTAGTTTTATCTGGCACAAAGCTGTATGTGATAACCTGCATTTCCTGTAAAAGAGATTGAGGTTCTGGTTCATGAAAAAGCTTGAATTAACATTAATTAAGAAGCTACAGAACATCAACTGAATTTTATCTTCCATTTCCTTCCAGTTTTTCAATAATTYAGTATCTGTCTTAGGCTTTGTTGTAGTAGTCACTTAACTATTTTGAGTGAGTATGGTGAGGATGGGTGCTTTGTTTCTCTTAAGTTTTGTGGCTGCACTAGAATCACTAACTTTATTTTTGTCTCAAAAACAACTGGATTAAATTTGTAAGAGGATTTTTCTGCTGCAGAAAGCAGTTGGACTACCTGTCCACATAATGGGAGGTATTCTTTCCCTTTTCTTAAGGAAGATGGTTAATGCAATTTCTATAGTGTAGGTAAGGAAATCATGGAACAGCTAAAGTAATATTTGTAATGAGTAACATTTGCTTAGTTTTTCATAAATATTTAAGATATTAAAGATTATTCTTGAAACAAATTGCTCTACATGAATGTAGATGTTTCATATTCCTTATTTGAGGTAATTATCTACTTCATGAGCTACTTCATCAAATTCTATCCATCCTTTTTTGGAATAAATCTTTTCTCATCTTGCCAGGCTCTTTTTTGATGTTACATTAGTAATTCATTAAATAATACTGTGTAGAATATTGACARTCATCTTAATGAAATGTTTATAAATTACTAAAATGATACAGAGGAGGTAATTTAGTGAATGATGAAATGATTATATGCTTACTTTTTTTTTAAAGCAAGTGAAATATGCAAATGTGGCTTGTAAGCAAAACAAATGAGAAGATTATGTAGTGATTTTAAATATTCTGTCAATGGAACAAACACTTGGCAGTAGAAGAATATGTACCCCTCTCCCATTTTTTCCGAAGTGGTTCTTAGCTTAAACGTGTGCATTGTTAAATCTCAAAAAGCCATCACCGGGRTTCGCACCTAATTTGGCTTTTTGTAGTTATTCCATTCAGTTTTTAACATAACTGCAAAATGTGGTGCTGTTGATGTAGGAACTTCAGGACTTCAGGACACCTTGGTTCTCTTTCTGGCTTTTTTTGCTTGAGATGTGAGATGCTTTCCTGTTTCATAGGCTTTTCTGTAACTCTGTATGAAATGCCATTGAAATGTTTCCTAACATCAAGCAACTCTTGAGAGGTTTAATCTATTAGTGTCAATTAAGGAGTTAGATAATCATACAAGGAGGATACAACGGTACTACTGTTCATTTTCTGAAAAATACAAATATGCCTACTATATGCATTATCAGGACTGGTAATTCCTTAGAGGAATTCTGTTCATGTCTCTGGATGAGTTGTCACTTAAATTCTTTGGTGTTTTTATGACCAAGATGAAAATTGTCAGTTTCAGTTATCAACTTAGAGTAGTATAAATTGGTTGGAGGTGTAGGTTGGTACTTATGTATCTTTCCAGAGGTATAATACGGTGATACAGTGTCATGGAGATAATACTTTTTAAGCAATAGAGAAAAAAGTTCATAGAGTACTGAAGTCTTCACTTAAAAAGGACTGCCTGAGCAATAGCTGTACCAGCTTGAAGCAGGTCAACTCAGTTGTGGCAGCTGTTGACAGAGGTGGTGGTCAAAGCTGTTGTAGAGGTAAGGATCTCTTCATAAGAGTTTAGGGTGGGAACACAGTCTGCCTAGTCCATCAGATGGACTGMGCTGTTTATGTGGAAGCCTCTTTGTTTCAGTAGTCTTGCTGCCTTCTTCTSTTGGACAAGAGATACTCTGGTATCTCCAGAACTTGTCCAGATACATGTTACAAGGTGAGCCGGGGAGCTTCACCTCCACCTCAGGGAGTTTTGCTGCAGAGTCTTACGGAGCCAACAGGAGCCTTCAACTGTGAGCTCTAAAGCTGCTGTTCTAAGTGGCAGGACAGACTGGCTTCTTTGCTTCAGCTCCTGGGAGGATCTCATACATTCCATAATACATTTCAACTGATTTGTCACCTACAAAGCCAAGTTGATCCGAGGCCTGAATTCTGCACAGTTTTATGTTTTCATTTAGCCGTACTTGGTTTCAGCGGAAATGTGATCCCTCTGCATTCCACTGCTGGAACAGCAACACACCAAACAGTATTTTTGTTTTCTTTATTGCTGAATTAGTAGCAGCAGAGAGGGCATAAAACTCTCTTCCAAGTGAAATAAAACTTTAAGTGAAATCAAGTATTTTTCTTCTCATGCATATCTCTCTATTACTGTTTTAGCTATTACTCCTCCTAGGAGTTACTCTGCTACTTGTTACTTGATGAGATTGATTGCTCCCCTTTTCTGTAAATCTGTGAGATAGTGCAGAACCGACTGCTTTATCTGAGTAAATGTTTGATGAAACTGTGGTTCTAATATGATTCTGCTCGTTGGTGTAGGATGTTGGTTCCACTCTGACCCATGAATCTTCCCTTTTCAGGTACTTCAAGGTTTTATTTCTGCATTCAAGCCCCAAGATGAAAGCTACTTTTCTGCAAATGCACACACTGTTGTTTTGACAGTTCCTAGTAAATATGTGTGTACAGTGACTAATAGGGTAGTGGATTTCAATGGCTTTCTCCTTCTTCCTTAAATGTTAAGAATGTCCTCTTCTATTTAATTTAAATATAAAATTCAAAAAAAAAAAATAGTAGGTTTTTCTTGCCTTTTCTTAGGTCAGACTTAGGGAAAAAAACACCACCAGGTGTAGTTTAGCAGTGTTTCTGTTTAACAGATGCCATTGTGAATTTTACTCAGAGGATGGTATGTTTTGTTGTTTTAGCTGAAGGACAGTCTCATATTTGATCTGAAGATACTTAAGATATTTTTTTAAGTTGCAATGCAGAGAAATGCAAAAACAGATATGCACAGCASAACCACACGAAAAAAAGGCTTGCCAATCTTAGCTTCTACAGTTGTCTTACTTTTGAATTTGTCTCCTGTCTCTTCTTTGTCAGTCACCACAAGTTCTCAAGCTTCTCTGCCAGTGCCTGCATTGCCACCTGTTCAAAATTAATCATGTGTAAAGTTTTTCTTTAAGTTTCACAGAGCAAAGAATGATGCATGTCAACATTATGTGGCTTGATTTTTGCAGGATGTGTACCAGGAGATATAGCAACAATGAAATAAATTGTATGTGATATGTATTTATGTGGCTGCAGGTGCATGCATAAGGATCTACACTGCATTTAAACAACCTGACTACTTTACTGATTTTGCTTGTGGATATAATTCTGCTAAAAGTTCTTTCATATCTCTGGTTGTAAAATTCATGATGATGCAATAATAGTTGTTGCTATTAACATTTAAAAAAAAAACCCAAACAAAAACCAACCAAACAAACAAACAAAAAAAAACCCAAAGAGGTTTTCAGAAACTTTCTGTTTTTAAGATGCTAAGCTGTTACAAATTTTGATAATCCTCTATGCCATGATTGAACGGGAGTTTATCACTATTACAGACATTTCTTTATTATTTTTAGAAGACAGTTAATATTTTTTCATTCATTAGTTTGATTTTTATCAGAGTAAAAGTTCTGAAAGTCAGATGACCAGCCAAGCTATGTGCTTGCATCAGGAGTGTGGGGTTTTATTCAGTCACAGTATTCAATTCTTACGTAAGTATTGGAGAAGGAATTACATTAGGGTGGGTGGGGGGCATGCAGGGGAAGGTTGAAAGTCATGTTTTTTAAAAGATGAGAGAGTGTGGTGGTAGTATTCTGATTATGATWGACATTCAGGTACATTGTGTGGCCTCAGCAGTCTTCTTACAGATGAGAAGATACATGAATCTGGCTTCAGAGAACTGACTTGACTTGGTCCATTCTGCTGATCCACTGCACTACCATTTCTCATTTGCACTTGCCTTATATCACCTAGAGATATTTGTAGAATGATGGTGGTGGAAGCAGTGGCTAGCAGAGCCCATAAAGTATTCATATCCTCTCAGAAGAATTTGTAGATTTTTTCTTATGTAATTTATGGTTTTCCTCATTTCACCAGGTGAAAAAACAGGTCCACTCAAGGGTCATGTTTAGGCTATTACCCAGTATTGTTTTTGTTTATTATGGTAAATAGGTAAAATTTAAAGAATGTATTGCCATGATGTACTTTTTAACTTGTTCTGTAATGAATGGATGAGTCTGTAGAAAGCACAAGTTGGTATCATTCAGTGTCTTGATCTCTAGGGAGATGATCYAGCCACCTTTCTTTACCTAAATGGAGTCTACAACAAAGCTAGAGGGACTTTTACGAGGGCATGTAGTGATTGGACAAGGAGGAATGGCTTCAAACTGAAGGAGGGCAAGTTTACATTAGATATTGGAAGAAACTCTTTACATGAGAAGGTGGTGAGGCACTGGCACAGRTTGCCCAGAGATGCCTACACAGGTTGCCCTGTGGATGCCCCATGCCTGGCAATGTTCAAGGCCAGGTTAGAAGGGGCTCTGAGCAAACTGGTCTAATGAAAGATGTCCCTGATTATGGCAAGGGAGTGTTGTGATTAGATGGTCTCTACAGTCTCTTCTAACCCAAACCATTCTGATTCTGTAGGGTGTAATATCATGTTTGATTTTATGGGAATGTGTGTGTAAAGGAAGCCTGCATTAGAAGTTCTTTATATGTGTGCAGGAAATGGCAGTGATGGTTTCAAAATTACACTCGTGATAAGGGCAGAAGTTTTTAGAGGCTTAGATTTTGCAGTGTTTGCTATCTCAGAAATAGTTAAGGGTTACTCTTATAAACTGCACTGTTGTGAAACACAATTTTCTGAGAAGACAGACACCTAAAGYATTATCTAAGAGGTCTATAAAGCTGCCTTTGTTCTGGACATGAGTATTACGGTGTAAGGCATGAAAGCTTTACATAAATGATTAAAATACAGCCCAGGCTGAAAGTCTGAAAAACACAGCACTGAGCAATGCATTTTGTTTTCTGCAGAACTGAGTAGCTGGGTGAACACAGGGCTTATGTAGCTGTGCAGATTCAACTCCTCCTCTTAAGCAAACACAGGGATAATATAGATAAGTTTTTGTAGTCACAGATGAGCTTGTTGAATTGGAGCAAAGGAAAATTGCTGTGTAACCTTTGCGAAGTTTCCAACAAGCAGATCTTAACTTTTAAGTTGACAAATAGTCATATTTCATCAATAAACTACTTTTAATACAAAGTACAAGGTGTGAAAAAATTTAATGGAAGGAATGACTGCTCATCAATAAATAAGAACCAAATTTTAATTAACAGTGATTTCATATGGTCCTGAGATTGAAGTTTGATGGGCTCTGATTGYTCCAATATTAGCTTGAAACAAAAGAACCACAACCCAACTGCATCCCCTCAAACAAACAAGCAGAAAACCAAACCAACAAATACAACAAAACTAAAAACCCAAACAAGCCAACCAACACACCTGCAAAAGAAACCCAAAAAAGCCCAAACACAGATAGATCAATTGCTGTAATACCAGATTACAGTTATATCCTGAGAGTTAGCCTAGGAAGATTCCTTTTCTTATTCTCTGAATTTTTGTGATGAAATGTCTCATGAAGTTAGAGTTTTGGACAATTACATCTTCAAGAAAAAAAATTTTCAAATATGAAGTCGTATATAATATGTATATTTTGTAGTTCCATTTTGCTCATTAGTCCAGTTGTTAAATCAAAATGCAMATTTTAATTCACTTGCTCTTCAGTTGCTGCTGATGCTGCTGTTTGACCCTGAACTGGTCCCTGTAGTTACCTTCCAAGCACCACTTGACACTGTTGGGCCCAGCAGTAAGCAAGCTGTCAGCATTGTGCAAAAAGAGTCGTGTTTGTGTCCACTGGGTAAAGCATATCCTTCTTATTTGTCTTGCAGGCACAGGAGAGAGTGGCAAAAGCACATTTATCAAGCAGATGAGAATCATTCATGGATCAGGTTACTCTGATGAAGACAAAAGGGGCTTTACAAAACTGGTGTACCAGAATATATTTACAGCAATGCAGGCCATGATCAAGGCCATGGATACCCTCAAAATCCCATACAAGTGTGAAAATAACAAGGTGAGATTTTTGTTTATTTCTGTAGCTGAAGTTTTTCCTATTTTTTTTTTTTCGGAAATATACTGAAGGTCTCAAAAAAATGACACATCACAGAAGTGATACTAAAAGCTCAGAAGAAAAGGGCATTTCCAGTCCTGTGTTTAGTTCTCTGTCTTTCTTTCTACTTTTACAACACAAATCTGCTTTGAAGCAAGAGAACTCTCTTAAGATGCCTGAGCGGGATTGTCACAGAACAGAGGTTTAATGGCAGGCTGCCATTCAACTTCAGTAGCTCTTGTCCTTTCCTATAAGGCTGTGCTCTGGTTGGAGCATAGTTAAACCATTCTTGTGATGTATAGCAAAACTTTACTGCTTAAGGACTGCTATTGCATTACAAGTGGAAAAAAATTCAAATTATTAGAAAAATATGTGAGGATATGTGTTTGTGTGTGAGCAGATTGTTAAATTAAAATTTTCTACACAAGACCTTGAAACAGTCAGAGTCTTCTGAGATTGATGCTGTTACTGCAATTTAAAAGGACAAAATACATTTAAAATGTTTGTAAGTTTCAGCTCTGACTACCTTGACTTTTTAACATTTTTTTTAATATTTAGATTTTGGTAGTATGTAATTACAATAGTTTGTCTCATTCTGTGACTAGGAATGAAACGCTTACTATTTACTTAAAACACCTGATAAGCCACAGAATTACATGTCTATATGGTCAAATTGGAATGGACCACAGTGGATCATCTGGCTCAACCTCCCTGCTCAAGCAGGCACTGTTTGATAACAGTGCCTTGAGACCTTGTGTGCATTTTTACTGTTAATCCATTATTTATCAGCAACTTTGTCGAAAGGAGAATTTAATAATTGTGACAAAGTGGATGGCTCACCTTTCTTCCTGTATTGTGAAAGAGTAATTAATGATTATCTAGTAGTCCTGAATGACAGTAATAGTTTATTTGATAAATTACTCAAAGAATTCTCTTATTCTGTATTTTTTTCTCATTAAGAGAAAATATCAAAAAGCAGCAACATTTGCAATACAAAAAAAAAAAGCATCCATTAACTCGGAAAGAGAAAATTAGATAAACTTGGATTAGTATTAGAATCTTTTGTGTCTAAACATCTGAAGTTTAATTATTAGAATTGAACTGCTGTATGTGTTTTAAAACAGCTAAATTGGAAGTAGGAAAGATGAAGCTCATTACCAGGTTAATGTTGAGTTGTTTTTTTATTTGCATTTGCTGAAGTCATTGCAGATGATCACTTTGTTGGTGATGTAATCTTGCAATAAAGAGTCTTGCAGGAGCGTGACTTCATGCAGTAGGAAGTCAGGAGGATCCCATCTGTCAGAATCAATATTGTTGACCTTCTTTAATGGTGGGTGRGGTTTTTCATGCATATGAAAAAGATTGAAAATTTTATAATTGGTAAGACTCTTGACTGTTAAATTTCCTAGCCTAGCTGCATACTGGAGCTGTTTGTTTCCCCCTCATCCTCTCTAAGTCACAATCAAATGCCTAATTAGTTTTMAAACTGTATTTTCATTTGCATTTCAGCCTTTTGGCTCCATGTTTTTAGTGACTGCAAATCATAAAACATGCTGGCCTGAAAAGTTAGTYGATCCCAAAGCACTTTTTTTTTTTTTTCAAAATTGGTGTTGACTGTCACTTTGCCTTAATATCTGGAAATCCTAATGGTAGATTATGATTATTTTTTCCCTTATTATATTACAGAKTATGTGTTCTGTAGTTAATTTTTAGATGTGCTGCCTTTTTGTAGTGTTTTTATATGGCTGAATGAGTCAGGTAGGTTTGCCATAGCTGTATACACGTGGCCAGAACTGGTCGCTTTCTCTACATAAAAACTGCTTTGCTGAAATCAGGTGTCTGTGCTCAGCCACTTCACAAGCATTCCCATCAGTTACTAATAGGGCTACTTGCAGAGTAAAATAAAAGTTACTAATTACGAGGCTCTCAAGGCAGTTCCTGTACAAATTCCATCAGGAATACAAGAAAARCCAAATGTGCTACAGCATTGTGCCTAAATAGACATGATTGTGGTTTACTACACTTCCGCTTTGAATACAAGGTCACTTTACTGCAAARCACTGAACACCAGTCAACAGATAAATCTGCTCCTTCGTTTTTTTACAGGCTGTTGAAAACAAACTCATTAGTCTAGCAGTCTAGAAAACACAGGAAGGGCACTTCCTATTAATTTGTATCTCCTATCAGGAAGTCCTATCTCTGGAGAGAATATCTCAAAGTTTGAGTAACAGTGTATTTTTAGCACAGTAGCTGTTGTACACTGTAGTTTAGAAAATTGCAGGTCAAGCTGGTACTGATGTGGTTGAGCCTAAAGAAAAATTACCCTTTTTTGGGTCAAATTCTTTGTGTTCTGCAATAGACTTTCAGGCTACAGTATAAATGGTTTTCTCTTACTGTACCAATTTTCATACCTTCAAATGTGAYTTATTAAAATTGGAGTATTTTGAATCTCTGAATGCTGCTGGAATTTGAAGTGCCCTTAACTGACCCAGCAGTCAGTTAAGTAGGCAGCTGTGTTCTTTGTGTGGTGTACAACATCACAACGCTTATGTTGGATTATTTTAGTATAATCAACACAGCAGGAGGCAAGTTCTAAATTTTGCAAGTCAGTTCTTGTGAGATTGTGTTTGGCTTTACAGTCACCAGTGTAACTAACTAAAGAGGCAGAGAGTGAAATCCATTGTCCTGTATTATAATAACCTAGACTCTTTTGAAAGATTCGTTATTTAGAGTAGTGAAAGCCAGTTCAGAAATGTAACTGTGTTTAGAAGCTAATATCTCAGAACTGATTGTAGAGCATTATATCGTGAAAGACATTTATTTTTATGTGTTTAAACTTCAGAATGTGAGTTTTTCTGAGGTTTAAGATAATRGGTGAGCGTGATCTCTTCTCTTAGGAATTTGTCTGTCAGAGGAAATGGTTGCTTATATACTGTTTTAGTTTCCTTTTGAGTAAATTTTACTGTGCTTCCATTTTTTTTTTTTAACAACAAGCTGTGAAGTTGTTGTACGGCTTTTGAATTTTAGGTTAATAAGTGTTTTATGAAATAAAGGAAAGTGTTAGTTTTATAGAACAAACTAACTCAGGCAACCACAGGTTTTCAAATGCATGTTTTTAAAAAAAACAAAATACAGTCTTCTGCTTTCTGCGGTTTGTCTTTCTAGACAAATGAATCTACTACTATACTAAACACCAAATATCACTGTTGGCCTGTACTATTCCATTYTAATGTAATTTTCAAAAGACAAGTTGCCACTTTGTTCCAGCAGACAGTATCAGGAAGGTGTCACTCCATGGTGATTACCAGGCAGGAAACCTTACTTGAATCCCATTCCTGTGATTTCCTGTGAGACTTCTTAAATATTCAAAACAATAAGTCTCATGTGGATAACTGCAGCCTTTAAGAGCAGACTAGAGGAAAGTTTTTCAAGAAGCTGGAAACATAAAATCAAGTTTTGTGGTAGGCATTTGCTGTTAAGTTTCTAAGAGTGTTTTCATATTAATTTTTGTCTGTATTTGTGCCTGTTTCCTTTGGGAAATKTTTTGCAGTCAAAATGAGCTGATATCGGAAATGCTTTCAAAGTTCAAAATCTTACTGGCATTATCTTCAAGTCCATAATTGCTTTGTTAACTTGGTTTTTTCTACATCAGACTGATCCACTGGAGAAAGCTAATAAAATTACAGGCAGAAGTGGGACAGTAGGAGCAGGAATGAAATYAGATTGCTTAAGTTTTTGTCTTGGGTAAACAATTGGGGGTGTTAAGTGGTTTAGATCTCTTGGTGAAATATGATGTTATCAGGAAAGGGCCTACTACAGACACTTCATCTGCAACAGTGTGAAGGACTGAATCTTGAGCAGTAGTGTGCAGACTGTGAGAGTAACTCTTTCAATTTGGGGTGGCATTTATTTAACARTAAGGGAAGAATGGTGTTCTTGGGGCAGTGACATAAAATGTTTATTGCTTTAGAATGGGGATAGTCAAATGGCAGATGGAGAAACCTATATGGTTCTTGGTTAGTATTTAGCAATCTGTAGTGCTTGGTTGGTATATAAATTCTCTGAGTTGCTTCTGTAAGTGCTCAAAACCAAAGTAAAATGACCCAATAAATAGCAGGTCTTGCAGAAGAGTTAAATGCTTCTAATAACAGAAAGCTCTCTAGGCATTATTTTAGCAAGAAATCAATAGCTGCAGTCAGGTAACATGCAGGAGTGTATAGAAGATTTAAAATATGGTCCTTTAACTGCATGTATTCAGACAAAGGAACTTAAAATAGCTTGCTTTTTTYCCCCCAGAAGCTGTAATATGAGGGAAAGCCCATCTCCCTGATAGCTCTGTTTTTCTTCCATGGAGACACTGATCCCTGAGCTTTAGGTATTCCAGTAAAKCCAGGAGCAGTTTCTTCCTGGGTGCTCTGTAAAGAGTCCTTTGTGAGGACCTCGACAATCTTAAATAGACAGCAGCCTTTCTTCTGCTGTCCTTCTCATTTTTTTTATCAGYATCTGGTCAGCCATTTGCTCTTCTCATTCCCTGCCTTTCTTTCTGGCACCTCCTCAGTCTTACATATATTTGACCTCAGCACATCTTCATGTACTTATCTGTAGCCTACCATTTTGTCCTACTTTCTGCTGTTTCCCTTCTTTGTATTTGAATAAAATTAAACAAAAGSCCCCCCATTTATGTAGTAGTTCACATTCTGTTCTCCTAATCACTCATTTGTTTGCTTTCTGTTTAGAGCAGAGGTCTCTTGCATCTGTCTGTATTGCTCTAATAGATTACTACATTAATTATTTCATCTTGTTATGTTCTGTTTAAGTGTTTTATACTTCATCCCAACAGAAGCCCAAGTTCTACCTATTTTTCCAAATGTGTGGGGAAGATGATGGTGTATGAGAAGTAAGCTGGAGAAGCAGGGTTGAATGCTCCCCTGAAGATTATTGAATACTTTATTTAAAATAAGCATATAGGTAAATGAGCACTCTTCCTTTCCTCCAGTAAAAGAGCAGTTAATTTTACTGATATGAAATGAGGAAATTGTCAGCTTGCAGTTCAACATAAAATTGAAAACAAAATTTTAGCTACTCTTTTTGCAGAGCAAAAATATTTCTTCCTTCCTTTTTTAATATTTCATTTTACATGAAGCTCTCTTTTTTTTTTTTTAATACAACATTTTAAGTGATTAACTGCCTTTTGCTAACAAGATGTAGTAAGTCATATACAAAAACACTCACTTGAGGCCTGATGACCATATTTTATTTTTACTGTTCTGTTCTTTTAGAGTTCCTGCTAAAGTGGAGAACAAATTGGGGGTAATAATGCTAGCAGATTCTTGTAGATGTTATGATGGCTCACACACTGGATAAAGGGCCATAAGTGCAGGAAAGCATGCTTCTAGCATTTTTATTTTTATTCCTTTTATGACTATTTTATTTAAATATGTTTGTYGTTTAATTATTTTGCTTGCAGAGCTTATTGTCTGTCTGAGTGGAGAAGCTCTAATGAGTGTGTTCTCTCACAATGAAGATCTGAAATTTGGTGAGGGCAACTTTCATGTGTAATGGGAGTTTGGCATGTATTTTAAGGTAGTGAGATTGTGTACTGCTGGAATGGTTCTGACTCTCTTCATGATTAAGCCATTATATAAATATAGGTATTTATAAAACACAGTTTTATAAAAATAATGGATAAAAATARTCATATATAAGTATTTTCAAGAAGGAAATATTTAAAAGGAATAGTTTCCTAATTATTTAATTMATTTCTACAGAACATAGGCTCAGCTTGTCTGATAATTATTTCTAAATTAATTTAAGATTGCAGTATTTTGTCATATTTTCCTCTGAAAACTTGTGAGAATATTTCATTCTCACAGTAAACTTTTTTTGCAGCATTCAGATCCTATTTTGTTCTGGTTTTACTATGTAGACTGACTAAAAGTTACTTGTTTCTTCATTGTAATTCCTGGTAACATACAAGATGCTTGAAATAAGGTTTATTGCAATCAGTTAATAGTTCTTCAGATTAAATGGACAATATTTTTCTTCAGATTTTGTCAGTCCTTTGTTCAGTATGCTCTTCCTGTATGGTAAAAATTGCAATGTCTAGATGCAAGTAGGTTTTGTCTTACAGTAAAATTCAGCCTTGGCTTGACAAAAGAACAGTTTAAAAATCCAAAAATAACTTCCCTCSTTTCTCCTCCCATTCCCCATTTTTTGTTTCTGAGGTATAATTTGTTTTGTATTGTTAGATGTATTGCCTAGTAGAGGTATTCACATAATTCSATTGACCTCTGCTTTTTCTGAAAGATTAATTTGCTCTTTTTTTCTCCCTTGTTAAGTTAGGCCTAAAGTCTACTCATGAAGAGGTGATTACATGTTCACACTTCATCAGTCCAATCACATGCCTACCTGTTTTCAGGATATGGGCCTGTAGCTCCACTCTTTAGACTTTGTATTCACTTTGGGTGATTGCATAAAGGTGAATAACGAGGCAAGAATCCAGGGTTTTGCTTCTGGAAGAGTAGGTTGGCAGAGGAAAATTGAATCCTGACATGAGTCATATTATATTTTAGTTTCTTCCTAACAGCTACCTAACAAATAGACAATCACAAGGTTATGGTTGTGTGCTTCATCTTTGTCAAGAAACTGTAGGGATCTTGCTTGTAGATTATTTAGTGGTTAGATTGCTGTGGTGGACCTAMATTACTGGGTAGGCAAGAAAATAGTTTATTATGAGCAAGTAACTTTTGTGATCAGACACAACAAAAAACACTGAATATTGAGTTGTAGGGGTGGTAACTATTAAGAGCTGCTTCCTAACATTTCTCTAACTCTCATGTGTCTCTTCTTTTTATTAGTCCTGCCATACATACGGGTTTCTGAGACAAATGATACTGCAGAAAMGGTGTTACAATTAGAGTAGTAGTTAAGGTTATTTCTGATAATGACTTACCATTTTTCTTAATATGACCTRCTAGCCAGAGTTAAAATTTGGCTTACTGTTTAGTTGTTAATCTTCTAAGCCAATTTGTAGACAGAGCATACTAATAGGTTTTACCSTCAGTCGGGGTAAAACCGATAGAATAGAGTAAAACTGATTTCTGGCACAGAATATTTTTGAAACACTTCTAATATTTGTTTTTATTATTCTTTTGACCCTATGCATTTTTTAAAGCTGCTTTTATTCAAGGTCTGGATTAAAAAAAGATTTCTTTTTAAAGCTGAAATATAACCTTAGAACTTCATGAATTTTCTTGAGTTATTTTTTTCTCTTCTTCTTTCTTTCTTTCTCTGTCACTTTTAACTTTTAAATACTGCCTTGACCTTGGAAAAGTTGAAAGAGTAATGATGAAGGATTGAAAATGAAGCCATTCAAAATAATGCAAGAAGATATCAGATATTGTAAATTCTGCTGTAGCCARTAGTCTACAAATAAAAGAAGGGCACAGGAGGAAATTAAGTGTGGTGGCATTTTTTAAAAATAGTTCATAGATATTTTAATTCAGCTGTGCAGTAGGAATTTGGGGAGGAAATCAACCTCAATACTTGGTTTTGAAAAAGATGAAGTTTTTCCAACTACATGCCACTTTGTAAGGAGATTTTAAAAACTCTTCTGCAATAAAACAAGTTAAGTGGCACTTTGATAATGAGCCATGAAGGAGCTTTTGGTATTGAACTGAGACATCACTAAAAGACATGAAAATATGTCTACTACATGYATCTACTGTTATGTATACAGTATGAAATGGATTTTTATTAAAGAAAGTTGTGTTGGAGTTATCTCTTCGAGTTACTTGTGTCTGATTYAAACTTGGTCATAAGGAAAGACGGTGTATGAAAAGACTGAGGAATGCATGAATGGACACATCTTCCCAGAGGTTGCAGAGGAGCCTATACAATGAGGTGAACAAAGCATTCCAGAAAAAGAAAMCGTAGACCATGCAGGTGGTATTTAAAGTATGGTCAGAAAGGTTCTAAGGACGCTTTTGTGATTATGAGGGGCTATGTCTCTTTTTACAGGCTTGTTAATTTTTAGAAGCTCTTTCAAAATTTTTGGAATGATACTGTGTTGTGTATAGTTCATTTGCTGCTTGCAGATCCCATTTTTCTATGAAAAATGTCTTAACACCAGTCAGCATTTTTCAAGCTAGGGAAAGTTTTTAATTTCACCTGTGGGATATTCTAGTACTTCTGATAGGGAAAAGGAATTGTGTGACATTATTATTAGATTCATTGTGAAAGGCCCTGTTTAAAAAAAAAAATGTTCTTTTTCTGGGCAGCTTTTATAAACAAAACCACCCTAATCAGAGAGGAGCATGACAGTAAAGCCTTGTAGCTCATGTCCTTCTTCTGTGATAAACAATGACTTGCACTGGCTGCTGTTGCTATAGTGGTGTACTCATTCACTGCTTTGCAAAATGATTTAAATAGCAACTCCCAGCTGYAACAAACTACTCAAATTTTCCTCATCTCATTTCTTTCAGAAAAGAAGTGTACCTTTTCAAGAAGTAGTTTTTTTGAGGATTAATGATTGGTAGGAGCTATAGCTTGCTCACTCATTAGCTTTGTCGTTTCCTGGTTCCAGTGGGGTGTGTATGTTCTTACTGGTATATTTCTGCCTATCTGTCCCTTTTTGGACACTTGTCAGCTTTTGTGGTCTTCCTGTAGAGCTTCCTGTGTGCTGCTGTCTGATGATACCATATGAATCAGCAATGTGGGAAGTGTTTTGCCTATCTGACAAATAATGCCACAATAATGCTTTTAGTTCTTCTTCTTTGAAGTCAGTACTATTTGGAGTTACTTTCTWATGGCACAYTGGGATGGATTTCTGTGATCCAGCAGGTCTTTTTTGATTTATCATCTCCTGGCTAGGATATGCAGTAGAAAACAATGTTTTATGAATGCATCCTAGGCAGGTGTTGCAAATGTTTGGATGTACTGAAACAGACAGAATCCTTGCCAACATAAAATGCAATCAAATTCTGGCTTGGCTAGATTTTAATGCAATTTTTCMTTGTGTCCTTCATTACTGGTCTAAATACAAAAGAATTAGATTTTATGAATTCTTTCCTCTTTGGAAAGGGATGAAAATTAGATTTCTCATATGAAGTTACTACAATGAGAGGAAATTTAAATAAATATACCTTGGGGAGAGGGGTTGGCAAGGACATGGGTGAAGGGAGGAACATAGTTGTTACSTAGGCTGAGTTTTCAAGATGCTACTTTGTAAAGAAAGGGTTAGTCCCCGAAGACTGTTTATTAATGCTTTTCCAGTGTTCACATGGTCTCATTAAGTCATTAATCTTTGAACATGTTATTTCTCAACAGGATATCAAGTAAGGTATTCCCTTAGACAGCTGGTGTTTTTTTTATTTTTTATCTGGCAATTAGATATATCTCCTTGTGTTAAGGTTTGTGAATTTTTTTTTCCTTTTACTTTGGATATTCTCAGATTTTGTGCAGTTGTATTCAGCAGAAGAGTGTGAGGGAGGGTACTAAATGAGAACTCTTAAACTGCTGTGCTTTGTGTCTGRTTCCCATACTCCTTTTGAGCTTTCAGACTTAGAATTCAGAGAGTTTCTCAGGACAGTCTTAGTTTTCTYTAGCAGCAAGGGTAGTGGAAGTAATCATGTGAGGCAGTATTTAACACAGCTTCATACAGTTGGAAAAATGGTTGAGATAACTGTGAAACACAGGCTTCCTGATATAGTTGCATTTTCCAACACCTGCTTTGCAGGTACAGATTTATACCAGCTGCAGAGTTCCAGGGAATATTACTACAGTTCTTGTTAAAAATAARTATTTCCAAGAGGCTGAGGAATCAAACAGAAAACAATGCCATAGTTTTGAGTCTGCAGTTGGCAGCATTGCACAAAATATGTAACATCCCTTCTGTGCAGTCAAGAAAAGAAGAGACAGCAACTATCTCATCCTTACAATGAGCAGAAATATAATGCACGCTTTCACTAGGAAGTAATYTTGTCTTAGAAATTGGAGTTCATAGATATTTTGAAAGGCTGAGTAAAAATATGCTTAACCAGAACCTTACTGCCTGCAATATTCAGACATGTTTTCATGTCCATCTTCTAATTATGCTTCAGTACATCAGCAGATGAATCTAATGAAAGAAACAGCGATAAATCTCCACTGTTACAGTATGTTATGGGTGCCATCACAGTTACCATTTATAAATAAAATCARTAACTGTGCTAAGTATTCTCCTCTGCACTTCATAGAAATTATTTTCCTTATTTTAGAATTAAGGGTCCCTTAAAATAATTCTTCTGTTTTGTGGGAATCTTGCCATTCTKAGTGTTAGTCTGCACTGTCTTTTGTCTTACAACATCTTGCTGTGTAGAGACCTGTACTCAATAAAGACCAGTGGTTATGCCTGAAATACTAATARCTACACCTCACATTTAAAAATAGTGCTGAAAAAGTGTTCAGAGCTGTTGTGGGGAGACTCTTAAAAGGCAGAGCTTTTCCTCCCTCCTTTGCAGTATCATTAACAGTGATTCTGTGAGTGCCCCAGACTCTCTACCCTGTGCCCTACTTGCAAGCAGGACAAGCAGTCCCAGGATGAACCCACATCCAGTTTGCAGCACAGATTCATAAATGGAGAGCAGCAGTAGCATGCTCAGCACGTGCTGCCTTGGATCACTATGAACTACACTGGTCTCTTTGAGCGAAGTTCTCTCACACTCCTGCTGAGCTGCAGTAGGCTGTAGGGATCYTTTCTTTGGCCCCTGTCACTTTCACTGGCTTATATGGCCCTGAAAATGTCAGTTTTACCACAAGCATCATAGCTAAGAATCTAAATATGGATCTTGGATGGTATGCTGCAGCATTTAAATTAACACTAATGGTAGTTAATACAAAGATGGGAAATTTCCAGCAAACTAGTTTGAGTATGGCAATTGCCTGTTTTATCTTCCCCTTTCTGACCTCTGAATGAAACACAACTTTTTCCTCCCTTCATGACATCATTTTACCAGTCATTGCTAGCTTGGTGTTGCTTCAAAGCCTGTATGACTCTAAACTGAATGCTGGAGTCATGTTTGTGGCTCAGTGCCTTGGGCAACTGCACATACCTGCAGAAGTACTTGCTCTACAGTCTTGAGAGCTGGTTCAGAAAATGAACTGCACTGGTTTTGGATACATGTTACTTACACCCAACCTCGGGATGCCCACTATTCCCCTGCGTATTTATGTACAGAGATGTGATTTGACTACCATGGGCTTTGATAAAGTAGAGAAAGCAGAGCAGCGTCTGCCAGACCCAGTAGCTGCTGCTGAAAGTTAGGTCAGCATGGAGGCTGTTCTAGCTTAACTTGGAGTGGTGCCTGAAGCTAAAAGCATCAACTGTCAGGAGGATATAAAGATGATTTATCACTATCTTATATGCTTAACTCTTTCTTTGTAATCTCCTCCCCTCTCCCCCCACCCCCCCTTAATTATGTATTGCTTGGCTGATTTTCTGGTTTTTGACATCAAACCTCACATGCAACAACAGAACATTCTAGAAAATGTCACTAAGTCCATACCAGATCCTTTGGAGGTAATTTTTAATACATGTTTATACTGGCTTATAGACTCTTGCWGTTAATTGGATATGCCTTCCACTGATTAAAAGAAACTGACATTTTCTCTGAGCTAAATTAAGTGATCTGTCTACCTGAAGCTAAAGTAAGCAACTGATGTTTCACCAGCAGGTTTTATTTCTTGCTGACCTGATTTGTTTGTTGAAGTTTTATTTGCATTTTAACTTATAGAGTTCAATGCTATTCACTTACCAGCAAGATCAAAATGGAAAGTATTTTTGCTGGTTTAAAAAAAAAAAAGGTATATGTTAATCTTTATTTTGAGRTTAGAAGTGTGAACTGTTGCCTGTCAAGTAATTTTTCTCCCTTCATTGGTTTCTGAACGTGAATTTCACACACTGTCAGGGGTTTTGTTCTGCTTTTGAGTGTTCATTTCTTTTAATGGTGGGAAAGTTACATTTAAGAAGTTAAATTGTGAATATGAAACAGCAGTGATTTAACTACCATTTAGCATGTAAATAAGGCAATTTATAAAGAAATTGCCTTCAAAAATTCTTTTATTTTAATATTGGCTATGTAAGAAGCAGGAAAATGAGACTTCAACAAACACAGTTTAGGATGAACCCCAGTAAATTTCTTTTAATTGGACAAAACTAATGCTGCCTCTTCTGGCACCAGTTCTTTTAAACAGTTAAAACCAAAATTTACTCATTGTTAAAACATGTGTGGCACCATTTTAGAGGATTTTAATAGGTTGATAGTTGTACTACCATTTTCTAAACACAAGGAAGGACTTTTGATATCTAAGGTGCTAATTCTGCTTTCACTGACTCCCTTTTCCTTACTTTTCTTTTAGGGTTAGTAAATCTMTCTTCTGCTGTGAGAAGTTGTAACAAATGATTCGTAATTTTGGAAATTGCAGGATTGTGCATAGTCAATTTGTAGTAAATAAATGCTAATGATTTCTGTCACCACCCTGTTTTTTTCCTTGCATTACAACCTCTGATCTTYTTAATCTGTGCTCTTGCTTTTTGACCTTTCCACTGTTTCAGTCGTATGAAAACAGAAGGATAGGTATTTACAACTGAGCAGAAGTTGGACATAACAATTAGGAAGGCAAAGCCTTATTTCCCTCCTATTCCAGCTCTTCTAGTCAAATGCTGTTAACAGAAGTGATTCTGGCCTAGTAGATGAACAGTGAAAGCACAGTTGTGAGTTCTGAAATACACTTCTTAATTGCACTGCCAGCCTCAGACTCCAGAATCTGACTCAGCTAAGCAGTGTTTTCCTCCTCCCCCTCTGTCTTGTCAGTGTGAGYTCACAGTTAGTGGGGCATGTGACTGCCATGCAGATTGTGCACTTGAACAATCATCTGTAGTCCACAGGGCAGGTAAATTGGGTGTGCTGACAATAGGGTGCACAAGGCAAGCAAACCAAGCCTCTTCCAGTACAAAAAAAAACTTGCTCAAGAAACACCAAGTTTTACATCTTTGATCTACAGTTGCTTGCTTGTTATTTGTTTAACCAGCACCCCACTACCACTGCAGACCAGCAGCCTGACCTAGTGCCATGTATTTCACATGCAATTAGCAGGAATGGGTAGATTACCCCAGAGCTCTTTTTCTCATGGAAACCTATTTGCCTCTTATTTTGCACAGATTATCAATAGGAGGARTTACTGTTGGCAGTTAGGCACTATKWAGGCTTTTATTCAGGAGCCACAGTACCTGCATTTCAGATTACACAGAGATGGTAAAAAGCTTCCTACAAATGTTCCTCAGCAAAGTAATGAAGTTGAAAGATGCAGTTGAAATGATAACAAAAAAATATCTTCTTTCCATTTATTCATTCTGCAAGGCATTCCCTCTTGACATCAAATATCCTTCCAAGTACGTTTCACAAGTCTAGTAGAAGTCTTCATGTAAAAACTTTTTGGGGGAAAAWTACATTAAACAAGTATTCAAGGAAATCTTTCCATGTTTTGGTTAAAATTGCATTAGATCTGGCCCATAAGTATTTGTCTTCATCTCATCCAAGGGTACTTATAACTTGCCATTAATTGTGATGAGTCCAGTGGTTGTCTTCGTAATCATGTTGATAAGTACTTGCTCAGACTAATACAATTCATGAAAGGCTTCATAAGCATGAACAAAGGTTTCATAATTTGGCTTAGTATATTTGAAATGTCAAAAGGCAAGTTTCTAGCTGACCGCCTTCCTCTCCCTAAGTATGGGACTTACCAGATTCCTTCTTAGGGGACTACTGCATCTTTTCTATATTTGGTGTGAAGGCTAAGTTACAATATGTGATATGCAGAGTGCTGCCAGTAGTAAAATCTCTGTTCAAAAAAGTGGCAGATTTATTTCTATGCTTCTTACTTATTATACAGGACCCAGTTAAAACTAAGCTTTAGACTGTGCTTCAGTAAGTCTTTTGTTGAGCAGCAGGAACACAGTTTTTGTAAGATACAGTTTTCCTTTTTTTCTGAAGCTTTTTTGTTAAGACCCTGACAAACAAATACTAGTATTACTGAATACCTTACTGAAATGAAAAATATGGGGAAAACATCCAGAGAAAGATTGCAATAGTAAATAACTGAAATTCAGTTACTRTTGTTTTTCTTGGTGGAATATTTCTGTGATTTTTTTTTATTTTTACTTGATGTATTTAATACTGTTTTTCCTTAATCATATAAATCTATATAAGGCATGGGCCTTGTGCTACCTTAGTCACTCTTTCCACTTAGCTCTGCTATCTGTGGGGGTGGTGAAAAAAGTACACCTCAAATCATACTACCCTAATTCATTTTAGACCTCTTCTGAAGATCTAACTGCTGAAATACTGTTTCCTTTTCAATTAAAGGGCTAAGAAAAAAAGCTTACGAATGTGATGCAGGTGTTTTCAGTCTGTATAAACAGCAGCTCTTTATGGCAGTCCTTCTCCAGAAATACATTTAACTCCTTGGGTTTAGGTTTGGGTGCGTGATGGCAAGCATCTAGGAATAGATGATGTTACTTAATGCAGAGTTAGTTGTGTTGTTGATGAGTCASTGTCTGGTTAACTGTGTTCTTTTCAATCTGCTTCATTCATTACTTTTCCCTCTACAAACTGTGAAATGAATATTTATTGAACACCTTGATTGAAGTAATTCCTATAATGAYGGGTAAATTTTTTCATTTCAGTATATTGTTGAATTTGAGGTTTTTTCCTGTTGTTGCTCCTGAGGCAATAACTGAAGTAATTGGGAGGAATTTGGTGGTTACCTGGCAAAGTCACACATTTTTTGGTAGTTTAAATAAATACCATGTCAGAGTTGTTTGTCTATCAGTTCATTTGACTCTTCCCTTTGGAGACTTTTCACTCCTATTCCAATTACCAAGGAAACTAAACATAATGTACCAGAATTATACAAAATAATGATTCTTTTAAACCCCTCTTCCCCCCAAAAAAACTCAAAAGAAACGCAAACAAACAAAAAATCAACCCTCCCCCCCCAAAAAAAAGAAAACACCACATCAACCAAACAAACACAAATCTACAATTTGCAATACTTTTTGTTTTAAAGTCCTGGTAACGTGCCCTGAATATCTGCTTGGAAAGGGAAGGTAGTATTCTCTTAATTATTTGTTATATATCTTAAAGGTCCTAAACTGGAATTTCTGGTGCTCTTCTTTGCATTGAACTGATTACAAGGTGATGGCATTGTAACTCCTGCTCAAGGTAGGAAGAAGAGGAGCCTTTATTTATGAGAGCCTCTGTGTGTATGTTTCCCTTTGATAACCGTCTCAGGCTGCATTTTAGGTTTTGCTCCTCCTTAGGAACTCAAGTCTAGAAAAACAACAGTTCTGCWTTTTATGACTTCCCTTAAGCACTTGCAGCAGAATAAAATTAGCATTGTATTTTAATTGTGTCTCTAATGCTGAAAAAAGTAATGATGAGGCTGGTAGTAAACTTGTTAATACCTTCTGTTGGTGTTGAAGTTATGAGCAACAGCACAAGCWATTTAACTTTCTGGCCAGTAACTCAGGAAGACAGCTCTGTTTTAATATGTATGTGAGTCATGCTTGTTATCTCTGTAAATACAATAGGAGAAGGCAAGCAAAGTAGTAGTACTTTACTTAGAGCTTAAGTTATTAATGAAATAGGCTTGAAAACTAAAACAAAACAAGCAAATCAAGGGAGTTAGGAAAGTGGCTGATAGTTGTTATAAAGCACGCAGGTTTTCACATTGCTACGTGAACAGTTACATAAATTGTGAGATACAGTGTCATTCAGGAGTTGTGAACAGGGGTCCATTTCATTGTTCCTCTGACCAAATTAAGTTTAGAACTGAACAAGTCCGTGCCACTGTGTCTGCCCAACGTGTTGCTGGTGTCAATGAAACTGCTTTGCTTCTTGTACTTTCCCCTCACTATAAATACAGTAGGCAGGTGCTTTATCAGTTATCTCCTTAGTTCATAAACTCCACCTGCCTTTCTATAATCTCTGCATGTGCTGTGTTTTAGATTCATATAAATCTTTAGACACCAGGTWCTTCTCATTTCAGTGAGAAGTGGGGAACCAATCAGAGGCAGTGTTTTGAATCTGGGCTCTAGTATTTGTGATGCTGATGTGAGGGGCCATAAAATGGAGGAGGCAGTGAGCATCAGGTGTGACACTGAAGGGCTTCACTGCTGCATTTTGTTTTTTACCTCTTAGCTTGACCACAACATGAGTCATGGCAAACAGTTGGGCAGAGGTCAGAAAATGTTCCATACAGGCAGTGACCAGGCAGTCATTAGGCTGTAGTAACATAGCTGTGTTTGTAATGAGATGGCTTGTCATGTAATCTCCTGATAGGGTAAGGTTTGTCTCAGTGGATCTGGGGAACTGTTTGGCCCTTCGATTATCTTGTTTTGCCAAGTGATTAATAATGCTCTTCGTTTTATGAAGTTTGGCTTTATTAGTACAGACATTCATGTGCATTTTTAAAAGAGAATGTCATACTGCAATTCTTTCAGAAAAAGTTCCAAGCTATTTGAAAAACTGGTTTTAAGCTCTGTGACAATGATCATATATCTTCTCATAAACATTTTTGTGGGAATTTTTTTTTCGGTGCTGCTTTAATTGTTTTTTATTACAGTAATTTTGGAACAGATTGGATAAAGCATGCCAACCCTAAATTATCTGTGCTAAAATAACTATGTTAACTTGTTTCACTATTAAATAAAAAAAATATAACATCCTGGATTATATCAAAAGCTTAGACAAAATGTTYGGCACCATATGCTGTATAAGAAAGACAATAATAAAATAAACTTAGAACCAGATTCTAGTTGATGTGAAAAACAGTGTTGGCTACACAGGAAAATTTCACACCAGAATCTTCATATGTTWGGGCATCCATTATTTGTAGTAGTGCTTAGGAACTTACTAGTAAATGTTCAGGAAATAAGAGGGAAAAAMCCCCATCAGTTCGTGTTAATAAAAGCAGAACATTTTTGAGAAAAGTTCAAAATTTGTTAATTCCTGTATTCTGTAGCTCACTCTGAACTCACTCCTTCTGYTCAGAGTCTTATGAAAATAAGTGCAGTGAGTATTGCTCTGCTTTGAAATGCTGCTTGAAAACAAAAAAAGAGAATGAAGAGTATAATTAGAAATCTCATACGAGATTTTGGGGCTTGTACTGTATCGTACTRTAATTTTGTACACCCATGTCACTGGAACTTGTCCCCTGGTCCTGTCCCCAGGACACACTTTTGCAAGCTGGAGCAGTTCACTTTTGGAAGCATACGTAGTATGGGATCTAAGACAAACTCTTAGGGGTAGCACCTTGCAAGATCTTTGAGGGGAATACTTGGAGCAGTGAAAAATACATAAAAGAAATGAAGAGAAGGAATCATATAGGAAAGTAGAGATTGTAGATGTGGTTATTAATTGTATAGCAACCTACAATCCTGCCATTTATTACTGATAATTTCTCAAAATGATAGTAAAATGTTAATAACAGGTACGGAACGTAGTTCTCAGCTTTGGTTTAAAATTTGTTTGTTTGATTGGTTTGATCCTCGTATGGTTTCTTGGGGGGTCTGGTTGATTGCTTTTTGTTTGGTTTTTCTTTTTTTTTTTTATGGGTTTTTGGTGGGTTTTTTGGGTTTTTTGTTGGGGTTTTGTGAAGGAGGAGGGGTGTTTTGTTTGGGGTTTTGTTTGTTTATTTTGTTTCAGTAGCCAGGGTCTCCTAGTTCTTCCAGGASATTTGTAATGTTTTGCTTTCAACCTGTCAAGGTGTCTCTATTGCATCTTTCTTTTTTGTTGACAGCAGACTTCATGTGTTTCCAGAGAGTATAAAGCAAGAATAGTCTGTACATWGTTTTGTATAATGACATTCTCTCATTTTTCTATTGCTGACTGAAGATAGATTTCCACAGTAAGRAAGGATTCTGTTAAGAAAATAATTCTGCACCTGCTGCCAGAATTAGATTTTTCCAAACTGTGTTGTTCTAACAGGTTCCTCTGTCCCAYTTCATGTACTGAATTACCAAAATCAATAAATTGCTTTAGATTTTCTTCCCTACCCACAATCCCTTTCTTCCTATCAAAACCAGTTTAGCTTAGTTTAGATTCAGTTTAGCCCTTCTGCCCTTCCATATGAGGGCTTTAATTTTAATTATTGATTTGTACCTGGTTTTTGTTCTTCCACCGATGCTTCAGAAAATTAAATCTCACTTTATTTTAGGATTGTAAAACCTGCAGTTTTCCAGTGTTTCCAGTGTTCAGAAGTTTAGATAATACCTAATATACTATATAAACTTCTCTTTGTGAGAATTATGCTTTCAGCAGGAATAAAAAGTAACAAATAACTGGAACTGTAAAAAGAAAGTATTCATAGGATTGCTGAATTTTTTACTGTTCAGAAAGACTAATGTGTGCTATTGACATTTAGGAAATGTGATAAGCACAAAGTTGCATAGCAGTTTTTCTGTGTTTCTGAAATTGTGATACAATGCAAAAAACACCAGAGGAGTGACATTCTTTGTAATCTGTTTTTTCACTTTGAATCAACGTACTTGTGGTTATTGAATGTAACTACTGAAACAGCTATGTATTTCTAAGGGCAGTGCTGCACAGTTTTTATCATGTATGTGAAAATAGGGAAGTATTTTAATCAAATTTTGAAGATAATTAGAAATAAAAYATTGCTTTAAATGGTCATTGCTTGGAGCAGGAAAAAAAAAGCAAACACATTTTATCTCTTCTGGGGAATCTAAACTTGATAGTAAAGAAACAGCAAACACTTGCAGTTTCAACAGCAGAGCATGTTCAGCCAAGAAAYGTAATGCAGGAAACCAGAAGTAGTAATATTTTTGCCACTGAATCCTGTCCTATTTATGTGATTTCAATACRTATGCATGCACACTGCTTTTTGCTGAGCTTCAAATAAGTTTTAAGTACTTACAGAAGAAGCCATAAATACGGAAACTGGTTCTGTTATTAGTGGTTTTGTTATTGATTTCTYAGTACACAGAAGATGTCACATGATGGACCATAATTTCCCTTATATATGAAAAGAAATATCATCAGTAGAATTTAAAATCTATACCTTTTTTCCTGAAAGTGAGCTAATTCTGTAGCAACAATTACGAAATGGTGACGTGGTGCTGAACTTATTTTTATAGCTGTGCTGTACACATACCTGAGTACCAGTAATTCGAGTTACTTTTGTTTTTGAAGGYTTGCAGTGGATCAGCAATACTTCTGTAATTTCACAGGCCTGGGGAAATGGGTCTGTTTGGCAGTTTTGATAACTGATTGGTGAGAACATTTAGATAACCTCGTTTTTCCTGGTTAGATTTTCTGTTTGGTATGATCTGCTGTGGGGTCAGATAAGCAAACTTACTTTTTCTCAGATAATTTATCTAAATTCAGAATCTTGATGTGCTAAAGATATCTTTGTGTTTGCTACCCTTCCTTGGGGCAGTAGGTCCATTGTATCATACTTTATCATCACTATTTCTGGAGCATATTTTTAATACTTCTTTTATSTGTATTTTTAACATATAGAAGAAGGGATTCCCAAGTTCTCTGGTGTTCAGAAAAAAAAATTTATATGCTAGATACTTCTGCCTTTAGATAATTTGCAGGTATTGGAAAAAATCAGTATTTTTTAAGGCTTCATGTGTTTTCGTACATCAAAGCTCCTTTCTCCTAATTTATTAAGAAATTCTCTTCAACAAACCTCATTGATCATGAGAACAATTTGAGATTTACCTTGCAATTCACAGAACAGTMCCTCATATCCTTCTGCCTCAGATGTCTTCCTGCTTGCCTGCCTTCCTGAAGGTTCCTAATGCTTCATGGTTATACTTYGCTTTGTTTTACCTTTCAATTTTTTTCAGTTCACATGTGATTGTAATTTGTTCTTTAGAGCCTTTCTTCTGGGCCTGGATGGGATTCATGTGGTCCTCTGTGGGACTGATGAGGCACTATAAATGTTGGCCACAGGATGCCTACCCTGCCAAGAGCCTTGGGAATCATAATTTATGTGGCAACTGCATCTTGGGGAAAAAAAATCTTCCTTCACAGTCTTACATAATGGCCTTGATTTTTATGCCTGAAAGTTCTTGGGGAGTGCATTCCTGAATGGGTTAGCCTTACTCTTTTGGACAGGAGGATCTGGAGGAATGGAAATAGATTTGTTTTTCTCACAGATCAGAGGCTAGAAGGCAACCYAGGGGCATCCTAGAAAATTATAGTTATTTCTTTTCCTGTTTTTCACGTGGAGTTTTCTGGTTTCATAAACCAGCTGAGTATGTTTTTTGACATAGGAGAACAAAAGCCAACTCATTAACTCTTAAGTTGTTATAAATCTTTATTGAATGTTTACAAGAAAGCAAATGTTCATGTAGTTAGTTCATCTCTTCTGAAACCCTTACTGTCTCCCCAAGAATCATTTGTCAGATTACAGTGAGTAAAAAGCTTAAAAGAAAACCTTAATTTGTGTGGGTGAAGTCAGTGGAAAGTTTGTTTCAGCCTTAATTATAAAGAAACTGCTGTCTTTGTGTGATTCTTTACTTTGTTCCRTTCTGCATCTTTTCTGGTTTTGATTGGGTTTTGTGGTTTTTGTTTTATTCTACTCCTTGTACGGGCTAGCAAATTCTTTTGTTTTATTTGCAAATACGTTTGGAGGGARGACCTGAAGGCGTGAGGATTGGAGTGAGGACAGGGATATGGGAGACATGGAATATCAGACCTAACAATCACAGATTAATCAAAAAGGAAGTCATATGCACCTTATTTTGTATAATGCTAGCCAGAACTGGGATCTTTTTGTGCTCAAAATTCTCAAGCAGTTTTTTTCAAGCCACCTCTTTTGTGCTATCCCCCTGCTGCCCCCTTGTTTTAAGCCATAAGCCTTCTGTCAAACCTGTTGCATCCTCCAAGCCGAGGCCTGACATGCATGCAGGAACATGCAGACTTGGAAGACAAAATAGAACTTGATCTCTCAAAATTATTTTCTTTTGTGATGATCTTGCTGATTATCTAGCTTGGTGCCACAAAATAGCTCATTGGGAGCACTTTTCTTACTGGCTTGCAGGAAAGTTGGGAGGAGTTCTGCTCTTTAAATGGGAGTTTTTAGTGGAGCTTCTCCATWCTTGTATGTAGTCTAGACTAGCAAAACTCCCTTGGATTGTTTGTTTCCCACTTTAATTGTATCTCCTATTTAAGAGTTTTTCAAAGGGATTGGATGACTTATGCAGGAGCACAAAGTTACTGAAAGAATAAACTGAGAAGTGTAAAAGGAGTTCTGTGAGGAAGTCCAAGCTAATGTTATTTCCTTCAGCTTTCCGCTGAGAATATCTGTCCTTGCTTATGGAGAAGCTGTGTCTCTTTGAAAACRTGGTACTGTAAACTTTTTATGACTCACCTCCATATTTTTTTCTTCTCAAGTACTGAAGAAGAAAAGTGCCTCCTTTTGAGGGRAAAAAATAGTAGTGGAACAGACCAGAATTAAAAACTCCCCTGTGCATGCTGTTTCTTGTTGTTCTCTTAGTGAAGTAACTCAAAATATATAGTAAATAGGTTAGATAATTAATTATTCTAATTTAAATTCAACTGTTAACGATTCTGAAAATTGAAGATCAAATATCATCTCAGACACTGTATGACAGACACACCTATGCTAATGTTTTTAAGATGCATATTACTAAATATGAGGCTATAGAACACCCACAAACTTGAAGACAAGTAATGCTTAGAAGAGTTCTCTATAGTCTGTGAAGAGTTGAAGTCTGTGAAAGACTTTGAATTCAGTCTTATCTTAGTATGATACCATCCATCCCTTTCTAAGTGGGTTTAAATTCTTACGGCATATTGCAACCTGCAAAAGATGATTGATGCACAATTTGAATGGATTTACKTGTTTTGAAGTAATGTCAGCCTTTATAGTTCTGGTTATTACAGCTGTGTTAAGCACATTACAATCAACATAYATGGTCATAGCATGTTCACTTTCCAGATTATTTCTAAAAGTATTATTTTTCTCTTTATTTGCAAATAATGTGTAATTTTYGTTTATTTTCTGTTTTTGAGGCATGTGGCTGTTGTCCTCTTAATGTATGGATCCAAAAGTAGTGATGATCTCTTGTCAACATTTTTTACTTTCTCATGCTATAGATAAAGTATGAGAAACAAACACTACATTTATCTTCTACTATATATATTTTATAACAAAGCAGATATATTTTTATCTGTTTACAGCTTCAGTTATATTTAACACTTTCCTTACACTTTAAAGAAGTTAATACAACTAGGAAGTAGTTYGCTCCTTTCTACATATTTCATGTTTTCCCAAGGRAAAAATTAATTTTATATGTCTCCAAARTGTTTTTTTCTTTGTGATTCAATATTCTGCTGAAGTCATATTACTCTTTTATGAAATTTCTTAGTGTTTTACTTGGCATTCCACCCAAGAGGAGGCTGAAAATTTGAGAGTAGCTATATTTTTTACACATCATCCCAATTTATTAATTTTATGCAATTATGCMGAATCCATTTTTTATGTATTGCATTATGTACTTTTTCTTGACCTAACATGAAGTCAGTCATAAATACTGACATAATACATAAATATTAACTGTGTTAAATACCAGTTTCTTACTTGGCATTTATTTCATACCTAGGAGAAAGATAGTTAGGTACTTCTGATACATGGTAGATACTTYAGGTACATGGTGCTTGTTTGATGATGTAGTACAAGGTGTTGGGTAAGGGGCTGGTGAAGATTAGAAAATCCTGGCAGAGCCACAGGGGTTTCAGTAAATCTACACTGATTCACGCCAGTTGTAATTAGTGTTTGACAATTGCAGATAACTATTTTCCTTTGATTGTCCCAAGTTTCAATAGATTTGCAGCTTCTCAATGAAAATAAACCTTTTCATTTTAGAATGTGTTTTTCTATTTAGCATTTTTTTTTCCTTGTTGGAATATATGTAGTGCTAATGTTTCCATCATAACAGATGTTGTGATGCATATAAACAGTATAGCAGTACTGTTTATTTAKTTCATCCAAACCACGGAAGAGTGACTTAAATGTCCCTTGTGATTGGTAATGTGATGAAAGAAGTCACTGTTACCACCAAAAGGTTGCTTTCTAGCAAGGTTCCAGAGTTAAACCTCCATTTTGCAGTTTAGGTGTAGGGCTAGAATGTTCTGTCTTGAAAACATTTTGATGTATTCAGAACTCACAAAATAGGATTACCTAATGAGGAMAGAAGCACTATTGGAAAAATCAGCAGCGTTGAAGAGCAACTTCAACTCATCCAGCAGTAGATGTTTTTCAGTTGTATTTTAGTAAGATGCAGATGTGTGGTCAAATCTAAATACTGCTGAATGGTTACAGAAAGTGACAAACCACTTAATCACCTGCTTTATTCTGTAATGTATTGTGAAAGGTGTATATGGCATATGTAGGGGCAGGACCTTTTTCAGTTGCAGAATTTTTTTGAGTTCCTGACACGTCTTCATTTTCTTCAATAAATAATGTGGAAGAAAGAATTAGAGTTTTAGTTTCTCATACTGATTCTAAAAAAAAGGGGGAAATTTGTCTTAGCATTATATTTTGCTTCTAATCAAACCCATTCTATTGAAGTATAACTTAAGATGTAATCTTCTAATAAAATGAATCAGTGAATCACCATTTACGAATTACAGTTTTTCAAAAAATTTTATATAAGTGGAAAAAATACGTAACTGTTCTTTGTTTAGTGAAAGAGGAGCAATATTGATACAACACTGGGTCTCACTTTAGGAGTTGCAAGCACAACAACTGAGGTTTATTTATGTACAACAATTCTTAGCCTCCATCAGCTTTAGAAAGAGTTCATATTATGCATACAGGAAAGGATGTGGGACAAGTTTTTTGCATTCAGGTATTATTGTAGTACAGGTGTTTGAAATCAGAGCACTTAGGAAATTTGGCAAAGGATTATGCATTTTGAATACATTTCAGTTTGAATACCTTTTGTCTGTATTAAATACTGTAAAAAATATTTTATGTCAGCAGACCAATCAAATTTCAAAAAAAACCTGTAGATTTTAGCTGTTGCCCTTTAAAAGGCAGGATTTCTAACAGATTTGTCATGAGTAAATCCAAATTAAGGATATGTACGCCACAGAACTTTCTTGGTGTTTACCTCAAGAAAAAAAAAAAAAAAGACAAAATATGTTCCATAAGCAATAGCCTAAATTAATTTAAAAATTAATCAGTGAGTATAGCTGCAACAAGCATAATTCATATCTGGAGCTACAGTTGTGATGTAAATATCTCTGTATAATGTATCAAAGAGGAAACCCAAAGCAATGTTTTTAAACTCAGTTCCTCAAGAACTATATGCTAAATGTATACAGCTTTAAATAGAGTCTGTGATTCATTGGGAGCTCTCATACTGCCAGAGAGTGAACTCAATTTAAATATCTAGGTTTTATGTCTAGAAAATAAAATGGCTGTTTCCATCTACAGGACAGAATCCAGTACAGAATTACGGGAATTATTTGCATTTAGTATTCATAGACAGTATCTCTTCTTTTGTTCGGTTGAGCTTCTCTTTTTAATATGATAAACTGATGTTCAGGAACATAAAAGCTAGATTCCTTACAAGCTTTCTGAAAGGGTTCAGAACAGTTTAACATCTTTAGAGGAAGTTAAGGCATAAATGTGTGGCTCCTGAACTGTGGTCCAACAGAACATGGAAGAGTGTTAGTTTTGCAGTGCAGTAACAAGTGATGCGTTATTTGTTGTTGGGTGTTTTTCTCAAAGGGGGTTAGTTTATCAACTTACCTAGAAGGCCTTCATCAAACAAAAGAGTTTAAAATTGCTGACAGAGCTGTTCATATGTAAATATTTGTGTATACCTGTTAAGTTTTAAGAGCTTAGTGTGGGATAAAAATAAAATAATGACTAGTGGAAGGTTGTCTGAGGAAACAATAGGAGCATGGTTTGGCTGAAAAAGGTAAACAGCACTGGTAAGGATGCAGTGGTGAAAAGTTCATGAATGTGTTTGTGGTTTGTGTGGTGGGTTTTTTTCCTCTGTAGCTTTCACTTGTGCTGGTTGGTTTGCTTTATAGTTCTGATATCAGAAGGTTGCTGTCTGGCTCCAAAGTTGCCAGAAGTCTGTCTTCCCCCAGCAGCTTACCATTGCATTAACACAATTGCATATGCTTRGGAGATTTTTATGTGGAAATGTTCTTTTTGCCAGTGCAGTAATGTTCGTGATAGCTGAGACATAAATTTTCAGGGTTTTAGGCATGTGTGGTTTCAGGTTTTAATTAAAGACAATGGTTTTTCTCTGTATTGATCGAACAGTGAAATCATAGATTTTAGTTAGAAGATGGAAGAAGGCCCTTTCACTCCATTTCACCACATGATGCTAAGGAAAGCAATTTTTACATCAAAGGTTTTTGCTTGGCCTTTTTTTTTTTTTTTCCTAATCACCCTTTATAGTCTATAATCCATAAGCATGGATTTTTCAGGTAAGTCAATATATTCACTGTAAGGTTCTGATTCAAGGCACTGGAGCTGCTTTCTCTTTGCCTTYTGGAGAAGCTCTAGTGCAGAGTTGAGAAATAGCCATCTCAGGTCTTCTTTCACACTGTTTGCTCTATTCACTGTTTTCTAACGTAGCTCCATGTTTTCACTTGTGCTAAGAATTTTGAACTATATCCAGCCACACCATTTAAAAGTAGTGAAGCACATATGTTGTATCTGGCATTTATTCACAGTATTAAGCCTTGCTCTTCTGCTTCTCCTTATGTCTGTTCTGTTCCTCTAAGTTCAGCACTTCCCAAAGCCTTGTTTTTTCTTCCAAAGTTACTGTTGCAGTACTGGCTTTGCTAATGATACAGCAGGTTGTACCAAAAACCCCCTAGCATTCAGRTAGGTTCATTCAGGTAAATGTTGTCCAGAGTAAGTAATTTCAGTAGTGTGTGACTTCTGAAAATTAAAAATTGAGATCTGTACAAAGACAGAAGGATCAGTCTGTTTTAAATTTGGATACCAATTCTAACAAGTCACTATACCTAAACAGTGACTTGTTAGAATTGGTATAGATGTGAATTACCTTTTTGTGAAATACATTCCTTTAGTACTTTTGTCTAAAAGGTTTCTGCAATTTTTTTAGGTCATAGTGAGTTACTGGTTTCTCACATGGTCTTATTAATTTGTGTGGTGTTTGCATATGACTGTAACAAAAGTGATGATGCTTATATCTTAAGGATCAGCTGAGTGGACTATTCATCGTCTCTCTGGCAAGCAGGTTTTTTTAGAATTTAGTACACGTGTTTGGTTAGTACAAAAGGTAAAGATTGAGGATGTACGGTATTGTCAAAGTTTAGGTGTTGAGATGGGAACGGTAGTGGTGACATTTTTGGGGTTTAGGGTTGGTTCTTTGATATGTGATCTAAAGGCAGTGGAAGCAGGAATGGAAAAAGGGAGATTCCTTCTCATTCATAAATTATCTTTTCTTCTATCRGCTTGCTTTCTGGTTTATCTGCGGTTATTAACGTCACCAGGTTCTTCAGTTTCAGCTTTTCTTTTGCAGCCTGACTCAGACAACATACTTTAGGGATTACCAAATGTAGTCCACACTCAAATTCAGCCCCTAGTATTCTGCAAATAAATTCACAATTAAATTATGGAAGTGTAGGATCACTGGGCATGTCCAGCTTCTTCTATTCTCTGGAAGCCGTTGGGCATCTCCATTGTTACGTAGTTTAGGAGGAGCAGCTGTGTCCTGCTTTGTTTGATGCCATTTGCCTATGGATCACAAGTTCATTGCAGGCTGTGACTGTGACACTTGCATGAGTAATTTGGYTTCTCTTGAGTTCTTGTTCTGGTTGTTGCTTGTTCCAACATCTTTATTTAATCGTGTTGGGAGGAAGGGCCAGCACTAATATGGACAAGGACTCTTGGTGAAAAGGGCTTCTTACATGATCTGTCTTCAGGTTTTTTGGAGGGTGTGTCTCTAAGGTTCAGCAGTTGTTTTTCTGCCAGTCTGGGTACTTCTGGTACATCACTTGAACATTTGAACATGAAACAAGGCAATATAGCGGTGCCTTTACCATGCAAATAATAGTAAAAATTCTGCCATATGGTTAGAGCTGTGTTTCTCTTATATTCTTATTAAAGAAGAAATTCTKTACCTCACCCACTGAATCTCTGTGTTTAAAGTGGGGAGACCAGTATAGCATCATCAGTTTAGATATTCTAGGAGTGATTTTAATATTTCCATGACTTCAGGGTACACCGTCTTCCTTTTATAATCATAATCCTGTGATTTTAGGAGAGTAGGAGTTGACACTGCCCACAGGATACCATCTTTAAAGATGTCATTTCCTATCCTGTCTCTTCTTACATGTTGCCAGTATTTCGGGTTGACTTTTTTGTTTGATCAGTTGATTGATTTTGGTCTTTTGGGCTTTTTTTGTGGCTCATGGAAGAGGAAAATGCACTCAGGAGCTGTACTTCATATGGACAGAAGTAAGACTTGCTGTAAATTAAGGCCACTGAATTCACAGTAATGCTCACAGCAGGATTGCAAGGCATTTTAAACGTACAAAACCTATCATTAGGCAACACAGCCTTTCAAACCACTTACTGTCATTCAACAAATATATATGGTTGATGGATTTCCAGCATGGTCTGATCCAAGACAAGGCAAGGAGAACAACACAACTTACAGATCTCTGTAAGACCCTGATGGAGTTTCCCTAATTTATTGGGTTCTTGTATGAATAGTGATTTCTGCAGTGCTCACTCAGTAAGAATTACAGGAGTTACTTGCCTTTAGGTTTCAGTGGACAGAAGATAAGGCTGTAAAACTGCTGAAAAGTTAAAAGAATTRTATGTTTATATTTATTCCCTTTCTTTTCCGCCCTGTTCTCCTTTTTTTTCTTGCATGGAAGTATTAGTGCTAGACCAAATATGTTGCCATTGATCCTGTAAGTTGTAAAGGCGAACAAGGTTCTGTATATTGAAGGCTGATAATGACTGAGCACTTAATTTTTTTTTATTTATTTTTTTATTAAAGGCTTTGCTTACAGTTACAGCAGTGGAGTTTTGAAGAGGCATGACAGAATTTGTGGATTCCTGTTAGATAATAAATTATGTGGGAGAAAAACAAGCAGTGATACATCTCTGAAAGCACTGAGACACCAACCACAAATGTATATAAACACAATTTAATGACACTGCTTGTCAACTCCTTGGTCTTCATTGGGTCAGAGTTGAATTCTAATTGTTTCCTTCTCAACAGCCTGCATTTTAACAAACCTAGTTAACTTTTTTCTTTGCTAAGGTGTTTCCTAAGAGGTTTGTCAGAGCTAAGGCAGTATTTGGGACCTCTCAGCACTGTGCAATACTTACAATATTGTGGTGCAAGACACTGAGGTGGCTTCTGTAGACCAGCACCCACTGAAGTGAGCACAGGCAGAGCCTCTTGTTCTTGTCCAAAATGTTTTGTTCTTTATGTGATTTTTTTTTTTCCTCCATTAAACTTAAGTCATGTGCTGACCCTCAGGATGAAACATTGCAGACACTTCCAGAATATGGCCTACCAAGCACAATGGAATTGCCAACCTCAAAATGCTAATGTTTTTATAGAATGGAATTATTTTACTGTTCTGTGATTCGTGTTTTAGGAAAGGTAAATGTGATTGCTGATCCAAATTTACATTTGGATAAATACTGCTCTTGGTGGTGAATTACTGGGACCTCTAGATATACTGGTAACTTTCTCTATCACAGGTCCCCTAAATAAGGAAATATTTTCTGTAGCGTGAGAAGCTAAATTTTGAAAAATAATAGAAAGACTATTTTTCATCAAAGAAGAGGACTGATTACTGCATGGGAAAACTCTTACAGCAGAATTTGATAYCCTATTTTCTAAGGGGTTTGTGCTGTGATTTTTGTCGGGTTTTTAAAGCYGTAGTCTAAAATTTAAAACAATTTAATAAGGAACATTTTAACTAAGCTACAGCAATAAATGTGTGATAAAAGGAAATCACTGATACGAAAAAGATGCAGGGGAAACAGCACTGAAATCTTCTGCGGAAACATAAGTTCTGTGGTTCTTTTGTCCCATGACACAAATAAGAGAAAGTTTTGTGTCTTCTTAGAACTGTACTGTGAATTTTCTAGCTTTCCATCCATTGATTTTTATACTGTTAAAAATAATGTCACCAGTGTGACGCCAGTGTAGTGAATTATTCAGCTACTGTAAATCCACTATAATCCACAGCCAGTCAATTTTGGTTAAAACCCAGTTTTGATAGTATGACAGATTGCAACTGAGAGTACTTTTATAGAATAGGAAGTGCTCTAATATTGTTATTGTTGATGCCTGATCCAACATATAATTGCATTTAGATAATAAAATTCAGACTCTATTGCAAGGGGCATTCCATGCTACATTACATAGTTACCAGGATAGCATGCATCATTAAGTGCTCTCTTTCTGTCTGTTCAGTGTTGACCTTTTTAACTAAATYTGTCATTTCAATCAGTCATTTGAATATATATTATTAATAGCATGAAAACAATATGAGTGAAGGAAAGATCACAGCATACGAAGAAAGTGACAGAGCCATGTTCTTATCATGTATTTTCAAACTTTCTAGCCTCTTAAATTTATACCATCCTCTGATAGCATTTCCATGTTAGGATTTGTGATGACAATTACAGAAGAGTGTTTTGTCCCGTGCAAGTCTCCTGCTGCTTTGTATGTAACACTGCAGAGGTTGTTGAAGGACATCAGTGGTCACATACCTAAATGCACAAACTGCCAGGTGCTGACCATGGCATGAGCTGTCAGGTCAGTCACCATCATTGCAAATTTGAGTGATTGTGGAGCTGTGGTGCTTTGTAGATTTAGTGATCGACACCTCTGAAGAAGGTGTTGGGTTGCTGCAAAACCAGCATAAATCTTCTTCTTATTCCTCCCCTCCAGCAACGCTCTCTTTCATTTGATTAATAATGTCCTGACCTACCTGCAAAAATACAAAAGTGTTCCTAGTTGGAGATGTGTTCTGCAGGTGGGGGATTGCATGAAATCAATGTACTATAATTATCCAGTGAAGCTAAATGTTACTAATGTTTAAACCAATTKGTGATTCATTTTATGCCAGAAGTCTGAAACAAAATACTTATTTACCCTGTCCAAAAAGTAATTAGGGTTTTTTTCATATTGATAGAGAGTTTTAAGCCCACTGAAGAAAACAATTTTTAATGATAGCATCAGGTGATAACTTCGGGCAAGAGTGCTTAACAAGCTTTTTACAAAATCCTTTCATTTTTTTTCTTATGGTGAATTAATTATTTTGCTCTAAAGACTAATTGCAGGTTATTTTTGTTAGCCATCCAGTTCAGTCTTATTACCAGCATTTGCATTAATACTGTAATTCCCACTAAAAATATTTCTTTGTGTGTATGCAGCAGAAGTAGCTGCCYGTCTCTGATGATACTTGTGAACAGGGTAGATAAGGCCTATTAATAAACTTTCTGGATAGCAGGATATAACTCAGCCAGCCTGTCTTTTCTGCATCAACAGCTTCCCTAAATTAACTTGATAAATTTGTTTCGAAGATTTTCTGGGAAATTGCCTTGGACATTTCTGAATTTAACAAACAAAAAAAGGACAGAATGAAGAGGGTAAATTTAGATATTGGTGGCTAAGTAGAACCTGTTGGCTCCAGGAGACGTGATGTGATTGTCTGGATGTGACTGTTTACTTCATCATTCATGTTTACTTCATCATTCATGTTCACTTGCAGATCTTCATGTCGTTGCTTGGAGAATCTCCAGAGTATATTGAAGAGCAGGCTTAGGTGACTGAATTCAGAAACCTTGCTATACTAGTAATGAGGAGACAGTTTTTCTCAACAGACTGTTGTGTCACTGTGTTTGTGACTTTTCTACCTGTGTTATTCACCTCCCACAAGCTTCTTCCAAGTGCAGTTTAATCAAAATTAATTCAAAAAAGCCCTCAATTTTGTTTACCTTCACATAAATGCCACTCTTACTGAAAGCACAGGCTTTCAAATAAACCATGTGGGTTATTAAAAATGTACTATAAGGAAGCAAACATAACCCTTCAAAAATCTATTTCCTCTCATGTGATGACTAATGGTACATTTATAAAGAACATGCCTTATTCCTCTTGGGAGTCTCATCCAATTGTGCTTTGGTGGATAAATAAGCCTTCCCAAATGGTTGTTTAAAAGGCTGCTTTGACCTCTCACCGTAAATACTGAATAGTTAATAAGCTAAATTAATCATTAAAAAATACATATGAATCAGTTTTCCATACACCAGGCAGCAAAGTGAATAGCTTTTCAAGCTCTTAATAATGGAAGAGTTGTTCTGTGTTTTCACTATTGGAAAGATGTGTTTCATTGTTTTTTCTTCCTCCTTCCTAATGATATAAGTTGGCAGTATGTTTCAGGACACTGGTATTTTGCTTGAAGCCTTGAGAGAGGAGTCAACAGTGTTTTGCTGTCCTCCTTTAAATAAGCTCTTCTTGGCGTCTGATACAAGGCAGCACAAATGCTATTTCTAGGAATGGAGACAAGACTACCTAACTCATAAGGAAGCCATCACTTTTTTAGGTCACACATGGCATAAAACTTTATTTTCATTTTCCCCAAAGGCATTTTTCAAATAGTTACTCATCACCATGGTATAATATGTCTGTGGTTTCTCTAGAGAAAATAATGTTGGGTTGCTATCATTAACATCTTGGGGCTAGATTCATTCTTGTGTGACCTTGTTCTAAACAGCAGCTTTTCATCTGAGATTACATTTTGGCCCCTTACTTTAATCTTGCCAAGTCATTGCAAGGGATTAATGAACACACTCAAAATAAGTAGGTGAGAGGGTGTCGTGTATCTTTGCATGCCTAGGGTAAGTCTGAAGCTCACTTTCAGACTTTACTTCCAAGAAGTGAGGTAATTGTTTAGAAAGACAATCTTCTTGGTTGGACAGTGCACAAATGCAACCATTTAGGTTAGCTGCAATTTTAAAAGACAAAAATTCCTGCTCGAATCATTCATTATTTTGAAAGGGACCCTCCCAGTTCTCTGATACTTCTAGAAATACCAGTTTGAAATAACTGCCTCTGCTGTTATGTATTAGTCAGCAGAGGGCACTCTGCACCTTTAAAGAAAAAAAAGTATGGCTTAAAATATGGAGGCAGAATGCTTTTCTTTTATATGCTCTTTTTTTTTTTCAACTTATCACATCTGACAATTCTAATTAGTTTAAATTGTGTAGAGGGTTATTTTTCCACATAATAGTTTCTCTCCTGAATTGAAACACAGATACGATTACATGTTTCCTTGTCCTGGTTTAATCCCAGCCTAGTGCTAAGTACCWCACAGCCACTTGGATCACTTCATCCATGGTGGGGAGAAGAGTCAGAGAAAAAAATATTAAACCTCATGGGCTGAGGTAAGAACAGTTTAATAACTGAATCAAAGTAAAACATCATAATTAAGAATAATAGAAATGAAAAAGAGAGCGAGAGTGGAACAAAACCCAGGAGAAACAAGAAGTGCCCTGTACAACTGCTCGGTGCCTGCTGAACGATGCCTAGCCCATTCCCCAACAGTGGTTGGTGCCTCTCAGCTGACTTTCCCCAGTTCATATATTGGCCATTCTGTACTAAGGAATATCCCCTTGATAGCTCTGATCACCTGTCCTGGCAGTGCTGCCTCCCAGTTTCTTGTGCACCTGCTGGCATGGGCAAATTTGACCTAAATATACTTAACAGCAACTGAAAGGTCATTGTGTCATCAACATTATTGACATACTAAATCCGAAATTGTACCAGCTGCTAAGGAAAGAACTATCTCTATCCCCAGCCAAAACCAAGACATTCCCTTAAAAAGAGCCTGCAGTTTGTTTCCSTGTGCTCTAGGTTCACAATAGGTTCTTCTCTAGGTCTGAAATGCAGTGCAATTCCTTCAGTTTCTTTGTGTRAGCAAATAGATGCTAAACTGTCTGAAATCGGCTGGCCCTAACCTTTGTGAAGAGGCACATCTTCTCAGTTCTAGGTGTTTGAATCCATGAGACCATGCAAGGCTTTTACTGCTTGCACTCTTAAAAAAACAGTCTGTACTGCGAGACCAAGATATAGGAGTTCAGTGGTGCAGTTCTTAAGTGAAAATTCTAGTACTGGAACATTGTCCTTTTTTTTTTAGTGCACTTAGTTGTGTACTGCAGTGATTGACTGAGGTAGCAGATTCTTGGAGGCTTATGAAGTACAGCCTGTTTGCTCACAAAAGGAATGAAAGTTTCAGCATGTCCATGTTTCCATAACATTTTCTTCCATAAATTCAACTGAACCACTATACAAAAATTTGGCAGAAAAATCTACCATTTGCAAGGCTTATTGAGCACTGTTCTTCAAAAACAGTGAAGCCTGTTTAAAAGGTCTAAAAACCTGAAATGTTTATGAAGTAGGAGAAGTATTTTGTTATATGTTGTGTGTACAGTAATTATTTGTAGGATTATAGTGCAATAATGGTTTGATGATCTCAGATTCAAAGTTATCCTTGGGAGAAAAAAGAAGACAAAGAGCACACAATTAAAAAGGAAAAAAAATAGGAGAAAAACTTAGAACATTGATATCTTTCTGAAAATGRTGTATTTACATAGAATGGCCTGGAAGAAACCTTCAAGATCATCTACTTTCAACCCCCCCTGCTGTGGACAAGGACATCTTCCAGTAGACCTGGTTGCTTAGAGTTCTGTGCTTGAATGTGGTTTTGTAAACATTTGGTGATAATACTATCTTTTCTATAGATGGAGCAGTAATTTGGATTATTCCTTTTAGCTACAAAAACTGTTGTGAGAGGAGAGCTTGTTTCCAGTTCTTGCTTATGCTTGTTCAAATCTTAAATGGTTTTTGTTAGTTTCTGTCATTGGAGATTTTAATTAAATTTGTAAATAGGTTTCATTGCTAGAAAAAGATTTTACCTATTTGGCGTTGTCAGTTATTAAATTGTAAGGAAAACAAGTCAAAACATGACTTAGTGGGACTGTTTACTTTTTAAACCCAGTAGCAAATTAGCAAAATAACTTTTTGCTAGTTATTTTGGATCTCTCTTTACTTACATGGACTGTATTTTACTTGCTGCTCTCATTCTCTTTAAAAAAGAATTCAGCAAATCCTGGAAAATGAGTTGAACTTGTAAATTAATGTCATACAGTCTTAATCAAGCAGTTAAATATATATAAGTGAATCTGAAATTAAAACTGTTGTTTATGATTAGAGTAAAATGGCATGTGTGGGGTTTATTTGGGTTTTTTTAAAGTATTTTAGAAGTGAAAGTGAACAAGTAGGATGTTTAGGCAGACTTGACTAATTTCAGGACAGAATACCTAGTCTCCAAACAAGACAAAACCATCTCTTTGGAGATCATCTCCTAAAGCAGTGGAAAGGATGTGGCAGTTGCCTGGTCCATAACGATATTTCAGAAAATCAGCCATAGAGTTTCCCCAGCTCTACAAAGCAAAAGTGCTGTCCAGAGAATAAAGCTGTTCCTGTTTCTAGAATCCCCAAAACCAAAAATGGCACATTTTTACAGCACACATCAGGAAAGTATTCACTAGCTGCAAAATTCTAGGATCAATGTGTGAAAATTTCATCTAAGGTGCTACATTTAATACCAGCAGGAGGTACAAAAGTGCCTAATTTATAATGTGTTGCAAATGTAACATGCCACACATACAGAAGTAAATATTAGTTATGATTTTTTTGTGATAGGTTTTTGCAACCTGCTCTTCAGTTTTGCACAGTGATGTAATCTTCCAGCTTAGTTTTATAGCTAGTATTTGAAGAGTGTAGCATCCTAGGCAGTCATTAATAAGCAAAGTTGCAGTGTTTAAAAGTTGCAATGCTTAATGATCTCACCTTCTAGGAAAGAAAGTAGCTAATAGTCTTGAGGATCTGCCTGGAGAGTTAGAGTTAGGAAATTTTTTAAAAWGGGGACAAAAGATCCTCTAATTTTTTTTTTTTAATAAATCTTCATATTTTATTCGTATCTATTGGTGGAACAGCTAGATCAAAATATATACAGAAATATATAGAAGGAGAATTAGTATTTTAAATCAGAATTTCACTCATTTTCAAAAAAATTTCACTCTTTTGCCTCTGTCATCACTGCAGTTGAGGAGATTATTGCATTATCTCTGTGGACTTCCAAGTCTTGTGTAGCAGAGAGAGGGGAGAGAGAGATGTTGATGTTCCCCCACTCTTCAAATAACAGATATTTTTCTTTTCAGCTGCTTTTTCTTCATATTCCAGCAGCACAGAAATTACTGTAATGTTTTTAATTAACTGTAGTCAAATAATTTCAAATATTTGAATATGTTTCAGTTTTGTTTTGCTTTTGGAAGCAAAGTTATGTCTGTAATTTACATCAAGCCTAAAGTCTCTGAAATGCGAGTATATCTGAAATGGGTACTATATCCCTGGTAGATTGCAGACACAGACAAAACATTGGAAATACTTTGGTAATTAAGACTTCCATGGAGGTGAAGAAATGACCCACCATATTGCAATGATGTTAGATAGTCTGGAGATGTGAGATTTTTGAGTAGTTCCTCAGAAACAGCATACAATTTCCTGMCTTCATGGAAGAGTTTACCTGCACAGTGTACAGCTGCTTATTCCATACCTTAATTCTTGGGGATGTTTTGCAAATAACCAATTTGGCCATAGGGTCATTAAGATATGATTTAATTATGGGAAGTCATGAGAGTTGTGTAGTGCRTATTGTATGCACTGTTTTCATTTGCATGTTTGTGTAGTACTTTGGAAGTTTGAGTAGCCCTTTAATGGCATTACTAGGGTGATCATTAGAGCCCACATCACAGGTTAGTTACACAGGCTCTGTGTATGTTATCTTGAAAGTCTAATGGATTTTAGTTTACGCAACTGAGATTTCACCCATTCACTTTGAAGAAACAAAGAAGCTATAATATATCCTTTTTTGTCCCTTAGTGCCTTCACAGTTGTTTCTATCTTCGTGTTGCAAGTGGAGCCATGGTGAGGAAGATGCTGCTCTAACAGGTTTTGTGAGGGTTGGGCTGCCTTATATGTGAACTACTGTAGAGCACATATTGACTGACTAAAAGCCGCAGCACTGTCAGTCTTTAAGTGTTACAATAGACATCCATAGTGACATTTAAGTTCAGCCTACCTAAGTTCATCCAAAGTTGCTGTGGCACTGTCATTCTGAAGCTGGGATTTTAGAACATRGTGATTGTCCTGCTCTGCTCTGCACTGTGGTGGCCTTACCTTGAGTCCAGTGTGCAATTTTGAGTGCCAGAATACAAGAATGTGAAACTATTAGATGAAGAGGTCCAGAGGAGGGCCATGAGAATGGTGAAAAGCCCTGAGGGGAAGTTGTGTGAGGAGTGGCTGCAGTCACTTSGTCTGTTCAGCCTGGAGAAGAAGAGACTTGAGGGGAGACCTCATTGCAGTTAGAACTTCCTCATAASGGGAAGAGAAGGGCCAGGCTCTTCTGTGGTGACCAGTGATAGGACCTGAGGGAAGGGCATGAAACGCCCCAACAGGGGAGTTTTACACTGGATATTAGGAAAGGGTTCTTCACCCAGAGGATGGTTGGGCAGTGGAACAGCTCACCAGGGTCACAGCACCAAGCCTGACAGAGTTCATGAAGTGTTTGGATGATGCTCTCAGTCACACACTCTTGGGGTGTCCTGCAGAAGGCCAATAGCTGGACTTGATCGTTCTCATGGGTCCCTTCCAATTCAAGGATATTCTATGATTCTCTGTCTTAGTATGTTTTAACAAAATATGAAACATTCTAAATTAGAGATGTTTAATGAAAATTGTGGTATGGTTTTTAGACAGGAACATAAAAGTCTTGTATTTATGAATACCTAAAGTCACAGCAGCACTTTAATAAAATAAATACAAGAAAATTGCRCGGTAGAATGGGCAGGGAAATGTTTAGATATCCATTAAATTATAAACATTTTGGATCAGAAGCTACTTCAAATCTCTTTTCTGAKATCTCCCATGAATTTTTGGGTGTTACAGTTTTGGATGTTTGTGCATATAATTTTTGGAAATATACTTACTAAATATACTCGCTGGGTAGGTCCCAACTTCTTAAAAATCAGCGCTGTAGAAAATTTGAACTTGCTTCATGTATGAAATTGAAACTTTAGCTTTCATTCATTTTTTGTATCACGTAGTGTGATCCAGAAGCCAGAGACATTGCTTAAGGAAATTATATTATTGCATTTATTTTATTACATTTTCCATTCCACCTGTGTCCATAATATTCCTTTTCCTACTTTGTCTGGTGTCCTGATCTCAAACAAAGCTAAGCAGTGAATGGTTTTTAGCAGTTAAATATATAATAAGGAAACACTTAAGTAGTTGTTCACTGCACTTTGCTTTTATTGTCCATCAGTCCTTTAGAATTAATTCAGGTTTGGGGAAGTTTCACAAGAAAACCATCATTGGCAGACATTTGGCAGCAAGCATGTGATCTATTTCTTAGTTTTACCTGTTCAATCAGTGGTTTTCTTTATCTGTCTGTCAGCTAGGTCTGAAAACTTGTTGCAGAGTTTTTATGAGAGAAATTACAGACTTGATAGCAGTTTCCGGTTCATAATTCGGTTCAGTCACATGACTACAGTAGCCTGTGGCAACATCAGATTTCTGAGGTGTTTATCCCCTCCAGTCCTTAGGTGRTGCCTGCTTTTCAAAGGAGACAAAATAAAGTGAAGAGAAGAAAGGTCTGTGGCTTTTCCTGTAGCATGTTTGTGGAGAGACTTTCCTGGCACATTTATTACAAATCAGGCATTTGGAAAACATGCTCTGCTTTTTCATTGCTTTGCCCTTCCATTTTCAATGGGATCATGAATTGTCCAGGAGAGATGACAGGCCAGTCTGCTGACTTCTAATGGTTTGGGTTGATCTCTGGGCATTTTTGCTTCATTCAAATGCTACAGAAGACAGAAGCTTTTTGGTTGATAAAATTTGGCCTCAGAGGTTTGGCTAGTGTTTCTTTCTGGAGATTTACACTGATCTACACAAAAAACCAAAGATAACTGATTTAGTTCCTCCCATACCTGGAAAAGTGAAATACATTTTTRGCATGAAACATTTTTATTTACTCATTTTATTCAGCTAACTGSTATTTTTGTAATAACCACTGTGGTAGTTCAGGAAAATATATGGAGCATTTTGGTAAAACCTAGTTTTTGTTTAAATGCACACAAAGCCAAAGAAGGCAAGTGCTTCCCAGTAGTGAAATGTCAACTCACTGGTCTTGTGCAAATCAAACCACCATTAACATAGTCCCACAAACCAAGGAACAGAGAAAGTATGAACCTTTTTCTTAGTAATAGTGCTGAATTATTATAATTTTTTCAGCTCTTTTGAAGTAGGTTCTGTAGGATCAGGTATCTCCTAGTAACTTAGGAATTCTGTAATTTAATTCCTGTTACTACAAAAATATAAGATAATAAAGATAATAATAAGGAGACTGAGATGATGAAGCCTAGATTTTAAAACCCCACTTAATTTTGTAAGTATATAATGGATGGTGGCAAAAAGAGTATTGCCAGGAAAACCAGCATAAAGTTGTAACACTGTTGAAGCTCAGAATCAAGAGGTTTTTAACCCCCATTTTCTGTGGGGAATAAAGAAGGAGAAGACATGGTAGCTATTTCAGTATCTCCTCAAGCGAAGACGTCATGATTGCCATTCCCAAAAATTCCAGTTTTCTTTTTCTGGAATGTTGTTTTAAATACTTGTAGAAATCCATTAAGAAGGTCCAAAATGTATGAGACATGGTTTTACAAGAGGAATTGAGTAAGTGTTTACAAGATTTCTGGAAAATAAAGGGGAAATTGTTATATTCCCTGAAGGCCATGGAAAATGTTGTCTGCTGTTGTCAAAACTGATCGTACACCATCTAGATTTTGGTTGTGGAACAATTGAGTTGAACTAGCAGTAGTTAGATCTTAATGACCTGTTTGAATTTGGTGGTACTTACAGAATCTTTCAGTTTTGGGTGTAATTTTTATTCTTTCTTTGTTTCAATGTTTTGGTAACAATTATTGGTGTCCCAAAAGAAAGAAGTCTAAGAAGATACAATTTTTCCTGAGAGCAACTTCACTCCCTGTGATGTAAGCTTAAAGGTTACCTCCTTTTTGCAGCTTCACAATCATCTTCATGATACTTGATTTTTCAAGTTGAACATACRTGTTGGTCATATGACCATTGTGAAGAATTACTAATCTTATTCATTGTATATGAGCTGTCTGCAAACACAGAAAATGAGGTAAATTTTACTGTTTTGTTTGTTTTGAATTAGGTTCATGCACTATTAGTTCGAGAAGTTGATGTAGAGAAGGTGTCAAGTTTTGAGAACCCGTATGTAGATGCAATAAGAAGCTTATGGAATGACCCTGGAATTCAGGAGTGTTACGATAGACGACGGGAGTATCAATTATCAGATTCAACTAAATAGTAAGTACATGGTAGCAATGAACATCTATATTTAACTTCCTGTTTATAACAAAGTAATTTTTACTTTTTAGCTTATTGTACTATATAGGTGTGTACGTTTGTATGCATGTACAGCRCAAACATAGATTAATGTGCACGTACTAAATTGAATTAAGGAGTGGCATACATCTATTTTAGGATTATATCTGTGCTTATTTCACCAAATAACTGTCTGTGATCATTCATGGTCTTAACATTCTACCCAGGGCTGGTTACCTTGGGGGATGTATTTTTTGTTAAACTGATTCCAACCTACTCTCTTCCAACATACAATCCCAAATGCAAGATGGGCAAAAATAGTTTCATGTAGTGTGACAGTACAGAATACTGGGAAGTGCAATCAAAGGAGACATCCATACAATTCATAAAAATTGAAATGTTCAAGAACTCCTGTTTTCCAGATTTTCTCTTTTCCCTCCCTGGCATTTGCAGTCTTAGTGGTGAGATAAACAGTACTAAACAAAGGGATTTGTTTTATACTGAACTGCCTTTCTATTATGGAAACTAAGTCTAAACTTTAAAGAACATGGCTGCCAGGAAAACATCAGGAAAGCAATGCAAGTTAAATTGTTTKTTCTTGATCAACAATAATAAAAATGCATATGTGACTAAAAATGTATGAAATGTTATGCCTTTTGTCTCTTGGGACTGGAATCTGATTAAAAGAAAATGTGAAACTTATCATTGGAATCTGGTGTCTGCCTGAAAGTTTACTCCATGAATCTTAGTTATTTTTTAGTGATGTAGCATACAGCTCAGGTAAAATTTCTCATCTGCTATCAAGGAAACAGGTGATGGCCTTTTGATGTTGACCAGTGCTACAGAACACGGCATAGTTTGTTTTTAAAGCCATGGCAGGAACCTCCATGAATTCTACATTGTTTTTTGTATTTGCTATGAAAAAAATTATTCCAGTCATATAATACCAGTCTTCATTTGGCATGTGTTTGTGAATGGAAGCATCTTACTTAAGAAAAAGTGCACCATGAAGGTTACATTAAGCTCATTGTAGCAGTATGTGACAAGTGTAGATTCACATTTATCTGCACAGTAGTGTGAGCATCCTTATCTAGTACAGCACTTTATAAGGGAATAGTCAAGACAAACTTACTAGGATCTTGCTGATACAATTTAGGCAGCTGAAGACCTATGGATGCATGACATAAGTCTCCTCAGATTTATTGCAGTATTATCACCACACCATGACTTCCCTTTGCCCTGTGCATAGGGTTTCTCTTGTCCTGTGCAGTTCTCTGTCCTGGTTACCTTGCCAACCCATCAGTTTTACACATATATTTTGGTGTGAAGTGGTGCAAAGCACAATGGCATCTCTCTTGTATTGTTTAGATTTTCAGTGTCCTCAAGCATTCCATACTGTGTTTTAGTTTTAGGTGGCAAGGAAACAAATATAATATTACATTAAGAGAAAAAATTCAGAATGCAAAGCAGTGAAAGGGAAATTTTAGAGACATAGAAACTATATTTTCACGTTGTTTCTGTACTGAGTGGCAAAGTTAAGTAGAAGCTGAAGCAGAGTTCATCTCATATTTTGAATTTCTTGTATTTGTAGGTCCTAACTTTGTTTCCACAACAGATGCAATACTGATTTAAAGCTGAAATAAATGTRTGTATTTTTTGCACTCTACCTCTGAGGCTAGAAATAGATTCATTCTTGTAAGTAGGAAACAATGATCTGATGCTACTTCAGATCAGATTGTGCTGAATACCATAGTTTTGACCTACTTTTAATTAAATTGTCACCATAGTGGATCTTCTGAATAGCATTAAAAATAGTAGGGAATAAGCATTAAGTAGCTATAAAAAAATGGCTAGTACATTTTCTTGCAAAAGGTACATAGGCTAGTTGATCGGTTATTTCTCAAGCTCAGCATGTTTTGCAATTTACCATAGTTTTTGCAGATTTGGTGACTTTATTATAGTTGATGCTATGGATTTCTGCAAAATCTTTTAAATTAGACTTGTTAATAACTGTATATGAGTCTTTAGAAAAGCCTCTATGTATACTTATGCTTGCAAGTTTTTTCCAGGTATGTCAGTCCAATTAAAAAAAAAAAAAAATCAGCTGACACAAAAGAAACATTGTTTCAAAAATAGAGTATGTGTGTTTATCGGTAGAACACCCAAACAAATTTATTAGCATTATATCCCTGTCACAAAGCAAGGAAACAAATTGCTTAAAAGTTGCTGCTGGGATTCACAAGGCAGTAAGACAGAAACAAGCATTTGGTGCTCATTGTCTTCTGACTCCATGTATGAACCAAAATGGTTTGTCGTCCACCAGCTCTCTTGTAAGCATATGTGCCGATGTCTGGTAAGCGTATGTGTCAGTGTCAGATGTGTTGTTCCTTCATCCCTTGCATGAGCTTCTCATCTTCTCAATAGTTTTCCACTGTGTTTTTGTAGTTGTGGTGGTAGTAGTAGTAGTAGTAGTAGTAGTAGTAGTATTTTCAGTCTGCTGTCTATATTGCTTTTTTCTGCCATGAGTCTTCAACAAGGCTAAGTGCTGAGTCCTGCCCTTGGGTCACAGCAGGCCAAGGCAGTGATACAGGCAGGGGCAGAGTGGCTGGAAAGCTGCCCAGCAGAAGATGACCTCAGGGTGCTGGTTGACAGAAGCTGAACATGAGTGAGCTTGTGGCCGAGAAAGCCAATGGCATCCTGGCTTGGATCAGAAACAGTGTGGTCAGCAGAACCACATCTGATATTTCTTGTATCAGAAAGATTATAGAAGGGTTCAGCCCCCTGCAGTCAGAGCTGCTGAAGCCACAACTCAAATCCTGCCCAATTCTGGCCTCCTTACTGCAGGACAGACACTGAGGGGCTGGAGCATATCCAGAGAAGGGGAGCAGAGCTGGTGAAGGGTCTGGAGCACAAGTCCTGAGAGCAGCAGCTGTGAAGGGGGTCTTCAGCCTGAAGGAGGCTTAGGTGTAAACTTACCATGCTCTGCAACTGCCTTTAAAGGAGGGGATAGTCAGCAGAGGGTCAGACACTTTTCCAGGTAACAAGAGATAGAACAAGAGGACACAGCCTCAAGTTGCACCAGCTGAGGTTCATTTTTCTGAGCATCAAGAATAGTATCTTCTCAGAAAGCATTGTTAAGCATTGAAATAGACAGCTCAGGAAAATAGTGGAGTCACTGTCCTTAGAGTTGTTCARGAAGTAGGTAGATGTGGTACTATGTGCTGTGGACTAAATATGGTCCTGGGTAAGTGTTGCACTTGATGTTTGAGGTCCTTTGCTACCTAAATTATTCTCTTACTACACATAGTCTTCTTCCTGTTATTTAATTGTTTCTAAAATATGTTTTGGGTTTCTAATATGTCCTGTATATCATAATGCTTTCACTTTCTGCCATCTTTTGACTTTCTTTGTCATTCCCTGTCACTGTTAGCTTCATTTTTGATGGTTTTTATACCCACTGATTGGACTCTGGAAAAATAAATCCAATGTATGTTTATTAGCAGAGGTGGGGGTAAGTGTCTCTTAAAGAAAATTCCCTGCATTATGGGGGTTGATTTGTACTTCTTGGAGGCTTAACGAAGACATTGTATTCTCTTTTCTGACTGTTGGATGCTTCAAAGCTTGGGTCTTCACATTGTTTTAAATCAACTTTTAGACTCTGTAGCAAAGTCAAGAGCACGTGAGGTATATAGGGTATATTTGCTTTCCATGTTCATTACCAGGTGACTTACACACTTCATTACTATCATATTACTTCCCTTTAAGGTGCTGCCTCACAGTGTGAGAGAAAGGGAAACTAATAACATGGAGAATTGCCTTTAATGGTAGCTGTGTGAGATGAGTTCATTCAGAATATATTATACTGCATGCCTAGACCTTAACCCAAATATAAAAAGGTTACCAATCAACAGTTCGATTGTATCATTCCTTTTCAGAGCCTAAGGAAAGGAGAAGCAATAGTCTTCTGTGTTAGACAATTCAATTGAGTTTTTTCAATTGGGTTGCAATTGAAATTTTTGAAGATTCATCACCATTTTTCTCCAGTATAACACTAAGGGCTTACCATTCATGTAGGAAGTGTTTAAGACCTAGATGTCTCAGAGCTTTGCTTGGCTGAGGTTTTCAATTTCATCTTTCTGTGGCCATGTGAAATTAAAGTATTTGGCCACTGTGTACCTCCAGCCAAGGACTTTCTTAGTTGCTACATGAGTGCTGAGCATATCTGTTCAGTTTCCCTTCCATGGCTGTGTTTTCTAACACTTCAGATAATTAAATACAATTTTCTCCTCAGTGTGTTAACTATGCCATATGGATATCTATAGCACATTGTGTTACTCTGTAATGTACTGCTACATTGGTCATGCATGCCATGGCATTCTCATACATGTATAGTCTTTCAGGCTTTTGTTTCTGCATTTGCTGTCACCTTTAACAGCTCAGTTCCTGCAGTTGCACAGCTTTGCATATACTGTGAGCTGAGGTGGTTGGACAATTCGTATAGAAATGTAGATTCCCATACTTTACTATGTAATAAGAGCTCAAGGGTGTGCATCTGAGGTCATTTACAGCATGTTGCTGATTTCTAACAGGAAAGAAAGTGATGATACTTACTGGTGTCTGCTCAGTAAAGTACACCTTTGGTAAAACTGYTGCAGGAGTTGTAAGGCTTTGGTCATCTGGTAATTCTTCTATGACAGTATTMCATTTGAGTTCGAAGTCTTCTGAAAACTTCAGCTAAACAATCCATTTATACCTGTAGCTGAAAATCCCATCTTCCTTCTGTACTACTCTTCTGAAACAGTTAAATTGCAGTGGAATTAGCACCTGTTAAATACAATGTGCTTGTGGTTACACAGGGGGCAAGATCAGTGTATGAATCCTAAGTTTTTACTTAACACAGTTTTCTCCATTTCTTGGCATTTGCTTTAGCAATCATTTTTTTATTTCATAAAGGTGTAGAACASTCTTGGAGCATGATGGGTCTTTCAGAAGGAGTAATACTGTCTGAAATTGGGACCTGCTGTGCAGCTGAACTAATAGCAAGTTCTGGACAGCTATCTGGGATATCTGTGTAGCAGTCATTAGATTGCAGTAACAAAACCATTTAGTCATAATTTAAAAGATGCATAAGTACATTACTGTTWAATAAACTGTTGATCAGTTCTTGCTTGCCTTCATTTGTAAAAATGTACCTGAAGGTCCTAAAGCTATACTTGAGGGCAATTTGTGTTGTAGAATAGTAGATTCTGCTTTTGTGTCTTCACAGTTTACACAGCCTCATGCGAGGCTTAGAATAAGGTATAAACAGCAGATAAAAATGAAATTCTGAATTTCAAAGATCAACTACTAGCAGCAGAACCATGCTAATCATGTCTTATGCCTTAGATATAGTGCCAAAATGAAAGAAATATCTGAAGAAAGATGGGACATGAATACCAAAGTACTGCTTCCCATAGGAAAACTGGAGGTTATGCAACAGAACTTGGGAAATTCAGAAAGGAAAGTGGGACTATGTAAAGCAGTATACAGTATGTATTTCTTTCAGGAGGCTTTTTTCATGCGGCACCAAACATGTTCTTATTGACTGGATAATTTTTTACATCACATTTCCTAAAAAGAAAAATTTGCATGAGCATTTGTTTATTAGGTGACTTGTCTTTGTCAGCCTGTGCTAAGGTTGACTTTCAGTGATGCAGGAAATTGAGGAGGACAGCTAGGCAGGATTTTGGTGGAATATGGGTAAAAACAATGCTGTGCAGACTTCTTCCTACTTCAGTCTTAGGTTTATTGTGTGTACTATAGATTAAGATGAGACAGTTCTGGAAACTGGTAATTTACCTCAGCTTTTTATCAATGGCGTAGAGTCTTAAAAGCACAAACCTCTACAGAAGTTCTGAGAACACCGCCAGTACTTGTTTACATTTAGGTTTGTACACTGAAAAATTAATCCATTTACTGGACTGCTGCCTGTTAGCATAGAGGACACTTGTGTCAATTATTCTGGCAAATCTCTGAGGCAGAAAAAATCCTTTTAGAGCAGCTTTAGCATTTTGCATATGTGCTGTTAAAAGTCAAGCCAGTTGTATGTTTTCTCAAAGATGCAAAAAAAGAAAGGTATTTTTTTTTTTCAGCACATGGTTAAAATTGAATTGCTGGGGTTTTTTAGGATAGTGGCTTCATCAACTGGCTTAAAGTTTTGCAGAACAAACCAAAAATCTCCAACCTCACCAATAGTGTGGAAGATAGCCCCACCCCACTTCAGAATAGCCAGGCTCCAAAGGACAGAGATATATCAAATTTTATTAAATATCTTGCCTAATTATCCTTAGTCACAGACTTCGGTTATGTTTCTATTTTCTTTTGCACTGCCATTGTCTGTGTTTGAAACAAAGCATTTGGAGAGGGTCATATCCATGTCTTAATCTTGAGGAAGACACTTCTTTTTGCATTAAACCTCAGACCTTTGGGGTTGAAAAGATGTAAATGTTTATGGTGACTATCATACCAGAATCTGTTTTGTTATTGAATGCAGTGAGAAAGCATCTGCATGTAAAAAGTTGCTGGTAAGGCTTGCTTTTATAGCTGTGGTTACACTGAAACCATCAACAAACTTTTATTACAACAGAATTTGTAGACTTTTCTTGAGTTTTGTCCCTTCCCTGTTCCCTGTATTGTCATTTTTCCCATAGAGATGTGTTGGCTGGCTGGGTGATAACAAATCCTCTTTACTGGTTTTAAACTGACCTTTCTCTCCGTGTCAATAATTACTCCTATCTCAATATGTTTGGTTTTATTAAGAGATTTTATTTAGAGATAGTGCTTCTAGTATGGTGCCAGTCAGATCCTTCCTCCTCAGCCATGTGTTTCACAGGCATTCTGTTCTCCAGGGATTTCTGTGCTCTAAGTGTCTCAGACTCCTAAGCACAGGGTTTGATAGTGTGCTAGTGAGTATTAATTCAGCACCTTGCTGCATCAATTTTGCCCTCTGAGTTCAGGAAAAGTTATTAGACAGTACTGATGAGCAGACTAGTCTCATTTTTAACCTCAGAAAGGGAAATGAGGTTAGAGGTGGATTGAAGGCTGTCCTTTCTACCTTTGTCTGCCCATGCCTTACTGCCTGCACCAGTCAACTAGGCTATGCTTGAAACATAGTTTAAAGTTACAGAAATTAGAAAATTCCTCTCTATCGCCTGATGACTTGGAAAAAATTTTACCTCAAAGATGCTGATGAGATGCTCATAGCTGGAGGGAGGGTGTTTCTTTGAAGTGTCTGCCCCATGTTGAAGGTGCTCCAAGATCTTAATTTCTGAAAGAAAATTGAAGTAAGTTTTGATGGCCTGTCTTATTAGGTGATGCAGCCCTAGAAAAATAAGGGTCAGTATTGAGCTACCTGTTCATGGTGACTGGAGTCATACTCAGTTTATTACAGGACTGGTTAAAACTGTGGTCTGCTTATTAAGCTTAGGAGTATCACTTCCTGGCTTGATTTCTATATGGGAAACACATGTAGGAAAGTTCAGAGTCAGTCTACTCCCATAATCATATTCCTGCTGTTTATTTGGAAATGTGGCCTGGCAGTACCTTTGATATGTGCTTTTTTTCAAGGGCATTGTTAGCACCTCCATAACCTGCCAGCTTCCCTGAAGCTGGCTGCAGGCTTGGACCTTGTCATAGGTGATTGTAAAGTGCATTAAAAGTAATTACTTGGCTTTTGGTGCTGACTGGAAACAAAAGCCTTCCTCTGCTTCTGGTCAGAGTGCGGATCACAGGCGTGTTGCTAGATGCTGGCAGCTTGTCCTGACGTCAGGGGAGGTCCACTGCCAGCAGCTCATTACAAACTCATCGCCTCAGTAATGCACGTTCTGCCTGTCACTATAGCAACCCCCGGCAAAATTACCTCATCAGCCACTAAAATTCATTCTTATTAAAACTAATTACAGATATAATTCACTTTTGAAACTTGGTCTGTATTGCAAATTTACTCAGAACCATATATTTTCCCATTTTCTTTTCTTTCTATAATGCCTACTGAGTAGGTAGTGTTTGGGTGAGAGGCCATATAYCTACAGGGTGACTCATCAAAACAAGATTTCTTAGTAGATGGTGAAAATGAGCTTTGACTACCATGTAGCTGAGACCTAAACTGTGTAGCACAGTTGCTTACTACCTGTACAACTGAATTTCTTGTGGTAATGCTGGTGCTTACTAACTGTTGCACCAGCCCTCAGGATAGCTTCCAAGATATTTCCAACACACATACTGTTATTATTGTTAATTAATTTTTAAGCTCATAAACTGAAAAAATACCTGGTCTGGGCAATTATTGGCTAAGCTCCTTCTGTGTAAGATTGTAGCTATGTGAAGTCTTGTAGTTTGTTTGCAAGAGTGCATGTGTAGCCAGTTGTAGTATCCATCTGAGAGTTAGGTGCTTTGGTAAGACTGATTGGAGTGTTGATTAATTCATTTCAAGTTGGGCATCAATCCTAAAACACACTGTGCATATCTCTTGGCATGTTTAAACTTTCTGGTTTTATGTAGGATTTGTTTGCCCAGGAGGGCAGTATAGTTGTCAGTACTTAAGGGCTGCATTAGCTAAGTGCTTTGGAGAATCAGTTTATTAGTAAGCAGATTCATACAAAAGCCCATCAGAATCTTCATTTTCATTTACTTCTCGTCCATCTGCATTCAAAAACCCAACACATTACACATAGCTGTGCCTTCACAAGTTCTCTTCTGGTTGCAGATAAGCCAGTGGAGGAAGTAACTCCACCCTGCTTTCCTGCTGGAGTTTATGGACTTGCCACATCCCAGGACATATCCATTAAAGGAACCGTAATTGGAACAATTTCAGTAGTGTTTCTTCACTATTCCAAATAATTTTGACGGAAATGTGTTATCAAGCTGCTGCACAAGTGAAAGAGCTGGCAGCTGGGGGTGGGCAGAGGAGCAGCTAGGGTGGTCTGGAGCCAACAGAGTTGAAAGCAGAAGACAATTGGCATTAGGTAGCACTTCTGATGTTTTAAAGTTGCTGCCTGATAAAGTAATTTTTAAATAAACACATTACTAGTTTAATAAGCTGTATGTGTTTAAAGCTTACGTGTGCACTGCTGCACTTCCCTGCTGATCAGGGAGTTTTTTTAAACCCCAGCTTTCATGATGGTAAAATAAGTTAAATATCCAAAATATAATAAATATTTTGTTACAAGGAAGATTTGAAAGTATAAGTCTTTATTGTGACAGTAAATAAACCGTGGTAAGCCAAATAATAAATTTCCAATGCTACAGGAACAGTTAGAATAGTAGTATGTGGAAAAGGTGTGTGCTGCTGGTATGTCTTTTAATATTATTTGTATTCTAGTTGTCTTTTCTTTTTATGTGTCATCTGCATTCCCTTACATACTCCCTCTTAGCATTTTGAAATAGTGACTCAGCTCAACAACCAGTTGTTCAGAATAATCAGACTGTGTCCTGGTTTAGGGCAAATTTGGGAGGAAGCCTCCCAAATGGGGGTCCCTCTGGGGAGCAAACTGAAACGGCCCCTCCCCCGTATTGGTTCAGCAAAAAAAAATCTCCTTAGAGATGAGGGGGGAGAAAAACTATTTATTGAACAAACAAAGTGCCTACAAACATAAAAAATGAATAATATGAAACAATGAAACCTGGCAAAATTGAGAAAGTCCTTGCTGTGGGAGCTCAGCTTTCTCAGCCTGTTATCAGTTCTTCCCGTGCTGGAAAATGCCGGCCTGGGCCCGGCGGCCCCTCAGTGTGGACTCCTGGTGCTCTCACTCTTGTGGGTCTTTCAGTCCAAGAGCAGGTTTAAACAGACCCAAGAAAAAGGAAGTAAAACAGTCCAGGGAAATTCTGTGTCCTAGCTAGCTAACACTAACTAAAAGCAAAGCAGATCTCTGATCCGCCACCTGTCCATGCCTCAGACGAACAGTCCARGAGCTGGAATGTGGAGGAGGAGCTGCTTTTTCTGAAAACAAACTCCACGCTTCTCTTTTCTYCCCCYT